>RAHM01000260.1:885741-1046568 GCA_003713295.1 Parotia lawesii | reverse complement strand
CCCTCGCAGCCCCTCGCAGGGGCCGCCTCCCCCCGGAGTGGGCTGAGGCTCCCTTCGGCTTGGCTTAGGCCGCGGGGCTGGGGGGCGAGCCGCCGAATTGCTCCAAACTTGGGAGGGGGAGCCCCTGCCTGCCCCCCCGCGCTGCCCAGCTATTTATTTCGGTTTCTYTTCGCTGCTCTCACGCACCCATCACCGCCTCCAGCAGCGCCGGCTCCCGGCCCCGACATCCTGTTTTTGTGTGCTTAAAAAAAAAAAAAATTATTTTCGCGTGAAGCGGCTTTGCGGAGGTCTGCCGGGAGAGGCTGCCTCGGAGGAGATGGGTTCAGGTCTGCCGGGAGAGGCTGCCTCGGAGGAGATGGGCTCGGACTGCGCTCCGCGCCTCCTCTCGGCTCCCTTCCCGTCCGCTTCCGCGCAGAAAATCGCCCGAAGTTGGCGGCGCGGGGGGTGGTGGAGCCCCCGCTCCCCCTCCCCGAGACGGGGCCGAGCCCGGCTCCCGCACACGACGTTTCGCGGGCTGTTTGCAGCGCGGGGCGGGGGAAGGGGCCCCGCCGAGGGCAGCGCGGCTCCCCCGCGGCAGCGGCGCGGCTCCGGGCTGTGCCGCCTTCCCGGGCGCCGCGGCCCCGCTCCGCCGCTGCCCGGGCTGCCGATGAATGGGCTAACGTGTTGCGCTCCTGTTTCCTGCTTCGCACCCCTGCGAGCCCGCTCCTGGAGACGGGGAGGCACAGCCGCGCTCGAATATTTTCCCCTTTCTGTTTATCTCGGCAGGTAAAGTGGAGCTGCATGGGAAACTCATAGAAGTTGAACATTCGGTCCCGAAAAGACAAAGGTAATTTATTTTTATCCACACCTCCCCCCCCTCAGCCCCCCCGCACAGCCTCTTGCCCTTAGTTATCCAGTGAGAAGCAATTTGAAAAATGCTTAGGTTTGTGTTTCTCTTCCCTGTAGATAAATGGACCGCTTTCTTAAACCCACAGGCGTGCACTCAGTGCTGTCCGAGAGGTTTTCTAGAATCACCCCATGTACTTCTAATGTAGTGTCTTGGCCAGGCAGCAGTGGTACTATTTAATTTATTATTAGGAAAAAAAAAGGCACCTTCTTATGGAAGAAGCAAATTATTGTGGTCTGATGGCAAATGATTGTGTAGATTTTAGAATTTAAAGTTCCATGAGAAGAGTTAAAATCTGTGTGCTAGCAGGAAATGAAATGTGGCGTTGTGCACTGTATAACGGGCAAGCACGTGAGCTCTGCTTCAGCAACAAAAAGCACCTTGTAAATATACTGGTGGATATATTTTTTTGATCCTGCCATGTTGGAGTCTGCAGCATTTTATAGGCACATAGTAGAAGTCTCATCTGTATTTGAGAGGATTTTATCATCGCTATTTTGAGCTGGTCTATAGAAGCAGCAGGAGAAGGACTCCTTCCCAGTAAGGATAGGATTTATGCATCCTTAATTTCTAAACATACATTTAATTTTTGCAAGGCAGTAATTTTGTTGGGCCTCATGTAAAGAAGCAATATTTGGAATAAAGCAGTAGTATTTTTATGCTGCCTATAGCAATTCAGCCTGCTTCTTTCACAAATATTTATACGATAGAAAACCTGGCGTGCACTAGAGAGTAAAAAAAAAAATAGATCAAACTTTCCACGTGCTTGTTCCTGCACTCCATTATTCAATCTGGGAAGTGTGTCTGTCTGTGCAACTTTATTAAAGGGGGCTTCTACTATTTCAGGATTATTTTGAAAATTGCAGTCTTTTTAAGATAGTTGTTTGGAAAAGATGGTTTGTCTGTCTCGATGGGCATTGTATCATGGTATTTTGAGAATTAGAAGTTTGATCATCTGTTTAGTGTTAGAGGAAAGCTTCATTTGAGAAAGTATGGAGGATTTTTGCTCTAGGTAAGGGAGAGGGGAAACCCTCTCTGGAAAAATTAATTGCATGTGAATCTTTTTGGTTATATTTATTTGATACTTTTCATTGAAAATTATTGTGGTGTATGTGCTCTTTCTCCTTTAATATGCAATGTATATAGTTTTGAATTACAGCAACCTACATTTCAGATATTTTGTATAGAGAAATACTGTTGTAGATGGAATATACTTTTAGATTTAAGAAGAAAATTCCATGGGACATATAAAAATTGATAATTTCCTATTAGTCTAATAAATAAATTTACTGTCATGCTTATTAATGTTAAGCTTGCACAAAGAGAAATCTGTTTATGCTTTTGAAAAGAAATTCATTGCAGTCATAAAGGTAAATTTAAAATCACTGGTGCTTCCCCAACCTTTTTTTTTTTTTTAAATCATTGTTTAATCTGTTTAAAAGTATTTTTCTGTTCTTTCAGCTGTCAGCTGAAATGGTGTAAAAGTCCATTCTTTGTACTGGGTACTGTGTCCTATTTGTCTGTGAATTAACAATTATCAGAAACATTTATCTGCCTGTAACTTGTTGAAAAGAATTCTGCTCTGAACTTAAGGCACTTTTCTAGGCATGTGTTGCCCACATATAGGCATATTGAAAAAAACTGCAAATGTAATTGTATCAGCATACGCGTATTGCTTCTCCCAAAGCCTTTATTTGTTAAAACACTGTTTCATCGTGCATTATCATGTTGGAATGTATTAGATATAGTTCAGATTTATACTGCTGTTTAACAGAAAATTAAATTGTATTTCTCATAACTGTACTTCCTTCCCCTTTGTTTCCGCTCCCCCTCTCCCAAAATCTAATATGGAGAGCCACTTAAAATTCATTCAGTGGCCTCCATATATAAAAGTGACTCTCTTGTTCCTTTTATAGAGGTCTAATTTTTTGGGGGGGCAAGGATGTCGAAAGATTTTTTTTCCTTGTATTTCTAAACATTGCTTACTGGGTGCATATTTAGAATTGTTAATTACGTGTAAAAGCACAGTTTTCAAATGTTGAGTATTTTTGGTGAAAGTGGTGAAGGTGGTTTCGAAGTAACTTATTTGAAGCATTTGTATCTTTTTGCACGAGGGAAAGGCGTAGAAGCAGCTGGGGTGTGGTGGGGGGGTGTTGCTGGCCAGGCCCACCCAGTGTGCTTGCATGCTGTAAGGCCGGGGAGCGCTTTCCAGAGAGCCCTGTGCACTCCAGCGTGCGAGACATGGCTAGAGAAGTGACGCCATTTGAAAAAAAAAAGTGGATGTGTCAAGTTTGTCTTTCAGCATGAGTGTGCGATTAATAGTTTGGTCAAATGATTACTTCATAAGAGCAAAAGTTGTTTTGTAGTGCAATGAAATTATTCAATACATTGTATTGACCTCTGCTGCTGTGAGGCTGCTTCATGGAGGATCTGAGCTCCCCTCCTCACAGCCTCCTTAAACATCATTTTCAGGGGGGTTTCTGTTTTTGTTTTTTTTTTTTTTTTAACCAGAGTGTGTGCATCATTGCTCACAAAGGTAGTTTGTGGGTGTCTTTCTCCAGAGACAGCTGAGGTGCACAGGAGGAAAGGGTAAGGGTTTGGTAATCCATATCCTTGTCACATAAAGGAAGGTCAAGAGGTGGTGTCAGCTAGGGTTGCCATAAAGTTGAGCTGAATCTAGAAGACATGAAGTGTGCCTGGCTTGTTATTCAGGGCGAAATTCTTGGGCCCAGTAGTCACTGCATTCCAGTCCTTGCTGGATCTTCTGATTTGAAGTGGGCACACCCAGGTTTGCAAAATTGCCTTCCTACCTGCTGTGGAAGGAAGTAAGGAGAGAGCCTGTGTGTGGCTTTCTCCCCCGCACTTCCCTGGAAGCATTTAAAAAACAGACAAGGGGATACGCTGTGGTTGAAAAAAGAGGCCTGGTCAAGGTTTCCTTGATGGAAGGGTGGGGAATTATTTTGGGGGAGGTGTGAAGTATTTAATAAGCTCAGGAGTAGATTCCTGACTTACTACTGAAATCTCAAGGGAATGCCAAAGGAATGCAGCATTTCTGCATTCAGACCCCTTGGTGTGGAAGAAGGCTATTGCAATACTTAAGGGTTTAGGTCACTTTATGCAAAAGTTAGAGGAGGCATCGTAATGATTTTGACTGCGAGTCATGCTCTGCGAGGGAAGGCAGGGCACCGTTAGTCACATCCACTACTTAGATGAGTTTTCCCCTCACGAAGCGGCGGTGCGGGAGGAGGATGGTGGCTGCCCATGGCGTACGTGGAACTTGTGGTGCGAGGCTTTGGGTACTACCTCGCTGCAATCCAAGAGCAGCTGGTATCTCACAAGGCGATGTAGGCTGCAATCTGATTATTCAAATGGCCCTGATGTCACTTGTGCGCAATGTGGGGGGAGGGCAGGCGCTAACTCTGGGCACCTGGGGATGTGCCTGGCGCAGCCTCCCGGCCCGGCTTCCATGTCCAGGTGGGCTTCCCACCCAGACCTGATCCACTCTGCCTGCTCCTGGGGCCCTCAGGTACCTAAAATGCTCACAAACACCTCAGTTGTGGTAATGATGAGGTGTTTTTCCAATTAGAAGGTTAATTATTTTTTTTCCCCACCTCGAGGGCTCTTTGTTGAGAAAATAAATTCACTGTGTCTCTTCTGGGGGATTTGTTTGGGAGGGGAGCAGGAGACGTGGGTAGCAGAGGTGCACCCTGTAGGTAATGCTGCTCTATGGGGAGAGCAATGGCCTGCCAGCTGTGCTTCACCTCTGATGCTGAAGTGTCTGAAGGCTGATTCGAGGAAAGCAGGCCCCAAGTCCTCCTCGTGCAGCCACCTCTGTTCCATGGGTGACCATTATATAGGAATTGGATTGTGTTGCTAATTTTCAGTATAATGAGGGTTTGTGTCTAGTGTGCACAAGATGGTGGGAAGTGGTTTTGTGAGGCTAAAGCATATATGGTGGCTGAAATGGTCACAGTTATTAAAAAAAATAAATTAGTGGCATTGGTTTTTAGTTTTGCTTTTGTAAATATCAATTAGGTAGAAATACGCTCAAAGTAAGAAGACGTGTTAGAAAACATGACATTTCTTAGCTGTATTTGTTCTCTTTTCTGTGTGAAAACTTAGAATGTTTTTGAGAGTGAAGGGCCAAAACTTCACATAGTGATTTAAAGTTTTTATTCTGTTTCCACACTTGTTTTTGCAGATGTGAACAGAAGATTTTTTTTTTGTTTTAATCTTTGAAATTTTACAATTAGAGTGGAAACACCAGTTGTGACTATTCCTATACAGACAATGAGTCATTATGGCAAAACCAGATAATCTTCACCGGCCACGTTAACTGTTACATTGTGGGGAATTTAATTTTTATAGCTCCTCATACTGTTTGATCATTAATTAAAAAAAAATCCCTTCTTGCTGCAGTTTTAAAAAATCAGCTGGAACACATGAAACACAGCTGTAAATGCGTGTCCTGAAAGGTTGGTCCTGTTCTTGTTTTGCTAACTTCCCTTTACAGAAGGTACCCTGAGAAATATACTTGTAGTGGACTTTAAATTGTGCATAGATACGGTAAATTTTAAAGGGGTGGAATAAAAAATAACATTTTGGAAGTGTAATTCAAGGGTAATAAAAATATGATCAGGAAATGTTTAAGATTTTTTTTTTATATTTCTCCCTTTTTTCCCCTTCAAGCATGGGGTAATAACATTTTCCACATTTTTGAGACCTTGAAGGTGGTATTTTTGTAAAATGGGGCTGTGTTCATTTCAGTCGCTCTTTTAAGTGCAGAGCATAGGACTCTACAGTGCTGGAGTCCTTTTATGGCTTCTGGCTAGCTACTGGGTGGACTTCAAATGCTTGGTTTTGACCTGAAAAATTCTTAAATGGCCTGAGATTTACCTACCTAACAGAAAATGTGATGCTTCCCATAATGCCTGTGAGAGAGGGACCCAGACAGAATTAAAATACACCTAATACTTAGCCATGGACAGGGCTAGTCCTTCTAGGAGCCTCACAAAAAAGATTCTTCACTCCTTAAACCTGTTCCTCCCCTTAGTGTCAGTGTACCTTTTAGCATTTTATCATCCTGGGATTTTGGTAAAAAATATATAGTGACATGGACCACAGCTGAAGACACTCTTTCTTCCGGTAATTTCATCCTTACATGAGTCCAGTGAGATAGGCACGGGGCAATATTGGTGTAGGACCTTTTTCCTTGTAATTTAAGAGTAAAATTTTTTATTGGAATTGGATTATTCAGAATCAGTAAATGGATAGAGAACATGTGCAAAAATTGAATGCTCTAAAACCTAAATATGGATGATAACTTCATGTTTTATATATAGAGGGAGATGGTTTAAAAAGTTTGGATAGGTTTGATACATTTAGCAATATCAAGGTGCTTTATGTGGTTCCAGAGTGCTTCAAGATGATTCTCTTTTAATGCATTTTTATTTTCATATGCAAAATGTCTATCTCCACATCAGTCCATTCTTCATCTCTAATGATGCAGAATATAGAATTATATAAAGTTATATACTAATTACTGTTGAAAGCTAAGATAAAACCATGACTTTCCCTTATTTTGTCTAGAAATATGATGTAATCAGAAATACTTGAGCATTATTTTGTAGTTTTAGTCTGAGGCTTCCATACTTTTTCCTTTTTTTTTTTTTTTTCCTGGGCATGTCAAGTGTAGGCACTTGTATGCCTTTTCATCTTGCATCTTTGCTGGGTGAGTGTTACCTCTGCTGTCCAAACGAGGAAAATATCTTGAATACGCCATTCAAAAATCTCCCTGAGTGTCTGTGTTTGGGGTATGCTGGGGAGATCAGTTAGCCCAGTGCTTACTGGTGCTACCCAGCCTTTCTGGGCATGTCTCTCCATCTGGATACTTCAGCGACAGTTGTTCCTTGTCATCAACTGGAATATGTAATTTGGCTTTGAAAAATTTCTGTGTGGGAGCAAGAGCTCCTGTGTGTTTGTGGTAAGTATCAAAAAATCATAATTTTGTTATTACCTCCTGGTTTTGCTTCTTTCCAGATCTGCAATGTTGGTCTGTAAGTGTGTTTTCAAAGATGCATATATTTAACAGAGAAGAAAATCTTGATATATGTAGTGGGATACTTAGCAAATGAAGTCCATTACCCTAATATTGACCCTAGTAAACCTTAAAATACTGTATGTGTAATGGCAGTAAAAGAATGGTGCCAAAAAAGGTGGTTTTCCATTTTTTTTTCCTGCACGTGCTTTGAAATTTCAAAATGAAAAATTATAATATTAATTGTTATTTTGCGGGCTTGTGTTATTGTGACAGCTGGCACAAGAGGAACCTATAGTATGAAAGGTCTCCTGTTCAACATAGCCTTAGCAGCCATGTGCTTCCCCTATAGCCTGCCTCTTCATGGTGCAGCAGAATCAGCATCCACTAAAACTGTCCTTTTGCAAACCTAAGTGAATGGAAAACTGCCACTACCATGCAAAATGAGGTATTCTGTGCTTTTAATTAAGTTAAAATTTGGATAAGAGTACAGATAATGAGTCAAAGAGGGATCTGACTCTTCTTGGGTATGGGACTAAGCACAAAAATGAAACTGTCTTGAAATAGATCTTCAGCTGGGAAGGGCTTTACTCCATTTTAAATGTTTTGGTGTCTTGATTATTTTGTGACTGTAGCCTCTGCAGTATTTCTCACCAATCAGTAGTTTCAAAGAGAATGTGTATGTGTGTCTCTCGTGTGTGTGTGTGTATATATATATCCACATATGCATTTTAAAAGATTGTATTACCATAAAATAATTTGCAGTTCAAGAAAGGACCAGCTAAAAATATCTGGAGAATTTATAAAAATAGTAAGGTTGGGAGGTTTTTTGTTTGGTTTGTTTTTTTTTTTTCCAGTACCAGTACCCTTGAACACAACTGGAGCTGAATGTTCACTTTTGAAAGATTAACTTTCATGCTCAGCTGAACTTTAGGAATGTTATTTTAAAATATGTAGTCTACACCATGTGTCCAATACATTTTTCCTCTTTGAAAATAGCAGTGCTTTATTGTTTTAGTAAATTGTTTTTTATTTTTAAATGTTAAATGTACTGGTTCTATAGGTTTTCCCTCAAAAATGGAGCTCACTTCACCCTAATGGAGCCTTAAAAATTGTAGTGCAGAAATCAGAATTCCCGATAAAGGGAACTCTAGCGTGTATGAACAAAAATTTCTGTTGGAAAAAATTAATAAGCTTAAGTTATTAGTTGGGCTTGCAGTTACTTATTTTCCTGAAATTTCATGTTAAACAGCAGTCAGAGATGGAGTAAAAAGCTTGTTGGGCTCAGATTTGGAATTATTCATAAAATATCTAGCATGCATTGATCAAGGTGGGGCTCTAATTTTCTAGGAATAATCAGGGCGGGAGGGCTGGCGGTGAGAAAGGGAAGGGGTGGGGGAATCCCTACCTCGGGTGAGTTTTGCTGTGCAGGTGCTCCACACAGCTTTCATCCTAGGGCCTGATCCTGCACACTCTCTGCCCCTTCCTCTCTGCCATTAAAGGGAATCCTGAATCCTGAGTGTGCTGCGGGGGGACTCTTGGGAAACAGAGTTGACAAAGCGTCTCTAGCTTTGATAGGGAAAATGCCTATACCCAGCAAAGGCAAAAGACACAAGTTGTTTGTTTGGTTGTTTTTTCCCTTTTAAACAGAAGTTTTAAAACAATTACGGAACAGATCATCCAGAAATTTATTTTTGGTGATAGACTGTGTTATTTAGTTTATACACATTGGGGAAATTCTTTGATGGTGGTTTCATGGTTATTATGGAAGAATAGTTCAATTTTTCCTTCTACATCTAGAGTAAAAATTTCAAAAAAGTGTCTCTTTAGAGCAGTGCTTGACAAATATAATCTGTGGGGTGCTAGAGGAATTTTGGTAGTAGTTTAATCCATAACAATAGATTATATTTAGAATGTAAACCTTATTTTTTTTAACATGAATTCTGATATACATGCTTTAAATGATTTTCTGGTGAAAGCCTGGTGGCAAACTTATGCAGGTAATAGCTAGGGAAAATAATTTGTCTGTCTTGGACTGTCGCTGCTAATTTAGAAATAATTTTTCAGATGACTTTGCTAACTGTACACCAGCTTGCACAGGCTCCTCTCGCCACTGAGGTATTGGTTTGTTAGAGTTATGTACTTCCGTGCTGTAGAGAGCACAAGGGTCTTTCCTACCAAAGCAACAGGATTCCTGAATGAACCACTCTTTCTTTGTGGAAAACCAGTGCTCTGGTGTACAGAGGGAGCTATTTACCAGGGCCAAGCAAGAGGGATTCAATGCTGAGTGTCTCTTAGTGGTGTCGATGACAGTGGGTGCTGGTGCTGATCTGCAACAAGAGCTCTCACATGGTGAGGTTTGTGTTAATAGAAGCTAGATTATTTAAGTGAGTTCTAGGTGGTGGTGGTGGGCAGCAGCATAACTTGGTGTTATGCTAACCAAAAATGTTAAAAACTGCCATTTCTAACCAGGAGGCACTACTATTGACCCAAGAGTAGTGCTGCAGTGTCTCAGGACTTGTTTGTTACCTGATTGTATGAATTTTCCACCTGCACAGAAACTTTTAACATAGGATGAGAAATAAATGAGAAATGGACAGCTCTTATTGTTGGGTTTTTTTTAAAATACTGTGTATTCATCATTAAATTTCTTTTTGGAGTTTAATTCTGGAACTCAGTAGGAGTGGTGTAAAATTGTTCTTGTATTGCTAATACTAGTTCATTTGAAGATGCATCAGAATGCTTATTCTGCTAAAATACTTAAAAAAAAAAATCCACCCCCAAAACAACCAAACACCCCACATTGTTGTAATAGTCAAAAAGTAGAGGATCCTTTATTTATTAAATTCTAAGGTTTTTTCCTTAGTGATGGTCTGAGTCCTAATAGCAAATGGTGAGATCCTGTTCTATTTGATGCCTTGCTCTGGGTTGCTGCTTATTATTTTTTTTTAGAGTGAATTATATGCCTCTATTTAGAAGTTTTCATTTTTTTCCTGTTATGCACTTGAGAGAGAATTTTTATAAATAATGTAATTTCTGCCTCTTCTTTTACTCTAGCTACTCTTAAACAAGAAGTGATTGTTGGCATGTAAATATGTCCCAAATTCTGCATTTAACATAGAATGGTAAGCCTTAGTTAAAAGTGGTGTGCGCACACTTTGTAGAACTGGGTTTTATGTCAGTTGTTCAATTGAACTCAAAGCATGAGCAGAATTATGTTTTTAGGTATGTAGTATGTGTTTAATGTATTTGTAGTTGAAGCTACCCGTTTTTTCTTGGAAGTAATCTTGGGAAAACAATCTGAAGACTTGTCATTAACTAAGTTTAAAATCTTGATGTTATAAGGATTGCGCTACAGTTGTGTTTGACTAGCTTCACTAAAATCACGGAATTGCATTCACTAGCCACGGTTGGATTTTGCCCGCCTCTGTGGCAAATGATAAGCTTATGTACATTGCTTTTCTTCCTGGCCCTTGGGCTCACGTCGCCTGAGGCACGCAGTCCACCCAGTATGACTGTTACTGGTTTTGCACGGGCTGCGTTCAGCCTCTTAACGTGAAAATGCCGCTTCTGAATGCGTGTTCAGTTCCAGCGGCACATGTGTGGTTATGTCAGTCTCTCGCCGTATAGCGGTGTCGTGTTTTGTGCTGGAGCACTTCAAAAAATGGTTTTTCAAAAGGAAGTTGAGGCTAATCTTAACTTTTTTAGCTGGAGACTGCTGGTGGAAATCACATGTGATTTTGTATTCTGGAAAGCCTCTCTTTGACATAGTTCTCACTTGTGTCACTGGATGTATCATTTTGGATGTTACCTTTAGGGGTAAAGGGCAGAAAAAGGGGAAAAAAAAGGCAAAGCATGGAAAAGTCTGTTCGAAACTTAGTCATGTTTTACCATGATGAAAGCCTGCAAATTCCAGAGGAAGAAAAGGCATTTGAGCAGTGATAGTTTTCTGGAGATGGCTGTGGTGCATCACCTACCTGTTGAGACTGGGGCTAGATGAGGAGAGCTTGGCCTGGTTTGGGGGGGCTGAGCAGGCGTCCTGACCTCTTTTCCCTCTAACATTCAGCTCTGTGAACTTCCCTTGCACTCTGTGGATAACGTGTATGTGGTTGTGAAGTATTAAAGCATGTCTTTGAGGTTTGGGGGAGGAGAGGGAGGGAGTGATGGCTTTGTTTTGAGGCTTTTGGTAGCTCCAGTTCTGGTTGTTACTGGTAGTTGTGTCTCATTGCATGGTCCAGTACACGACACGAAGCTGGTGCCAGCATGGTTTGAAATAAGCTGAATTTTTGGGGGATGATCGTGAGGAGTAAAGAAGACATAAAAGCAGTAGTGTTAGCAAAAAGTGGTTAGTAACCCCTGAAGAAGGATGACTTATGTCTGTGGTTAAATGTCTTGCAACACCACAGTCTTCCTTACGCCTTTTTTTTTAAATTTGCTATTTTAACTTTCTCCAGCTCTTTCAAAAAATGTTCTTAAATCCTCAGTTGTTTGGTATATCTATAGGCAGGTGGAATGGCTGAATTTAGAAGCTTTGAAAGGCATATTTAAACTATACTAAGTGGTGCTCTCAGGTAAAAGCAACTCAATCTATTAGTGGGGGCAAGTACCACCTAATTTAGGTATCTCTGTTTATAAATCAGTACCATATGATTGTAAAAATAAGATAGTAATTACTGTCTTGGTGTGATAATAAGCTTGCACATCTGTATACAAACTAAATTCAAACTAATTATCTGCTAAATAATTTATTAAATGTGGTCAAAATTATCATCTTCATTCATATGAACTTTGTTTGTAATGTTGATTTAAACACCGAGCAAAATGCCATGTCTTTGAAAACTGCAACTTACTAAATGCAAATAATCTTGACGTTAATGATGATTCACTTATAAATTATACTTATGATTTAACTGGTTAGCTGTAGCATAAGCTTTTCTCTGCTTTAAAAGTAACTAATCCAAAATTATAATTTTGCTTAGCTTAATATGAAGTGAACTACAATAATGTCAATGTTAGATGCTATGTAAAGAGTGCAATTTCCAGTGCAGAAAGGTAAACTGTTTTTTGTTCTCTGGTCATGGCAGTGTGTTCAAATCTACAATGACAGTGAAAAAGTCAGTGCTCTCTGTGATATTCATCCTCAAAACATGTGCTATATTCTGTTTTCTGTGAAAAAGAAATTTAAAGTAATTAAATTATTTTAAGGGTGATAGTATTTATCCTATAATTGCTCTATATACCACTCCTTAAAGTCAGGGCAGATTTTTTAATAGTATTACTAACATGGGGGAAATTATAATATATTAACTGTAAAGGTTGCTAAAGAAAATACACTTACACCTCTTATATACAAGCAATTTTTCAGCATAACTTGCCTTTGAAAGAAATTGTAGAATTGAAATGTTGCATAATTTAAAGTCAGTGAACAATTGAATTTTAGTTGTTGACTTTTCCAGTTGAACAGAATGAAATGATACTCTAAGGCTTTAATCAAACCCTGGTATGAAAGCTCAGGGATTGCTTTCATATATTATACTATGTAAGCCCGTGTGCACTAATCAAAGCTGCTATGACAAAAGCACAGAATATTGTTTTGGTAATTCTTAAAAATGAAGTTTAATGCAAGATATAATTAACAGCATTTCTATTAAGTAAATGTAAAATATTGCAAAAGACTCTTTGCATACAATCTGTGATGCTTTAACTATGGCAATACAAATTATTTACTGTGCACGGGGATTAACTAGTGTAGATATACTTACCCTGACCAAACTTATTGCTCAAAAAAAAAAAAAAAAGGAAAAAAAGAAAAATTTGTATGGTTGTTATTACTGTATAAATTTAACTTCTTAAAACATGTCAATTAAAAAGCTAATTTTTTTTTTCAGTAACCAGTCTTTAGATCACACCTTTATGTTAAAAATATTGAGTATGTGTGCAAGGTGTGTCTCTTTAGTTCTATGCACCAGCTGAAGGGTGGTGCATTCTATACTTCAAGGATATGAAATTTTTTGAGGGGAGAATGTGCAGGTCTTCTAAATAACATGTAATATTTTTCTGAAACTACAGCTATGAAATAATTTCATTTGTTGCTGTTCTCTCCACAAAATTTTTATGTAATTGAATAGGATTAAATTTTTGGAGGAGAATTCTTCAGAGAAAATTACTAAAAAAGTGAAAATAATGTTTGAAAACCATACAGCGAATTTGTTTCTCTTTACATGTAACAGGAATATAGAAGAAGCAATGGCATTTAAAAAAGAAATTTCTGCATCTATTGACAGTCAGCATAAAAATGATAAGTCAAACAGCAGAGTGGTCACTTTTGATGACTTTTGGGTTTTGACAGGGCAAGAAAGGAAGGGAAGCTATTTGGTGCTGATAGTGCAAACCCCATGCATTCTAGTGCTCCTCTGGTGAAGGTGTTATATCTCATCTGATTTAGGTCACTTAATCAGTTTAATTGCCATTAGTAAGGGCCAGCACTTGAGTGCTCTTCTTGCTGGTATTCCATCAGTTCAACAAAGTGTACTAGTGAAATAATGACTAGAGCATCAAAGTGAGAATTGGTATCTGTGCAGTCTTGGCTATAGTGTGCATCAATTTATACTTTAAAAGTTTGTTTTAAACTTGTGTTAATAAGGCTTATTGTACTGAAGCTATTGAGACAGAAGAACTTATTTATTTTAAAGATAATAGGAAATGTACAGTAAACTTGACATTTCTGCTGTAAAGCTGGTGGAGTATTCTACTTTTTTCCTGTTAGTGTGGTCCAGAAGATTTAAAAGAAACAATTTGTCTTTCCAGTACTTTTAAAATTTTTCTTGATTTCAATCTTGAGATTGAAAGGTAGACAATTTTTTCATTAAAAAAAAATTTTGTCATGTGGGCAAATTAACTGCAAGTCGTTGTCAAGCTTTGCTGGAACATCAGATGATGAGCATAGTGTCTTTCAAATGCTCAATTATCATGTCAGCTGTCCTCTTGCAGAGTTGATTAATATATGTATTTCTGAAAAACAGTAATAAAAATGGAAGTTTCAGTCAGTACGGACGCAGAGCAAAGCCATGCGTGCATGTGCACGCACTCTCAATTCTTGGAGTGACTCTAAACACTGGAAAGAGTCTGACACCTGTGGCTGTACATTTGAAAGTGCTGATTTACTCTGCATTTGTTAATTTTACTTTTAGTTTGTTTTGTTCTTTTAAGCACTAGGACTATTTTTCATATTTTTAGATATTATTATATAGATAGTTGCCTAAATGAAGTACTTTGCCCTTGTTGATATCCTTTTATATTGTGGAAGAGACTTGAAAATGTCAGGGAGCCAGTGTGGTAGCTGAAGTTTACATATACACTTAAAACCAGACTAAGAAGATATTTCAGTTATTCCAGTTATAGCATATAAGCTTTTTGAAATTAGATGGTGTTTTCAGCAGCATGACTGTGTTTTCCTTTCCTAGACCCCACAGTAATTTTAGTTTATTGAGATCCTTTTAGGAATTGGACATTAATTTGTGTCAGTTTTTGTAAAGCAGCCTGAGAGAGGGAGCAAACAGGCTTTTCTTTAAAGATTGCATGTGTGGGGTGAAACAGCGAGGTGGTGGTGAAGTGGGACAAGTCCCTGAACTACCCTAATGCCACACTCAGTTTAAGTTCTGAGGTAGCTTGTTCTCAACCTGAATGTTTTAAATCTGATATTCGATAGCAAAAAAAAAAGTAGCAAATGCTGAGATTGTGTAACAGAGGTCTTGCAATTAAATGCTGTAAGTGTACAGGAGGAGCAACTCTTGCTATTTTGTTTCCCCTCCAGTCCTTCCTCCGCAACCAGAACTGAATTTGTTTGATCTGGAGCATACAGTGAACTCAAATTGCGTATGAACAACTGTAGTTTCACTTAAGTGTGACCTGAAAGAGACCAAAATAGGTTGGACTCCCTGTCTATCACTGTGGTGTAAGGAATCTGGAAAGCATTTCCGATGTTCTCTGCACACATAGGCTCGTGGTTGAGCAGTTGGTCTCAGCAGCATGGTGGCTACTGAATTTGTCTATGAGTGCTGCTAATTTTATTCAGATATTTCAGTCTGAGAAGGGTGAATCACTGAGTTATTGTTAGATGAGATCTAATCTGGTGCCATACCTCCCATACCAAAAAAAAGTTGCCAAAATTTTACATAGTACATGATATCTGTGTCACTTATTTCCATTGGGTTTCTGACTGGTTTGTAAACTCCTGCCGAGTAAGTGACAGTAGTAGGGAAGACATGCAAAATAAAAACACTGTGAGGCTGTATACAGCAGCTGCCTAGAATGAAGTATCTTGTTGGCTTTTTAATTATTGCAATTTTTTTTGCTTCAGAAGTGACTCTGAAGTATCCTTCACCATTCCTTTTTGCTCCTCGGGCTCTTTAAAGGGAGCTGAATTCATTGGAAATTAAGAAAAAAAAAAGGAGAAAAGATTTTTTTTTTTTTAATTTTTTAAACAATCTACTGCTCCCCAGCCCCTAACATGGCCGCATACTGCAGGGGCACCCTATGCAAGTTCCAGTCTGTGGTTGCTTCTTACAGCTGATGTAGATTTTCATAGCTAGTTCGTAATGGAAATAGTGACTGCTTCAAGTAGCAGGCCCTGTGGGCACTAGGAAAACAGGTGATGGGAGAGAAGAAGCTTTTGGCTATTTTGGTGGCTGAAGAAAATGAGGGGTGGGGAGAAGAAAGATAAAAGCTGAGTGCTGTGTCCCATTAAGGATACTAAGTAAAGTAAACAAATTTTTTTGCATGCTTAGAAGTATTTTTGCTTTATTTATTTCAATAAAGCAAAAATTTATTGTTTATTTTCAATCTTTCATGCACCTCATGGGTATTTTCACTTTTGTCCATATCCTAGTTAGTTGCAAGTTAGTGGTGTGGTGAGAGAATAAATGGCAAGTGACCATAGCTTGAAAAAGTTTGGTCAACAAAATCAGCTCCATAGCACAGTTGTTTAAGGAATAGAGATCCCTGCTCAGAGGAGGAGGGAAAGATAAAATGTGGCATTTAGGAAAAACGCACAAACACCCCACCCCAAATGGAGGGGGAGGAACCAATCTCAAAACCAAACCAACCATAAGCGTCACAAGCCACAAAGGTGGGCCTGTTTTTCTAAAGGACGGTAAAACTTCCCGTTAGATTTTAAGCAGTGTTGAAATCTTTATTAAAAAAAAAAAAATCTTAACAGCCTTCTCTCATTAACAACACCCGAAAAACGAATGTTTTTTTTTTTAAATGAGAAATTCAGCAGTAATATGGTAATGGCAGAATCTTCAGAATATTCTTTTTAAAATGCCTTTATGGTCCACTCAAGGGAATTCACAAATAGTGAATATAAGCTTTTAGTCTAATTAGTGATGTGAGGAATTGTTGGGCTAAAATCCTAAAGCAAACGGTAACAGGTGAGAGCCTACTATCCAGGCCGTCCACATAAACACGAGAACTACAGCTGGGCTTACACTGCTTGATTTTCCTATTTTGTGTGATGTGACTTGGATGCGCCAACATAAATTTCTGGCTGTGCTTCTTCAGCTATCAGTCCGTTCACAAAGATGCAGATCCTTTCAGAGTGTTCAGGTTACTCCTGCAAGGAGACCACGGCCCGATGCCCACTGGTTGTGCTGGTGGCTTTGGGGCGTGGAGCTGCGTGGCTGTGCTGGCCCTGCGCGCGGCTTTCTGACTGCTCGTCCTGAGGAGAGGTAGTAAACAAACCCCATGGTTTGCAGGCAGTGGTAGGAAATTTGATCATCAGCACAGAGGGAGCTGTGAGGTAATCCAAGAGTCATATTTTCATTCTGAATGCTGAGATAATGCACCTCTCCAAAGCGGCTGCTTTGGTGGGTTGTATGTGCAAGATGAAAGGGGAAAAGTGTAGTTAGGAGCCAACTATTATGTCTTGCATGAGCTTTGAGAAAAAATATTCTTTGTCTAAATTTTATGGAAAATCCTTATTCTGAGTGGTAGTACAGACTGCTTTTAAATCTGGGTCTGGGATTAAATGAGTCAACACAAAGAGAAGTATTGCTGCACTTTGCCTGTGGCTTAGCCAAGCTTTGTCTGCTTGAATTGCTGAATTGGGTCTGAAATTGGAGCAATAACATTTCCTCTTCAAGTATTGTGCTGACCAGATCAGTGTGTAGAAATAAAAAGTAGTGATGTTTCTTAACAAGTTAGTATTTGAAACCCTTCTCCTTTCTTCTGCTAGGTAGGTCCAAGACGAACTGTCTGTTTCACAAGCTAAAGGCTTGATTGGATAAAATATAGTAACTGTGTCATCAGTGTGCCTTGTAATATATACTAGAAATTAAATACCTTGTAATATAAGTGATATAAACACCTCTGTTTGTCAGTTAACTGAGCCCAAGTTTGTTTTTGAAAGAAATTCAGAATACTTGCATTTCAAGTAGGAAGTGTGATCCTTTGGTTTTGTATTTATCAGAACTACTTGTTAGGAAAAAGCATATTGAGAGATATAATTGCATGAATATATATGCTCCTAAAACTTTTTGTAAAAAGATGGCTTAGAGTGGACTTATTGCTGTTTGTTAGATACTTTCAGGAATCAAATATGAACAACTTAGAATGAAAAGATTGCTTAAACCCATGATATTTCAGTGTGAAGAGGGGGGCAGGCAGAGACTGCAGCACCTCTTGCAGGACAAGCCACTCCAGTGGCTCAATCTGTGTCATTACCTACATTTACTGCAAAGAAAATAATGAGAATTCCCCCTCCCTCACCCTGTAACTAAAAAACTACTGCTTTTCCCCCCAGCCACACTGATCTGAATTGAGAGTTAAGGGTTATTTATCTTATCCTGTAAACTTGGCTTTTTTCCTTTCTTCCCACTAGAAGAGCATTAAAAACACTGATTCACTCTGTTGTGCCCAAGCATCAGCTACTTGAGGCAACCTGAGGGGGAGAAACTAATGAACTCTGTGTGGGGGTAGCTTTTGTGTGGGTTTTTTGTTGCCTGTATTTATTTTGCTGGCTGCAGAGTAAACAATAAGACACCTCTTTCCCTTCCCCTATAAATTCAGTTGGTTACTGGGAGTTTTCTACTTGGCCGTAAGAGTTGCTAACTTTGTTTCTATGGCTGTTCCTGTCAGGACTTCTCATACAGAACTCATTTCTTACCGTATGGCGTTACCCACACTCCATAGAAGGTTTTTTGCTGTGTGGTGTTTTAACATTTCATCTCCAGCTGTCTATGTTCAGTTTGGGTTGTCAGTGCAGTAAGCCTCAGAACTGACAATTTTTGTCTTCGTGCCATTCTTTGGAGCTCAGGGAGGAAAACGGTTGTTTTGGTGAGTGGGTTTGCAGTGGCATTGTGTGTAGCTGTCTGAGCTGGGAGCCGCGAGCTGGGAAGCAGCGCTGGGGGGTACCAGCACTTGGTGCTGGTGCGTATTGGCACACTCTGCACCTGTGGTGTGAGGTGCCAAGACTTCTTCCAGGTAACCAGCGCAGCAGTACAGACCTAGAACGGATGAAATGAATAAGCATTTGCTCTTTGCATGTTCTTAAGAGTGGAAAAGGTAGACCATTTGCTTTCTATCCCATAGGTATTGAGTTCAAACAGTTGAATGGACTAACATTGTCGATGTTCACTTGATCTTCTTTCAAACGTGTTTAACTCTTTTTCCATAGGCTCTTGTTTAAAAGGAGTAGGTTTGTGCTCTGTGGGTTTAAGGCATTAATGTTGTGTGTAGTTCATGTGGCTGCTGAAATAAGAGACTATTAAGTGGTGTTACTGTTGAGAAAGGGAAATTAAGGAGCAGGAGGCAGCATGTCTCTGGCGGGGAGGGAGGATGGTCAGAAGGGTCTGGTAAGAGTGTAGGTACAATTGTGTGGAAGTGCAGTCACTGATATTTGTGTTTGTTTCTCTCTGAAATAGTAAAATTTTGACACATCTATGACATACAAAAAAAATTGGGACTGTGAGAAAAAGCATGATACTTTGTTGTTCTTTTCTTTGTAATTGTCTATCTTATTTAAAATTATTTTCCCTTAAGGGGAGGTGCAGGTCTGATGTGATTTGCCTTTGATAAACGTTATCTATAGAGCATATAGTGAGATTGTGTTAGTGAAAGTGTATTGTGAGATTTAATACAGGGATGCAAAAACAGACAATCTTGAGACCCTTTTAACTTACAGGGAACTCTATATATTGAAGAAAAAAACCCCTGGTGTATATTGAGGGCAGAGAGATTAGGAAAGAGTGTATGTGTAAAAGAAACGAAGAAGAAAAGCCACAGTTTAAACATTTTCTTTCTCCCACCTTTTTCCTGAGACATGTTTAGTATTTTCGTATGTGTGGAGGGTTCTTGTGGGTTGGGAGCACTGGGTGTCCCTGTGCATGTTTGTTCTCTGTATTGACGTAGGAGAAATTGCCCCTTCAGAGATCACTAAGATGGCTTTTAGTAAATTATCCTTCTTTATGGTACTTTGCCCTTTCTGTCTCCGCACACACATGTAGCACAAATATGCTGCTTGCCTTGCACAACGATGGCTGCTTGTTTCACTTGCTTTCGGTGTTGCAGAGATATTCATGTCCCCCAAACACAAAGCTCCAGGTCTTAACATCCCCAGAATAAATGTTTGTATATGGGCATCAGCAGTGGCTTAAAGTAACTGAATTCTGTTACCTGGATAGTACCTGAAAAGAAGAATCAGAATGTGTGCAGTTCCTCTTAAGAAAAGTAAATTATTGCCAGACAATTGCTTATGGACTAACCTTGTAGAGAAAACAGAGACATCTATTTTCTTCTTACCCAAAACACTTTTTATTTGGTATCTTTGAAAAAGAGAAATGAGTAGGAATACCTGTTCACATGGTGTGAATGTAAGTAGCTTTCTAAAACCTTAGTATGATACAGAGCACAAACTTGATTTGCCCAAATTTTTTTTTCAGCTGACATTTTTTTGCAATGCCTATTTAGAATGGGAGAAACGAATTAAGAAATCTGCTTAAACTGGAAAAAGTGCATACACAAGGCTTACATGAGTCACATTGATGAGAGGTGCTGGCAGGGTTTTACTAAGGATTTAAGACTAGGTGAACTATATATTAAATGAAACTACTGTAATGAAATACCTTCATGGGATGAGAAAGGACTATTTCTTGTTTTACCCAGTTGGTGTGACTGGAAGTCATAAAGTAACAAAAGTTGAGATTATTTCAAAGCAGAGCATAATAAAACCTCTGTAGGGTTCTGCTGCCTGAGATATTTGTATCTATAGCTATAGGATCTTTGCATATGCCATATTTTGCCAAAGAAAAGAAGGTCATGAGGAAGATGGAAAGCATCCTGAAAGAGAGCTAACGGTGCCTGAGATGGGAAGGTATTTCCAGGAAGATGCTCTATGCTTTTCTCTTTCCTTTCCCCACCTATTGTGTGTAGTTTTGACCCTGTGCAAAAGAGTGCTTGCTGAAGTCAGAACCCATCCTTGTGGAAGCTGTTGCTGCTCCGGTAGATTCAGTCAGGACCCAGCTTTGTCCCTTACTCTTTGCTATCCTCTTGCATTTGGTTTGGGATTTCTCTCGAGGAATTCGAGAGCTGGTTTTCTGTGGATTCACGTGCAAGCAGCAGAGAGAGTGCCTGCAAAATCACTCGTGCTGCCCTGCAGCGCGGAGCTGTACGGGGCTGCCGAAGTGCGGGAGAAGAACGGGAGGAGCGATCTCCGAGCGGGAGCTGCATCCGCAAGTCCTCGCAGCACGTGGGAGACGGTCGCTCTCTGTCTGCTCGCTGCTCGTTCTGGTCCTGCGAACACAAAAACAACTGGGTCGTTTCTGGCTATCCTTCCTGTGTGTAGAGAAGGGTAGAGGGGGAAAGAGGGTACAAACTTTGTGTACTTTTCGGCATTCTTAAGGAATTTATTAGGACTTCTTAGGCAGGGGCTGATAGTAAATGAAATGGAAAAATCTCAAATGTGTCCATGATCTTTTATGCTGGTTCTGTGTGACTCCTCTCTTGGCCATGCAAAGCTATATTCAATTATATTTTTTCCCTATTGCTAATTGCGATACAGAAATAATGCAAAAAAATAAATTAAATTTTCACATGCATCAGTAAACACCAGATTTCAAACTTGTGTACTAGGTGGCAAGTTAAAATTATTTGCAGCCAAGAAACTGATGAAGGTACAAATAGTTCCAAATTAAATGGTGTTTATAATTATTCTTGTATTTTTGAAGTGACCTTTCAGTTTTGTACAATAGGTGTCTCACTATTGCCATAAATTGAGGTGCACAACAGGACCGTACCTGTTTTGTACTTAGCTTGCCATTTTCTTTTGCTGTTTGTGAATGTGGCAGGGGAACTAGTAATTTTAAGGTGGCATTTCTTCCTTGCTAGTCTCCCTTCCTTCTCCTTTTCAGGATGTTCAAGTTATTCCGTGCTACAAATGTTGGCTGGCTAAAGTTTTAAATTGTATCAAACTTTTCAGTCCCTTGAAGTCATGCGAGAAGAAAAAAACCCAATGCCAAACCTTGTGCTAGTCGTCAGCATTAGATGACTAAAAGCACAGATTGCTTTTTTTTTGGTTCATCTTTCAGATGTTGAGCAGTAGAGAAGATATGTAGGTATTCCATCTGAAATGAAATGTGAGGTGGTAGTTTTGTGAAACTTGTATAAGTGTTGCTGGAAAGGACTTCCCCCACCCCATCTCATCAGAGGATATACCCTGCTCAGTGTGAGCATTGGTGGCCAAACTCGGGCGCAGAGCTTGGGTGAGACCTGCTGTCGGTATGGTGGCAGGGCTGTTGGGCTTGGATCCTTCTGTGAGTGGCACTCCTTGCTATGAAACTCATGAATTTTAATTTGAATCTACAAGTGTGAGAGAGTAATGGCACAATACGGTTTGAAGCACATTGAATAGTGCACTGGCTGCCAATTTTGTGGTTTGGGGTTTTGCTGTATTAAAATTTCCCCGTATTTTTAATATTGAATGAACATCCCCTTTTATGTTCTACTTCAGGACCCAGCTTTAGTTTCAGGTTGCTGTGTGAGATTATTTTGATGTTTCAGAGCAGTATATCACTATTTTAGGATGACTGTTTTGTAGCAGTATCGCTAGCTGAGATGACGGTCTAAGGAAAACTTTGCAGACTTCAAGGAAATTTTCTGCCCTCCCTATTACAGTGAAGCAGCTCCTGACTTTCCTTGCTTTATTGAAAATGAAACTTTAACTGGGTTGTGTGTGGTTTGGGTTTTTGTTCTCCCTTCCTTGCCTATTTATATGATCAAATGCTGAAATCTGCTCCTACTTGCTTGAGAGGGAGTGAAAACAGCTGAGAAACGCTACAAAACTCAGACCTGTTTTCTATTTTCTGGCCAAAGCATGTTTGTTGCTTGATCTCGTGGTTGCTGTAGTGTTGGGGGTGACACCCAGTCAGTTTGGGCAAGKTGGCTTTGTGCTGTAACCTCTGCTTGTGCCTTGAACAAAGCCTGTTGAGAAGAGCGTTTCAAGATGTAAAACACTCACTGCAGGCCTGGGTAGGTGGTGGTGTTAGGGAAAGGAGTGTATTTTAAAAGAATTTGGGGGCGAAAAGGAAAGCTTTTGATTTTATTGCTAGACAGGAACATCTCTGAAACTTGTTTTGCTTGAAGACTTCACTGGCTTGTACAAATTTAACTGTTATAAAAAGTCCTTAAAATGTGAAGCACTTTTTTCTGAGAAAGGTCATTATTGAGCAATTAAAATGTGAGGTAGAACTAAGTGTTTGAACACAAGACACTTATTTTAGCTGCTTTGGTGTACCAAAGTGCAGTTGAGACCTTCTAAGCCTCAACTGCTCTCTCTTGTCCCCTCTCTTCCCCAGAGCTTCCCAGGATGGCCAGGCTGACCCTACTAGCTCAACATACCTGAGCCTAGCCGAAACTGTGTTAATCTACACATTCTTGTAAATCCCAAGGGTTTTGTGGCATCTCTGGCATTTATTTGTTCTCTCACTTTGGGGGAAGGGAGGAGACAAAGGACTTGGCTGTGAAGGCAGCCAGCACACTGCCAGGCTTTGCAGTAGCACTTCAAAGTGAATGTTTTGTTTACTAGATAAGTGAAAACTCATGTAAATTTGGGGTGAATATACAATGAATTTACTGATTCTTACCCCTTCCTCCCAGTCAGGGATGAAGAATTTTAGTCATGTAAATATTAGAAAATAGTCCATCATTAGATTGATTGAAAGCTTAATATTAGAACAAATGTATTTATTCAAATTTATATTCCTTATCTTGAAGTAATGTAACATCCTGAAGTATCATCTTGGTGAATTTAAAAAAACCAAATAACAACAAATTCTTAAAGTGTGTGAAGGAGAACCCAGTACACATACATGGGATTATCACACCCATTTATAACAGAGAATTAGATACTGAAGGCCTTAAAGCTAAAATAGAAATACTCTTCAAGAAAAGTGGAGGCTTCATGAAATGTAACAGCTGTCAAATGTGTAACAAGTATTTCTGTAACAGTTCTTTGGACTTGAAATGGTTTTGACCTGACATTCCCCCCTCGGCGTTCTGTTGGTTTTTTTGAATTCTGTATTTGGTTTTGCCCCTTTTAGTATGACAGATGCTTAAATGTATGACACTGCTATGTATAGTCTATCTTGCAATAATGTTTTCTTTGGGTTTTTTTAAAAACTATTTTCTTTAATTTGTCTGCAGGAGTCGGAAGCTTCAGATCAGGAATATCCCGCCTCACTTGCAGTGGGAGGTAGGAAGTTACTTAAAAAAAATTATATCTTTGCTTAAAAACTGTGTTTCTGTTTCTCTCTTTATCCACAGGACTTTTCCCCTTCCCCCACCTTTCACTTGCTTTGCACACACCACCCATTCTGTTCTGGGGAAAAATCCTTTGGAATAGGGAACAATAGAGCCTTCTAAGCAATTCAGATAACTGCCTTCATTTCTGTTCTCCAAGTTAACCATAAAAAATGTTGAAATGGATTCTTTGGTGAATGCTGACTTCCTGATGCAGTCACTCTCTTTGACTGAAAGCTCGTCCATTTTGGACCTTGCTGGTGTTTGGTGTCATGAGTTCAGTAAACTTAATAAAAGTTCGTACTTAAATACCTGCTCAAAAACCTTTACAGAAGCAGAAATTTAGTTCTGGTCCTTTTTTTGGKTGGTGTGGGTGTGGGGTTTTTTTGGGGCTTCTGTTTGTCTGTTTTTCCTTGCTCCTCTGTTTTGGTGGCATTATGGCAAATTGTTTGTTCGCAGTATTCTGGTTATWGGCTCCCACCAGTATAATACATAATTGCTGTTTACACTCCACAAGTAGTGTTCTAATTTTTGCAGTAGGTGGACTACTGTGAGAACAGATAGATCTGTTTTCTGTACTGTTTTTCTACCTTGTATGTGTATAAAATGTTTTTTCATGTTTTATTAGTGGTAAGTCATCCTCTTGCTTGAGGGAAGTTAGAGGGTGGAGGGTTTGGGGATAAAGTTCCAGTAGCATTGTTCTCCAGCAGGTTTGGTCTGTTGCTGTCATCTGACTTTCCATCTGCAGCCACTTCTTTGTTTGCACTGCCTGATTGCCTCCTAGCTTTGAGGGAAAATGGAGGCATTGGTGTGTTGAACCAAGGCTGTCAGCCACAGGGTCTCTCTAAGGTACCAGCACTCACCACCTCTCGTTGCTCCAACCTGCCTTTCTGGTGCCTGCTGTCCATGTGAGCTTTTCCTCTGCACTTCCCGAGCCTTGCATACCCCTCGGCTGAACAGCACCCACTTGATATCTTTTATTCCAATTTCATAACTGCTTTTTATGTCAAGCTTCTGGGAAGAGTACTAATAGAAATGGTTGAGGCTGACTAATTTGAAGATTAACTTATTTTTTGGTACAAAATTCCTCTGAGGATTTTTTTAGGAATAGTAAGTATCAGAGCAGAGGCATACAACTCGGATGTGAATAAACAGAGATGTTTAACAGAAGTACTGTTGATCAGAGTACTTAAAAATACTTCTACCTGCTCATGACTTCTTACACATGTAGTTAATACTGCTTGTATATTACAGGTATCTACCTTGTTTCCCATCTGCTTTCTGACTTTTAAATGACCCCTCTTCTCCCTTGTTGCAGTTTCTGTGGTGACATCTGGTCTCAGACAGATGTTTTCTCTGTCCATCTTTTTAAGAACATTTTGTCTTCCTAAAGTTCTCAATGAAGAGTTAAAATTGTCCCTATTAACATCATCCCAGCCTTGCCTAGATGTCCTCAAGTTACGTTTACAGACCTGACCCTTTGAGCGCAGATTTTATAGAACCCCAGAATTTCTACAATACTTTTTTACATTCTCTTGCAACATCAGGGTTGCCTGCCAAGTACAGCTTGTCCACTAACTTCMTAAAGTTTTTTTTTGTAAGTGCTGGTGGTCTGGCACCTCTGCACTTAAGCAGGTAAGCTTTGTATATCTTTAAAACAGTGCTGATAAAGTACAGGGACTGGTGATTAAATTCATCAGGGAATTGTCTCATGTCAGTTTACCTTGTGTTCTGATATTTTTTTTGGTGTTAAAACCCTTGAAAAAACTTTCTTTGAACTCTGTAAGAAAGTTTTTGATGATTCTCCCTTAAAAAAAGTCTTTCTTAGTGGGGAGAGTAGAAATGTGTACATTCAGAGAAGTATTTATATTGAATCGATGTTCTTGCAGAATACTTTCTGAGTAGATGGTATGTGAGGGTGCATGTGTAGCAGCTGGAGTGATTTTACTTAGATTGTGTCTTATAGTCCCTCTGTGCCAATTTGCTTGCCTCATCACCCTTTTGTTAATTGCTTGAATCAAGACTGACTTCTAATAGGTGTGTAATCCTTAAAACTAGACAAAAAAACTGATGAAAGAGGTCTCTAGGTTAGTTACTGTACCAGCCCTCATGTATGTTCCATATTGAAACACAAACCACGCTTTGTGCTCTTCAACACCTTTCCTTTTACTGTGACATAGGATACATGAAAAGGACAGCAGATTAATGTTCTTGTGAATTGTTTTTCCCTGGTATAGCCACTATTAGGAAGGTTACAGTGCCACTCCTTGCAAAAGCTGTAGTAACTGTCTTGTTTTCATTTTTTTTCTTTATAAAAACGAGCTCCTTATAAAGCCTGTGGGAGTGCCCCTAGAAGTCAGTGTGCATGCCTCTAGTTCAGTGTTTCACAGCTGTTCTTGTTGCCAGGGTGTCACACCTGTGTGCCTTGGGCCACGTGGGACTGGGACCCAGTGAGCATCTCTGTGCACAGAGATGGCCCTTGGCTTATAACAAAACACCCACCGGCCCCTCTCATAATAAGGAAGGCATCCATAACATTCTCAAATGCAGCTCATCCGCAACAGAGTTTGGTAGTAGCTCCCACTGCTGAACACCACAGAGAAATTCTGCCTCCTGGTTTACAAAACCAGAAAAATTTTCAGGGAATATGGAAGCTTAATTTGAACTGAGAATTATTTGAGATCCGTCAGCTGAGGAAGGTGCCCCACTGTCAATATAGGTCCTTTGTTATCCCTGTGGGTAAAAGCTGGCTTTTGAGATTCATGGAATGCTGGAATAAATCTGTTTCCAGTCAAAACCTAGGGACTGTTCCACTGGTGTGCCCTCGTATCTCTCTAACAGACATGCATGTCTATTTAGTGCCTTTAGTAGAAGAGAAGAGAGAAAACAATGAACTTTAGATAAGGAAATTTTGATTTCCCCTTGGAAGTAACTGGGTGTCCTGAAAACTCATGGTTGGACACTTGGCCCACAGTTATTCCATATAGGTTGGGAAAAGGACACAGAGTAACAAGCATTTATTAGCAAGACCTGTCAGGAACCAAGTATAGAAATTCAGATAAGTTATTTGCTTTTCTGGCTGCCCCTTTTGACAAAAATATTCCAACTAGTGTTCTCCTTCACGGAGGTTGACATTACTGATTGAAATACTGACTCTTAAAACCAGCCATAGCAATTGGGCTTGTAGTTGTTTCCTCTGTGTAATGTAAGACCTCACTATGCACTTATCAGACCATCATGGTATAAGCAAAAAAGGTAAGATAACCCTTTTAGACCATATTCAGAGCTAAGTGGTGGAGAAAAAGGCAGATAATGAACTGCTATAATCTGCTGAGTTACTACTTTGAAACAAAACCGCAAGGTTGCTATCCTGAAGAGCTCACTTGAAAAGTGCAGCTGTAAAAGATAAAATTCTAATTTATTCCAAGGCATTCAAGGTTAAGTTTGTACAAAACTTGTCTGGTAATTAATTTGAACTTCATGAGATTTTTGGCAAGGTTCTGCAGGTTTCTGTATGTGTGGGTTGTGTACTCTTGTGCTCCCTGCCCAGCTAGAAGAAACTGGAGGTGGAGGGAAGACAGCATCTCTGTCTAAACTAAGAAAATTTAGAAGGTGCCTCAGACTGCAGTGGGAGTCTGGACTGGTAGAGGATTAGCCAGGATCGTGTTTTCTACTCATCCATGAGTTCACTTGCATCTTGCCTGTTCCCTCACTGGACTGTCTCTGAGGGTTCTGTATATGTGACCTCTTCCATAGAAGCAGCATGACTTCTGCATGCATAATCTTCCTTTTGTGCTGCTTACATATAATTTGCCTACAGAGGTTATTGTATCCATTTAGTAATTTGGAGAACTCGTGCGTGATCAGATTTTATTTTTTGAATAAATCATTTTATCTTGTTGCAAAGTCTGTTTTGTGAAGCAAACTCTCAAACAGTTAGTGCATCATTTTGAGTGGTAGTATGTGAGTAGTAGTAGTGTGGTATATAGTGGTAATATTCTTCCCCTTTCCTATCCTTACTCTTGAAATACAAAGCCCAGACTGATGCTAAGAATCATGACTAGTGAAGGATTTGGAACATCCCTGCTTCTCATTCTCCACGTATACCAGTCTCATCTCTTACTCATTGAAAACAAGCACCCTGACTCTCTGGTTGCTGCAGAAAAGTAAATAGATCTCTTATTACTCTTTCCTGTACTGCAGTCTGTAACACACTGATTTGACTCCTAATTTGTAATGGCAAGTACTCTCCCACTTAGCCAGTGTGTATTCAGCACTGGAGGTGTATTTGCAAGATAAAATTATACACCCTCTAGAAGGAGATCTAGGTAAGGTGATTTAAAACTGAAGAAAACAGAAGCACCTAGAGTTTGTTTCTGATGTAACACAATGGGGATTTGAGTAGAGTTCTGAGAAGGAACTGTGCGATGCCAACCCCTTTTATTTTTCTTTCTTTTAAAACATTTTAAAGCTAGCGTCTACCACGTAGAAGATGCTTCAAGATATTTTCTTTCCAAATATTTTTTCCATGTTTAGTGAATAAAACACTAGAGAACAGACCTTCAGGACACAGATGGTGCCAGAAATGGCACTTGCTGGCTCAGCAGGAAGGTAGCTGTTGAAGAGTTCCCACTTATCTTCTGTGGGCTTATTTCCTTATCGGTTTGGATGGAGCAGATAAACAGATAGTGTTGATGAACTTGGTAACAAAAAAGGTAGACTAAAGCCGAGCCTGTGAAGTGTGAACCTGTTGAGTGAGCAAAGAAAGCAAGAAAAATGCTGTGAATGTGTATTCCTAGCTTTGCTGTGAGACTTGCAGGTTGCTTTCAGGGACAGAAATGTGTGGGAAGGAAGGTCTGATTTAGCTCTTCTGAAGGCAAAAGAATGTTACTAAACAGGGTTTGCTTTTCCTCACTTTTTCATGGAAATGAAAAATGAAGTCTCATAGTTATGTTGAGACCTCCAATGTTTCAGATTCCCCAAGCAAGGAAAAGGATTTCTAGAGCTGCAAAGTGAGTGCGGATTATGCCTTGAGATTTCTGACAATGCAAGAAAAGTGGAGATGGCTCAAACCTATCTGCATATTTTGTAAGACAACTTTCCATTTCATTAAAAGAATAGAGACTGATTCTCAATGAACAAATGTTTGTAAACCTTACAGTGCACATAACTGTCCTGAGGATCTGTAGTAGCTTGTATTGCTGCTTGGAGTAAAGCAGCTAAGTTCTGTGGGGTGGATCATTTGTTCTTCAGAGATGCAGTGTAAAAACTAATGTTGATGAATGGTACCTGCTTAAGGTGCAGCTTATTTCAGAGTACCAAGGATATGAAGAGGACATGTGGGGTTCTTGTGGGTTTCAGGAAAAGAAAACCAATGAAACTACAGCAATTAAGAATAAGTTAGGATTATACAAAGTAGATACTTCTCATAAAGCCAAGATGTAAAGAGGAGATGCAGGAATGAGCTGTAACTAGATGAAAAGAATTCTAGAAGTAAGGTAAATCAACAGTAAAGATGTATAAAATATATTGAAATATGGTCCTTCACCTCAAGCTTTCTCCAAGAATCCTAACTTAATGTAGTGCTATAAAAATAATGTTTAGCTATAAAAATGCTAGCAGAATGCTAAGCATGAACAAATCCACTGCTGCCTGAAGGTGTGGGAATATCTGGTAGGGATCTTTGAGAAGGAAACAGAAAACAGAGTGTTACATCAGGCACTAAGCTGCATTTCTTGCCAATTAGTACTTGTCCTACTCAGTAGGTGAATGGAGAGCATGTTATTCTGCTCTCTGCAGCAGTCTTTTACATATTTGAAGACCTATGATGCTTTGGGAAGGTTAAGGAGGGAGTTTAAGTTCTTTCAATCTCTTCTCAAGACTCTTATTTCTAGGCTATTGATTGTTCTGAAGTCTCTTACCTGGGAATGTCCCATGAGGCTTCTACAGAGTAGTTTCTGTAGTTTAGGATCACTTTGAGCTCTAGTCCCCAGGTACGTTGTCACTCCATTTCAGCTTTGCACCATCTTCAAATTTAGTGAACAGAAACCTGATATGGCACTAGATGGTGTAGTCCCTGCAAACCCTGTGAAATAGAGCCTTTTAGTTTGACAGTGGCTGGTAATGACTCTTACCTGACAGTGATCCCAAGGTCAGCTTCTCACCTGCTGTTGTACTGTTGTCAGTGTTTCCCTTATGAGTTTGTTGTAGGGGACAGTGTCAAAAGCCTTTGGAAGGGAGATTCCCCTCCTTCCCCCAATTAATTCTGTTATTATGAGAAACTGGAGAGATTTATCACGAAAAGAGAGGGTGATCATCTTTCCTTTGTTAGCTGACCTGGGACACACACTCTGAATTAACTGTTTTTCCTGAGCTGTGTATATTTCCCATTATCTGGCTGGGCTTAGCTGCAGGTGAGGCAATCTGATATATGAAAGCGACCGTGGCAGACCACCCAGTTTTGCACTTCAGATGACATACTGGCTTATGTTGGGATTTTACTTGCCTAGCTTAATTATAGGGGGTGATATTTACAGGTATATGTGAGGTAATAAACACCTCTTGCAGATGTTTAAAATACAGGGTGTGGGAGTGAAGGTCCTTTGATAAATATGCAATAAGCATATTTCTCACTTGGATTGATTTATTCATACAAATGTGTTGGTTACAGCACTGCTGATAATTGTCATATAATTGTTATAAACAAGGGGAAAACTAACGAGCAAAGTTAATTTTCTTTGAGATTTGGGCTACAGCATTTTTTCATTTAACTCAGAGTCCTACTAAAAACAGTTGATAATGATGCTTTTATTAAGCATCTGCCCCTTTGTGAGACCTAATATCCTAGAAGTCCCTAATAAAGGTATTTTGTTGTTCTTCTGTTAGAGTTGTAGGCTTAGAAAAGTACATTGTATTAGTTAACACCAAGGGTTCTCCAGGAAACTTGTATTGTAGTAGCTGAAGTAATGAGTAGGGAAATTAGAGGTGAGGTCAGGGCTCTGTTGTGCTAAGCACCTAGAAGATACAGAAGGTCTTCCAGCCAGACGAACCAGACACAGTGTTAAAACCCTGTTTCAGAGAAATCAAAAAACACACAGGACCAGAGCTGGTTGACTGACCTAGTTCAGAGGTGCGAAAGTTGCTCTTCTTACTCCAGGTGGCCAAGGTCATTAAGCCAAAAGAAGAGGAAGTAGAAGATTTTGGGCTGTGCTGCATGAAATGTGGTGTTGGGTAGATGTTCAGGCAGCCACAGGACTCGTATGGCAGAGGCAGGAAATTTGGCTGAGCAACTTTTAAATAAGGTGCTGTGAGGTGTCTCAGCTTTTTGACCATGATCTTAAGCAAGCTGAGTAGTAAGTTGCAGTGACCTCAGGTGAGATTTGTGAGATGTTGTGGAGGGGACACACAAGGAGAGGGGAAAGCTTCCTTTTGGACCTGAGATTTTTAATCTATTGCCTTGCCTGAGCCACACAACTTTGTGATTCAGTGAGTTGTCAACATATTCGTGTTAGAGCATGAGCTGCTTTTGGCTGTGATGGGCTCTAATTGTCAAAACACAGCAAGCTGGTGAGTTTTAAGTGTTAAATGTGGCCATTCCAGCTAATACGTGCATAATATTTGCCTTTTGAGACTGCATTTATAGCCCTGTGTCTTACTTTCCTTTCAGAATTCAATGGTAGAAATAGCCAAGAGAAGGGCTTAAAAAACAAAAGAAATGTGTCAGTGCAACTGTTTGACCAAAATTTCTCCCCCCATCCAAATTTGCTCCATTGTCCTGTGACTGAGATGAGAAAAAGTCTGTTTTCATTACTGGCTTTTGGTCTTCTGGGATAAAGGAAATCGCCACCTCTAATCTCTTAACTTTTCAGAAATGTTCTAATACCTAAAACAGCTGTTAGTGTGCAAGAATTTTGGCATTGTCACCACAGGGTTGCTGGCACTGTTAAAACAATGTGTTGCTCACAAGCCTAGAATAATAGTTACTTGTTTACCCTGTCACTAGCAGTGACTCCAAAACTTGAGAAATCTTAACAGACACATGAAATTTTCTTGGTTCAAAACTTTTTGGGAAACCAGCCACCAAACCTTAGTTTTTATTTGCAGTTCTAGAAAGGTGTCGGTGAAGACCTTTGTTCAAGGTCTCGGTTGTCAAGGTGTTGCACTCCTTAGCTATAATTTCTACTCAAGGAGTCACTTTAATCACGATGCAACCACTTTATCCAGCATTGTGACATGTTTGTTCTGAGAATTACTAAGCCATTCAGGTTGGAAGGGATCTCAGGATGTCTACAGCCCAACTTTCTGCTCAAATCAGCACTCTGTATTGAATTCCAGCCACATTGCCTGGGGTTTTGTCCGGTCTTGGAGATCTCTAGAAATGCAGTTCATGCAACCTCTCTGGGTGACCAGTTCTAAGGATTAATTATCCGATTGGTGAGAATTGTTTTCCTTGTACCTGGTGAGGACATCTGTTGTGTCAACTTAAGCCTGTTCTCCCACCCTCCACCTCTGTGAAGAGCTTGGGTCTATCTTCTCAGTGACCGCTGGGGCAGGCTGCTGCTATGCTCCCCCCAAAGCTGTCCATTTTTTGGGCTCAACATGCCCATTTCCCTTAGCTTTTCCTCACTGGAGAGGTCTTCCAGTTTCCGATCATCTTGGTGGCCCTTCACTGAATTCATTCCAGGTTCTCAGTGGGTGTCTTGTGTTGGAGGTCCCAAAACTGGATTAAGTACTTGCATGTGATTGATTATCCCCTTTTACTCAGTATTCATTAACTTTCCTCCATCCGTTGCCTGTGTTCCTGTTAATACAGGTTGTTGTTGACCTTCTCTGCTGCCAGGTCACAGACACTTGTTTCTGCCCTCCGGGTTGAAAGTGGCCAGGTAGGGTACTGTCCTCTGAGCCCAAATGTTATTCAGTATAGCATCATTACTGGAAGTTAGGCTGGATGTGGAACCTCTGCAAGTCTGTCACCCATATATATAGCAGGGGAAACATGCCTGGGAATGGTATTGCATCTCTGCAGATAGAGGTTGTATGCCATTGCTGGATAAATTTCCCTAAACACAACGGTAAATTAAGCCATTGTTCAAACCACCCTTAAGTGAGACAGCCCGGAAACAAAATAAGTAGCACCACCACACTGCTGGGAAGAGCTTCATTTCACATGTAATCGTATGATCTTGTTTACCACTGGTACTCCAGTAGCATAAATCCTAAACTGCTGAGGGACTACTTGGTGAAAACTGTAGCTTCTGAAACTTGCCACCTCAGATTAGCAAATTGTAGCAAAAGTCCCAAAGTATGTTTTTGGTCTACGAAGTAATGTACTTTTTTAATAAGAAAAATGTACCTATCCCTGTAGAAGCTATTGACATAGTTTTTCTTTGTCTTTCACATGGAAATTTACTCTTTCCTGATTAATTATTCATTCTGCCTGACATCCAAATCTTGCTCACTTAGGTTTCTCTCTGTCAAATAAGGAACCAGTAGTTCCTACTGGTGTTGGGTCTTCTGCAGAAGTGCTGGTTTTAGATGCTGAGAGTGCAGCCCAAAAACTCCTGAAGAAATTAAACCTCCATACCTTTTCTGTTGTCATGTGTGAAGCTGCTGATAAAGCTATGTGATTTTATAAACAAAAATGCCCTTCAAGTGCTGTAAAATTGATGTGATTAAGAAGTGAGTTACTTCTGTCCTGCTCTTGGGAAGTTCTGAACTGTTTCAGTTACCTGCCTCGAAAGAAGATGCCACTAGCAGGGATTGTTGCTTCAGACTCACCTATTGTATAATTTGAAAAAGAATTGAAGGAAATGCATAAAACAGTTGTTCCTCAGGCAATAGTAGGAGAAACTTTGAGCTCTTGTTCACAGTAGCCAAGGAATAGAAAAATGTTAACTTCAAGTGGCCTCAATGATTCTTCATCCACTCTACTCAGTTTGTGCATAAAGAACATGAAATCAGCAATAGTGGGTCAGAAGAGAGGTTAATACATAGTCACGTAACCCACCTTCRTTAYGCCTTGGGAGGCATACAGGAATAAGGGCAAGGATGTAGTGATAGTTCACCAGAGCGGTCTACTACTACTTTTGGCATTTTGCAGCCCTGAAGCCTACTGACCTAAAACCAGTGAGTTTGTATTTGAGAAATTAATCTAGATTTTCTGGTAAGCATGTTCTTGAACCATGCAAACTCCTGACATCCACAATACACTGCAGCAAAGTGGCATGGTCTTAAGGCATGTTGAAGGAAGAGCCATCCCATTTCACATGCTTTGAACTTCCACCTACCTCCCAGCTCCTGTATTGGAAGGAAGAGTGAACAGTAATAGCTCTGCTAACTTTTTCTCCCTCTCTGTTTTCCTTATTGTTTTAATGACTTTTATTCCTCAGCCTTTCTTTTCCATGCTGAAGAGGTAGAGCCTGCTTAGCTGTTTTTGGAAACTGTTTCCCATTCTTTGATTATCTTTGTCCATTCTTGGAAGCTTTTATTGATTTGGAATTGAGGAACTAAATCTGCACATTATTCATTTTAGAGTGTTTCACTCTATGAAAGTAGTTGCTGTCAGAGACCTCTGTGTATGTTTTGGGCTTTGCTCCTTTAAACAACAACAAAAAAGCCCCCCAAACSAACCAAACAAAAAAACTGCAGTAAAACCAGTGGAAAGCTAATAAGTGGAATGGGGCTTGCTTCTTATGTCTCAAGAGATTAGCAGACTTTTCCTTTTTATGATGGCCATGGCAAAAATCGACATTATCAGTAGTGCAGATCCTCCTCTGGGCATGCTGCTGGTTGCCAGGAAATGTTACATTTGAATCATATGTGTACCACATGTTGACTTAACTTTATGCAACTGGCTCTTTTTTGGAGGGAGGGAAACAAACTGTGATTATTTCCAATGGTCTGGCTAGTTCCAGTCCTGTTGATGCTGTAACGTGATGGTAGTCAGCACATCTCTGCTCACAGCTGTGCTTAGACGTGTGGGATTTTTGTCTTGTTTGCTGGCCAAGTAGAAACTGGCCCTTGGGCTATCTTTCCAATGAACAAGTCTTGTGGGGCTGCTCCTGACACAAACCTTCTACTTCATTGCTACTTGTACAAGTACGCTGCTGGATTGCCTCCGTGCTCCCTCCTACAGTTGCTGTTTTGGTTGTAGCCTTGAACTTGACCATTTAAGACTGAGGCCCCATCTGTGTCCCTTCTTGCAGCTCCTACTTGCTTTCATCCAGTGCTACAGAAAAATCTTGAGTTATTTCTTGGATGAGGGGGGAAAAGGAAGAAAAKGAGCTCAGCTGCAGAGTCTCCTACAGAAAAAGGGAGACATACAACTGAGACAAGCAGTGAAGCTGTTGTATCGAGCGTGGGGAAATGTCACAGTCTTATGGGAAGGCAAGAGACACCAACACAATCTGCAGCTGCACAATGCCATTTCCTCCAGCAGCTAATGCTCACTCCAAAAGCCTGGATGCTGTGGGGATTCGGGCACTGGCTGCTGGGCTGAGGCCTCGAAAAGCAGCAATGAGGACATGAACAAGAGGTAGGAGGTCTCTAAGATGTAGGTGAACACCAACCAAGCCAAATCTGCTGAGCAGGAGGAAGAGAGGTGAAGTTCTGTTAATTTTGTGTTATTCTAAAGCCCAAAGCTCCCTCTGATCCTGTGTCCCAAACTGGTAGCCAAGTACATGTGGGCAGGGAGGGAAGGGAATGTAACTTGAAATAGCTCCCTTATTTTCAGACGTTGAGTGTTGTGGCAATCAAAAAGGGGGGATGTGTCTAAAAGCCATCAAAACCACTTCCAAGCACATGCCTTTTAGTGAAGCAAATGAGCAGGATTTTTAGAATATAATGCAAACAGGAAATCACTCTGAAAACTGTAGCCCACCATTAACTTGCAGGGGGAAGGGAAGGCAGATTAAAGCTATCCTTGCAAACATCTGCTTTGTTATAAAACCTAATAGGGGATTGAATGCATGTGTAAGAAATGAATCCAAATCAACACCTTTTATTGGGTGCTGGGGTTTTTTTGTTGCTCTTAGTAATAAAATCAGGCTGTTGTTATGTGAGTAGTAGATAGCTGTTCATGCAACAATTTCACTTATTTGCTCACACAGTTCTCTTACGGAACTCATAGTTACCCAGTGTGAGCAGCAGCAAGGAGGCCAGCCTCAACGATGTACTTTGAAGTGCAGGGTTATGATGATGTGCCAGTGGCTTCCAGGAAGGTGTTTCTCAGCCCTTTGTTGCATTGCATGTGTAATTAAGCTGGTAGCCTTCACGATTGCATATAGCAGCTGTTGCCCTTTTGGATGTGGTCTGAGTTATGAATCTGCTGCCCATTAAGTGTGTGCTAGTGTTGTTGCAGAGATTCAGCAAAATTTTGGTCTGGGCAAGTGTTTTATCCTACCTTCTCAGCACTTGTTTCCTTTTCTTGGCATGTTGTTTTCTGGTATCTCTGCTTTTCTGTCCAAACCAATAGGAAATTTACAGGAACCATCCATGGATGCTTACAGTGAAATGATGTGTATTACATCCCAGCTACAGGAATTGTTTTGTTTTGTTTCTTCTTTTTGGGTACGGGGCTCATGTGGACCTGTAGCATTCTCACAGGCAGTGTGGGGTCATCTCATTATCCTTAAGTTTGTGATTTGTGGGTATTGGTTCTTGCAGCGCAAATGGTTGCTGGTTTGGGTTGCTATCACAAGCTGGGATGAAGTGCTTTAGTGACTGCCACCTTTCAGACTTGCTTGTTGCCATTTCGTTTTAGCCTCTTGCTAATGTTCAGTAAATTAGCATGTGTGTAACCCATCAGTACGTTTGGGTTTCATACCCAGGAGGTAATCTGTTCCTGGTGACATCCCATTTTTTTCAAACACAGAGTAGAAGAAAGAGTGCAGTGGTGGGAATACTTGAAAACATGGCTTTGTGTCTGGGACTACAGTGGGATTGTGCAGAGGGGATTCATGATAGATCAGTGATTGGGACTCTCCCAACTGTGCAATCTTCAGTGAATTGYGATGGACTATGAACACCTTTAGCATATACAGATGGCTGTATAAAAGTTATGAAATTCTTTTAGCTATGCTGTGTATACCCACTACAACTAGCCTTCAGGTATATGAGCTCACTGGCTGTGAAATTCATTGTGGGATCTAGGAGGGTGGAAGGACTTCRAAATATGTCAGAAGAGAACATAAACTTTTGCCAGCTCAGCAGCTGGGAGGAAGAAAAAAAATCAGGTGTTGGTGCCTAATGTTAGAGACAAGTGCCCATGACTTGCACCACTTTGCTACATGACAGCTTCTGGTCTAAGCCGATGTCTGGTGATGCCTCTGGACCCTATAGAAATGCACATGCTGGTGATTTTTTTTGTGCAGCCATATATTCTGTAAGTTACTTCTGTCTTTGTAAAGCAAATAGGAGAACTTTCAAAGCGGTGTCCTCACCTGACTAGTGAAATATCTTAACCTGCTTCAACATGGAAATGTGAACTTGTTTCCAAAATAGATATAAGCTATGCGATGCTTTGTTTCAGCTTGTCAAAGTCTGGTCTTACAGCTTCCCTGGGATGCACGAGGCATTGATGTGCTTGCAACTGCCCTTTGTGCCTTCCTGTTTAAAGTCTGCAGGCAATCACCTCCTCCATCCTTTTGGAAAGTTGCTGTCTGTTGCAAAGCAAAGACAGGAACAACTTCTTTTGTTCTTGCAGTAGGAATACTTGATTTTCTGAGATCGTGCATGTCAACAGTTCCAACTAATTTGCCATAACCAACCTGTTTGGTGGCCACCCTTGCGTTCTATTGTTCATGTTTCCGTTGTGAAGTGGCTGTTAATTTCTCCACCATTTATACAGTGAAGTAACGCAGCCTCACAGAGGTGAGGCAAGCAATGGGTCATTGACACTGCAATGTGTAAGGGATGTTAGAGTTGCAGCCTCCAGTATCCTCGGATTACATGGACTACTCTGCATTGCTCCCCGTTCTTCTTCATGGTATTATCTTCTGAGCTTTGTGGGATTAAAGGATTGCCCTCCTACATGTAACTTGTAAGATGTCTTTCTGCTTGGCAAAGAAGGTACAATGCTGTCTTTTGCTTGCATTTTTGGTGTGGTGAGGCCAGCTGTTTTAGTAGCCGATGGGAGCTTCACAAATGCAGGGGAGACTTTCTGAGCTTGAGATTGAGGGGAACTCATGAGGTGTATCTGGTCATATGACCTTTCCTGTGCTGGGGTGATGGCAAACTTGAAAATCCGTTACTGGTGGTGCCAGGCTGCTGATGCAAAGCTGCCTGGAGCTGGCCGCAGTATTCTGCAAGACAGGAGGTGCTTGTGCTGGGCTGAGGGACAGCAGGTTTTTGATTGTAGAGCACAGGAGTGTCCGTTGGAGATCACTGCCGCTGCTCCTGAAGCCCATCCCTTGCAGTGCTCGTCACCGGGAAGGGTCCCYACGTGCACTTGCGGTACCCTGCTAGTGTGGTCACAGGCATGGAACTCTGCAGTGTTGTGCACATATTTTTAAGGCTTTTTAAAGTCATATGCTGTTTTCTGTACTGACTCAAAAAAAAATAATATTTGAGGAGCAAGCAGGTTGTAGACTGCCCTGCAACACGTAGAGTGAAAAATCTTCACGGTGCAGTGGCATTTGACAGTTTTTCTCTCTGGATTTCTAGTTTTAGTGGAAGTAAGTACAACCAGAAATGATCAACAGCTCTTCCAGCAGAACTTTGACTATTTTCTCCTATGTATGTGGTAGAAAATAGGATCTCTCCTGCCTTCTTATATCTAACCAAATTCATGTGATCGGGTTTGGGACAGAAGAAATTTCCATTTTGCAAGTAGGAGAAAAAGTTGTCTCCAGTATCAACGGGAAATTTTCAATGAATAATGATAAAGCTACTGTTTAAAGCGTAAGAGCAGGCAGTGCTGACTTTTTCTGACAGAGAGATCTGTGTGTGTGGGGAAGCCCCTTAAAAAGCCCTACTGACTTRTGCAGCTTGTTGGCTTGGTTCACTGTCACTACTTTGGGTCATGGCAAATGCTTCTTAGTAGTAAAAGTTAAGAGTTTGAAGATTTTTTTTTTTTTTGAAAATGTGCAAGAAGAAATACTTCTCAAGAGTGTATCTTTTGTCATCTAATTGTAGCAGATAAAGGTACACACTTCCTTTCACAAGAGTTTTCTCCATTCAGGCAATGGTAAATTTATAATCAAGTGAGGGATCATATGAATACTAGGTTTCAGGACATTGATATCATCACATTCAATTTGTATCTAAGAAGTTAATTATAGATACTGAATATTAGTTCTGCTTTTCTTTTTGACATCTTAAACTTGGCAAAAGAAAAATGTAGATTATAAAAAGGTTGAAAATTAAAGTCTCTAGCTGAGTTCTAACATCTCATGCACAGTTACTTAAACTTTAAAAAATGCTTTTAAATAGATCTTCCCAGACTGCTAGTCTGATGCCAGATGAACAGTTCGGGGGTATTTCTATAAATCAGCAAAGGAAAATTTTACCATGAGCTGAATCCAAATTTTTGTCTGCAAAGAAGAAAAGTTAAGAAACAAAACCAGACATCCCCCTGCCACTCAAATAATCCAACAACAACCCTAAACTCAATCCTTTCTCTGTTTGTCTTTAAACCTGCTAATAAGCATTTTCATAACCTTACCTGAGAAACGCCCCACTGTGGTTGTCCATGAATTATTCTCTCATTTGAAGTCCCTGTCTTCCTTCTTGCAAAGTATCTGCTTTTCACCAATTTGGTTTCTTTCTCTGAGTTGAGCAAAAAGTGAGCTAAATAATAAGCTTCTGTTATCTTACCTGCTTGGTAACCTTTCTGATGTTGGTGCTAGCAGAGAAGAGTAGGTGCTGTGAGCCGTCCTGGTGCATGCTGGRGTGTGTTTTCACAGCAGGCAGTTTACCTGATTGCTTTCTAGGCTTGCAAACTATTGGGTGAGGCTTCATACCTGGAGACTTACTGCCCCAAAAGGAAACTCCTAGCCTGTGAGCCAAGGTCCTGTCCTTTTTGGTAAATAAGAGTGCTCCGTAATTCCCTTTTTCTTTCATTTCAACGAACTGTTGGAGGAAGATGCTTTTGTTTTCTCAACTCCCACCTCCCCGTCCTCCATGGTCTAACCACAGCAGCTACATGGTAACATCGTTATGGTGTATTCCCTGTGTGCTAGACAGCCTCCTGGGATTTGCAGGACACAGCTTTCCTGGGCCTTTTGATTCCATCAAAGATTAGGACAGGAGTGGGRGCAGAGCGCATCTTATCTTCCTTGCCAGGGACCAGTGTCTGGTTACATTGATATGGAGAAGGTCTTTTATGAGCTTCAGCTAAAGAGTTTTGAGTCTCTGTGYATGGATTTTTCTTTCAGTTTTTGTGTAGTCCTGGTGCTGAAGATGTCATTCTTTCCAAATCATWTGATAGCCAAAAGTTGGAGGATCTAGAGGCAGTCAGCATTCCAGCAGTGYGTGAAGATGCACGGAGTGAAGGGGCGGGAAATCTTAAACCTATTCTTTTTGGGGAGTATGAGGAATAAATAGTTGGAACTATATAATTGTGAGTATTTGTTTCACAAAAATAAGTAGGTTTTCAGATCGCTTTGTTTTTTCTTGTTCTAGAGAGAAAATTACTTAAAGCTGTAGAAACACTGTAGTTGTAGGCATAAGAAATATCTGGTAGGTGATGTGGCAAACATGACTTTAGAATTAATAGACTACTTCACCACTTGCAACTTTATGGATGTTTTTTATAAATTGTCTAAAATCTCTGCTTCTATTTAATTTTAAGGAAAACTGGAAATAATTTTCTAAATTAAAAAAAAAAATCTGTATAACCAGAACTGCCAGGAAGTTTTATATTGTGTTAGGTCAAGGAGGTATTCTTAATATAAAGCCTTCATATTCTGTGCTAACCCACAACAGGCATCTTTGCACCTTTGATAAATGCCAGCATGTGTATCAGATGCACACAAGGACCTAAATCAAGACTTTGTTGTGGCTATCTTGTGTATAAAGCTATAACCTATAGAATATTCAGCTTCCATCAACTGTTCATGGTCATTAAGAATGCAAAAATCTACCAAATGCAATATATCGAAGGGAAATGACCAGAAGTAATCTTAGACCTCCTGATTCCCTCTCCATTGCTATCAAGTCATACTCTGCTAGGGTTTTAGAAGAATATTAGTTGAATTTGGGAAAGACAGATATAAAATTAACATTATCAGCACAGCATGTGTTTCATACAGAACTGATTGTGGACTATATCGTTCTGCAAACCACTTCTGGAACCAAGTTCTAGAGGTTTTAGTTTGCAGTCCTGCAGACAGATTTTCTGTTCAAAAATGTCTGAATAACCCTTTGCTTGTTTATACTTTTTAAGGTCTCCCTTACCTTGTTGAGTTCATGAAAYTGCTTTTTTCACCCCACTGCTTGTGTTGCTTAACTACCAATCATCTGATTGTAACTAATTTCTAGTGATCAGTGTTACGTGATGCTTGTGTTTTTTTCTTGCCAAGGTACGATGGTCACCTGAAACAGAGGTAACTCTTGCGCTAGGGTGCATTAACTTCTCCTTTATTTTTACTAGCATTTCAAACTATATCATCATTGCCTCTTGCATGCTTTTGTGGCTTTGGCATATCTGGCAAAATATCTTGCAGGAGTGTTGCTTTTCATTTCCCTTGGAGAGTGATCCAGATGTAGCAATGCTGTCTAAGGAAATCCTGCTGCTTGACTCCAGCTGCAGCCATAACGGGGTCGTTAACATGGTCTTCGCTCTTTCCTGCAGTCTCATGCTATTGTAGCTGTTGTCTCTTCTGTGGTGTATCTGTTAAATCTGTTAATCAGCCCAGCCTTTCACAGTCTATCAGTGAGAAGGTCTTTACTCCAGGGAGCAAGAAGATGGAAGATTGGAGAGGAAATGTGGGAAACTAAAAGCCATAGCTTCCTCCTTTCTGTTTTCTTGTGACATAGGAGATACACAGTAACTTTGGAATATATCTGAATGTTAAATTTGTTTCTTATTTCTAATAGCTACTTCATCAAAYTGATCACTGAGTAATGTGAGAACATGTGCTATCCTCCAAAATATACACCCACAGGGCCAGCACTCTGTCAGGTGCAGGTACCGTGATGCATACAGCTTGCACTGAAAGTGGTGTGCTCCACATTAAAGTCTGTTTTGGGATCATCAGAGACATTTGGATGAGCAGGGCACTTGCTCTTTAATGTGTGTCCTGCATATTTCAGTGATTTAGTGAAATCTGTGTTTGTGTGTGGTTGGAAGACCACCATAAGCAAATGTATTTGTCATTCAGATTTTCTAGTTTGGTTTAGGTGAGGAATACAGGTTTTTTTAAATATTCCCGAAGTGTGTTGTGCCGTGTTCCCTCTTGTTCGTGATGAGACCGCTTTGCGTTGTACAGCTCTTCATAGCTTCTTCTTACACTACTTGAGGGATATCTGTGTTCCTCACTTTGTACACTATGACTTCTTCATTACAAAATTTGCCCACACCACCCTCCTCTGCTTTCTCTGGGCTGTGCTTCAGTTGTTGGGGCTCRCCAGGGTGTGGAGAAGCAGTTTCCATCTTGCAGGAGTCCTCTGGGTGGGTCTTGCCGAGTGCAGCCCTTCCCAACACAGGCAGGCTCCCTGGGTTTGGCTGAGGCTGAGATGTTCCTAGAGTGCGAGTGCTGTATTTTGTGTGATCTGGATTGGGACACTGCCCATTTGGCTACACCCCTCCCTGAGTGACGGCCCAAAATAAACATTGTGCGAMTCGTGAGTCCCTCAAACAAGCAATCAGTGAAAATTGCTGTGCTTCCACTAAGATTAAGACTAATCAAAGTGGGCAGTGATTGCAGGAGTCAGTCTTTGCTTGGAGTGTGTTCTAATGAAGCCTTCACTGCCCCATGAAGGCACAGAAAGAACATGAAATGACACAACCTACAAAAACTTTACCACTAATTGCATTTTATGTTGTTCAGCTACACCGCGATCTTTCTTGGTCTCATTTTTGGTGGAAAACCCTTCTGGTAAAGAGGAAAATTTTGTGTAGGCTAAGTAAGTAGGAGACATTGAGCTTTTGCTATGAGGTGAAACACAACTTCTGTGGTAAATACACTTCAAAATGCTAATCTAAAAAAACCAAAAAAGTTGACACCCCCCCCCCCCAATCAGTGAATTCCAGTGTCTCTAATTATTTTAAAGGAGAAAAAAATGGTATAGGAAATGTATACAGTTCCATTTTATGAATTCTAGTTTACTGTGTGAATAATTCTTTATATAAACATAGCTAGTGATTTAAGTGATGACTCATTAATGGTTTAAAAGAAGTATAGTAAAAATGAAACTTGGTTGTTTGTGTGAGAGCTATTTTTATGTGGKTTTTTTTTTTTTTTTGAGTTATTTTGGGAGTTACTTTCAGTGGAATCCTAACAGTTCTCTACAGCATAACCATGGTTGCCTACCTTGCTGATTTTCTTCTTGCCTTTAATACAGTGGCAACAAACTGGGAAATGTTGATGCCAGGAAACCTAATTAGGGGCAAAGGTACAGCTTTAGAGAAGGATTACAATGAAGCTGATGTTAAAATGATGGTAAATTTTGTTACTTTTTACAGTACCAGATCATATCCTGTTACTGTATTGAAGTTATGATTAAAACCCAGTGTAATTCTAACTTCTTAAGCGTGTCACCTCAGTGATCCTTGGCCAGCCAATTCCATTATAKGCAGGAAAATTCTTCTTCTTGAACACTGGTAGTAATCTTAAGAAGAAAAAGTTTAGCAGTCATTAAGCTTTAGAACACTTAAAACTCTGTATCTTTTCTTATATACTAGATCTTCAGAGCGAGGCTTCTTTTTATGATTAGTTATATAAATCACTGTGTTTTATTTAGCACTTTACTGAGAGTATTGGACTTAAAAACAGTATGCATGCATCCTAAAATGTGCATGAATATAAGCACTAAGTTACACTGATAAAATAATGTATTTAAATTTCAGAGAAGTGTCATTATCTGTCCATTTTACTACAAAAACTTGTCTATGCATAGAGTTGCAGGAAAAACAAGTAATGAAGGTGTGTTCTGCACTTGAGCAATGTGTCTCTTAGTAATGCTGCTGCCTTTACATCTTCCAATTAGCAGAATTTAATTCTAAAGATAGGCTGGGCTTAAAGTAATGGGAACTCCAAATTCAGTGACTCGTGGGAGGTTCTAAACCAGTCTGCTTTTCTCAGCCTTGCCTCTTCATGTGTGTATAATCAGGTCTTGAAATCCATAGTTCTTTTCCTTTGTCTAAAAGATGTACATGATTTTGGACGGTCCTTCTCTCACACCCTCTGCTCATCTGAAAAAAAAAAAAGGCAACCACACTTTCAGAACACTTCCAATGAAGAGTTAGAATTATTAACTGAAGTTTTAAAATAAAACACTTGCCTTGAATAACACTGTAGTATATTGTCGCTGTTTTCCCCACGGACGAGTAGAGAAACGATACCAAGTCCAGGCTCAGGGATAGATGGACATGCTTTAATGAATTCTCAGAAGGCTTTTATGTGTTAGTTCACAAAGTGTATTAAGTGGCATAAGGTAATTGGTTTTTTGCCATCCATCCCCTAAGGGGATTGGTCAAGTTCTAAGACACCCATCTCTGAATGTTTTTCTAGTTAGAACCATAACAATTCTGCAAAACAACCTTCAGGTGCAAGAAGTTTACAAAACTGTAACATTGTTTTGAGTTACTTGCAYGGGAAAGACAGAACTCTCACAAAAATGCTGCAGAGAGCGGAAGAAATTCTCTGCTGGAGTTTTTTCAGTATCCATAGTATATTACTGCTGTTAGATTAGAAACACTGATCTATGATTTATAAGCAAGCTATTGACTTGGTGGACACTGTGTGACACAGTTTTAACAGATGCCAATGAAAGATTGTTGCATTTTTTATTAAGACAGTCCTTTTAGAACAATATTTGCTTTCATTTTAGGCAAATTAATTCAGAATGAAGGATTTCAATTACTTAATAGTTTGAGGCAAAGTGATAAAAAACAACCCTGAGCATAACCTTGATGCCTTCAGATTTATGCAATTATATACCTATTTCCCCTTACTTTTTTTTTTTCTTTTAAYTTTCCTGATGCTTTTCCAGTTTGTTGCTGCTTCTCTTCCATGAATCTCACCTGCTCTCTCTGGTCCCCTTTCCARCAGAGTGCAGCACTGACCAGTTTGGATCCCATGTGCAAAGCCCTGTGTGGGTGAGGCAGTCCAGAGGGTCAGAGCTGGAGGGCCAGTGGTGCAGGCAGACTTTGCTGTGAGGTTGGAATTGAGGGTTAAACGTGGCCTGGGGTGACACAATTTGTGCTTTGCATGACTGGGAGAGTGGGGAAAGGGCAAAGGTAGCCGCATGCCATACCTGAGATCGAGGTTTTGAGGTTAACATGCAGCAACCCAGTCAGGTATTGGTTGGGCTTGGAGGGCAGATTACCTTCACCCCTGGGCTGTAGGGTTTAGCTGGGTAATTTTTCAGCAGTAGAAGGTCCAAAAAGCTTTAGAGTTGAGCTCTCTAAATTTCAACTGTGTGGATGCTCGCAAAGCAGTCATGCTGGGCTAGTTTGTGAAAATGTAACCTGTGGTTTATACAGACCACCTGAGTAGTAGCATGGGAGTATGGCCTTATTTAGGAGAGAAGCTGTCATGTGGGGATCAGGTCCACATCCTACTTTGCCTATCCAGACACAGTAACTTGGAACTGTCTTTTGTTTTTTTCTGTTTTCCCTTATTTTTTTAGCAGCATGTTTTCTGTGATGTATTCTCTATGAGCAAGTGTTGAAAGTGAGGTAGTGTTAAGCAAACATCTGTTCCTATGGAAAATTAGTGGGATTTATGTTTCTCAACACCTTATTTACTAATGCAGCCAAAAAGAGATGCAAATACCTCTCCACTCTGTTTTCCCACCTGCCCAGCCCCCCACCCAATCCCGAGTTGTACTTGTTTTCTTGCTTTGCTGGCAACAGAAATTTTGCACAGTGGTCCTGTGCTGTCCCTATTTACTGTCCTGAGAGCAGCACAGTTTGCACATGAGTCACAGCAGCCAAGGCCATGTGAAGCTGTTAAATCAACACTGTCATTCTGGTAACCCTTTAGAGCAATGTCTGACCACAACTCGTGCCATCCACTCGTGCCTTCCTACCTGTTTGTTAGTTGGCCTTGTCTTCTTTCCTGATGTCTGCATGGATAACACTGGATGTAGTTGTCACATGTACTTCCTGTTGGAGTATCTGTAGTCTGTGGACCATGCTGGGCAGCACGTAGCACTTAAATGTTTCATTATCTACAAGAGTTTGAAAAGAAGACACTCTTCAAAGTTCTGTGTAAAATTTCCATAAATAAAATGTAATGTAGTTTCTCAAACTAGTGAAAACGGGTGATGAAGTCAGAGTAGTTGTGAAGAATTTTCTATGCAATTAGAAAATTCAAGTTAACTGACAGGTTGTATTTGGTTTTCTTCAAATTTCTGGCTTCAGTCCTGTGACAGCTGAATGGATTCTTCCACTAGGGCTCTGGAGAGCATGTGGCAATGAATCTTCATCTTTGTGTTCCAAATGAGCAGAGCATACCATGGGCTGTTAATCGGTGCCTGCTCTAGTATTTCAGTTTCTTGTGAACCTGTTGAGGATGCTGCAGACCACATACTAAGTTGTAAAGTTTTTTGGTGGGATAGGAACAGACATAACTTTAAAGAATAAAACTCTTGGCTACAGAAACCCTTCTGTAAATCTTAGGTAGAATGCTGCTTGTCTTTCTTATACATTTGACCTATGAAAATCTTATTTTATTTGTTTATTGCCATGTTTCAGGCAATGCAGTGCTTCATAGTTGTTCTGTTCATTTACATATGGCTGTGCTAGCTTTCTGACTCAGCTGGTGAAGGTTTGGAGATCTGACCTTGCTGCTGATCAAAGATTTGTTTAATTGCCTGTAGATGTCCTAAGCACAGCTCTTGTGGCACCCCTGTGCCACTAGGGTGGAGAAAGAAGGAGTTCATATTAATTTTCTGGAATTTTGCATCTTTTAGTCCTTGTCTTCCTCACTGCAAAGCTTACTAGCTAAGTGTAAGGATACTTAGTGAGTCTGCCGGTGCCTCGCAGTAAAGAATTTGCTTGAAACTACTCAGATGATATTTCAAATAAAGGACACTTGATAGTGGAAAACGCAGCAGACTTGACTGTGACAGTGGCTAGAGACAATAGCGGGTATATAGGTATTAATTGAAAGCAGAGGGTCAAGTGTTATATGTATTGGTAAAACCTTCATTATTTGATAACTTTTTCTATTAACAAATGAGAGCTACCAGGTAAAGTGTGACTTTATGGTGTTATGCACCATGTTCAAGTATTGGAAGTATTAAATAACAGTAGAAATGGTGGTCAGGATTAAGGCTTCTTGCTTCCTTTAGATGGCTGTACAGGCTTTCATCCAGTGATGAAACGTTCTTCTGGGTTTTTTTTTTTGGACAGCTGATGCTAGAGGTACTGAAAATTGGTCATATGTAGGACCTAAAATAGAAAACCAGTGAGGAATGCAAGGCCTCTGACAACAGTTCACTTTTTTTTTTTTTTTTTGCAGACCCTTTGTCATTCTTGCCTATCTGAAATACTTTTCATTTGAAAAAAATTAATGTAGTTCATTAGCTTTCAGCTTACTGCCCAGCCCCTCTTGGCCTGCTTCAGGATTTTGAGTGCTATGCAGCCATTTCCTTCCGCTAGCACTGAGCTCCGGGGCTGTATCAGGAGCCCTGATGCTGCCCCGGTGAGTCACCCTGTAAAACTGAAGCAGTCCCATGTGATTATTCACACACAAGATTCGGGCTCATCTGCCTGTAAATAAGCATGTGCTTGTCTACCTTGTTTTTCCTGTAAACTGCTGAAGCAGTGAAAGTGCTTTCTAGGCATGTGCCCTTGACACACAATGCTAAAAATAGGGCAGTTTGACACAGCTACAAACTCGCAGGCTTCCTACTTGTCTAAAGAGTCACTCCTCTATTCAAGCAATCATTTGAATGGGCACGTTTTCACTCAGATGTTCTGGGGTGGGGTTTTTTTGTGTCCTAATCTAATATATAGATCTTCCAAATATATTTCTTCTGTGTACGAGCAAAGTTAGGCAGCATATCTTAATGCTCTCAGTAACTTTTTATAATGTCACTGAAAGAGAGCAGAGGTGAGTTTTGGCCTTTTTAAGGCATCTGTGCCCTTTATGATATTTGTGCTTTACTGAGTATTTTAAGCACTTATTTCACTTGTGAAGTCATACTGCTGTCTTTTTTGCTGGTTGTTGTCACCATTACTGAAACCACTTCAGATATGGTTGAGACCTTGTTAAAAGAATAATCAGTTATATTAGCCAAAGCTGGTCTATTTCTGACTGTGCTTTTGTCACACCTTTCTTCCAAAAAAGCTGAACTAGTTAAGCCCCTGAAAGCTTTTCATGCTGTTTTACCGGTGTGACACTGGGTGCACCATGTGAATGTTGCTGTACTTCCCTCAGATATATTCCACAAAACTTGTTCTTTGGACGCATGTGTTGTGCTGTGACACCACGTGGTGCTTCCCACTGGTCGTTCAGGAAGCAATTCCTCAGAGCACAGCCTGGTTGAAGCACAAAGCCTGCATTTGGAGCCTGATCCTGAGAGACAACTCTTTGTGCTGGGAGTGGGAAGGGGGATGTTTAGAGCTGGGTATGTGAGGCCAGGGGGAAGGGGAGGGGAAGAGAGATTTATTTGAACTAACTGAAAGCTTAATGCTGCTTCCTTCCTTCCCTGCTTCCTTTGCCCCCTGCTTTACCTTTATGGTAAGAGCATACAATAGTCTGTGCGTCTTTATATCTGCTGCCCAAAAGAAATGGGTGGGTTTTCTCCAGATTGTCCTCCCAGCGTGCCTGTGCCATGTGGTGTGGCAGTGGTGTGAGGATGGCACAGGCAAAGCAGGCTCTGAGCAGGGGAGAGCACTGGGGGTGGTCGCTGTGTGACCGAGGACTCTGTTCACCCCCTCAGCCCAGGGTGTGGAAACAGGTTGGTGTGGCAGCCCTGAAAACTCTGCACCAGCAGAAACATGTTGGTGTGTGAGGAGCGGGGCTGGCTGAGCAAGCAGCATCCGTGGGCCAGGACCAGGCTGTGAAAGTGTGAGAGATGGGAGCAAGTACTGATTTTGGTAGGGCAGGGCTTTGCTTTGCTAGGTTGGTGCTGTTTGTGCTGATGAGAGAGCAGTAGTGGATCTCATGGCCTCCTCATATGGCCTTGCTATTCAGCCGCCACAACTCAGCAGATCCACTGCTCTAGGTGGAGGAATTCCCTGTGCCCCGCCTCTCTCCATTCCCTCATATACATCCACAGGCTCTAGACTTCCCTTGGGCCTTTCTCTTGCAGCTGGCATGACTGCAAGCCTTTCAGTCTTTTCTTGGAGGTCCTGTTTTGTGGGCTTTGGAGGGCTCTCGCTCTTGTGCTGCAGATGCCTTCAAAGCAGTTAGTGTGTTTTGTTCAAGTGGTGGCACATGGAGAGTGACCAGTGCTGTGGGGAAAGACCTGGTGGGACTAGCCAGGTAGAGGACCCAGAGGTTCGATGCTGGGAAGCACTTACAGGGAGCCTTGGCTGTGCAAATATAATTTGGCTTATGCCAAGATGATTGCCCTTTCACGCAGAACAGCTCTTAGGGCTTGCACTGTATCCTGCCTTATACCAACAGTTAGTGTTGTGTGGAATTCCTTGACGTTTATATCCATGAAATTCTTGAGTGACTTTCACTTTAAAATAATCCGAGATCCTTGAGAAAATGAATGTTTAGTCTCCGTACTTCATCATTCTCTATTGCTTTAGAAGGAGAACTGAGGAGTTTGCAAGCTGCGCTTAGTTTCTTTCCCAGCTTGAGCCACTATAAAGAACAAGTTACACGGCATTAAAAGACAGAGACCAGACTGTAAAGCAGTACAAATTAAGCTGTGCATTTCTAAATCATGAATAATTCTGAAAACCCTGTTGTACGAGAGAAATGCATGTCCCTGCATTTTTGAATCAGACGCAGAAACGGCGTATGGCTGGGACAAAGAAAAGGGGAGGAACGTGACTCACGATGCATGAAAATATATAATTCACTGCAGTCTTTCACAGCTCATAAGCAACAATCTAAAAGGAGAAGAAACACAGCTTAAAAAAAAAAAATCTAAGCATGAAAGGGCTTCCTCTGTTGGGACCCAACTAGTTGACACCCTTGTTGAGGTGGCTGCGCAGCCTTGTAAGCAGTGCCTGTACTCACTTGGTGAGATTTGTGGCCAGCCACTCTCTCCAGCCATTGTCACTATCTGCAATGGCTCTTGGCATCAGGTGCCCTGGCTTGGCCGGAGCTGCAGTGTGGAGCCGTGGTGCAGGAGAACTTGGGCTGCTGCTGGTGAAGCTGCAGGTGCGCGTCTGGCTCCCACCTTACGCTTTCTCCCTCCTCTCTCTTGGTTACAAGGCAGCCTCTCTGTTCTTGCTGCTCACGTGCCTGCTCCGCTCAGAGGTGCACGGGCAAAGGGAAGCTCTGCCTGCTGCAGCCACTCCCAGGCGTTGCTGCGTGGGAAGCCGTGGGCTCTGGTTTTGCTCTTGTGTGCTGGGAGTGCAGCCTCCTCGGCACGGATGAGCGTTGCAGGGCATGAGCTCATTTTCACGACACTTCACACAGCTGTGTGARGCTGAACTGCACTATCTTGTCGCCAGCTTTGTGGTCTTCTGAGCTTTTCTGGGGAAGTTATTGTTGTAAACAGGCATGTGCTTCACATATATGGTTTTGTGCTGGTGTTTTTAATGAGGGAAGAACATTACACGCTGCACCAGTAACGTGCCTTGCAGTCGTTACACAGATGGCCGTATCCTCACATGGTCTGGTTCATACCAGATTTACAACTGTGTGTTCATTATTAGATTTGGAGCTGTGCATGAGTGCTGTTCGTGTAGTTGCCTGCATATTTAAAGTTTGCATAGATACAATTCTTCTTGGTGATGCCTRGTAGAAAACCGTGCGGCTTTCTTTACTTAGCAGCTGACTCTGGGAAAAAAATAAACCYCAATATACTTGTTGTGAGGGTTTGAGTTTCTAAAGCCAAATAAGTAAAAGTGGACAAACTTTTAAGGCTCTAGAATATTTGCTGTCTCTGCTGGGACGGGCAGGGGTGCTGAGCTCTTCCGCTGGCTGACTTGTTCTGGATTAAGGAATTTCAGTTTTGACATCCAAGTTGGAAAACTGTGGGCTTTTTTGGAACTGATTGGTGGTTTGTAACCACTGCTACAGCACAACTTATACTTGCATGGGGTAGTTTAGAGAGATATACAATGGAGCATTTATTCAGTTTTTATTATTATTGGCCAGTGCGAAGAGGTGATTGTATTTTACACAAGAAGCCAGAATATTTCAGCTTCTCCATGCATAATTCACCACTTGGAATTTTGTAATTATGGTTCTAGTTAAGCTTGCAGTTGGTAACTCCAGAACTTGAACCGTTTGCCTTCTCTCTAATGGTTAGAAAATGAATGTTTAATTGAAAGGTTTAGAGTGACCGATGACTGCTCTTTCTTCGTGGTGTAACAAATGAAGGACAGGCACACAGTTTCCTGCCTGGTATGCTCATAGCACTTCTTGGGGGTCATGTGCTGGTGATGTGTACTTATATATTGCAGTGAAAGCTTTTCGTAGCTTCGAAGCTGGAATCGCAAGTTTTTCCTCAAACTTTTTAAAGGAAATTTATTAACAAMTTTATTTTTCAAAGCTGATTATGCTTAAGCATTAAGTGATTTTGTTGTTTGTGCTATTGCATCTTGATGCATCTCTGTTACAAACTCAGGTTGTCGCCTGTTGTGTTCATGGCCCTGCCACAAGTGGTAAGGAGTTCTCATGTTGCCACTTGCTGTCCTGCACTACTCTGACTGCTAAGCTTTTCATGGTCCGTTCCCATTGCCATATTTAGAGGCTTTTTTTAAAGGCAAAAACATTATATGTAAAAAAAGTCAGCCTCCAAACCCCTAAACCAAACCTTCACTATCTTTTTCTATTTGCAGCTGCAATCAGCTGCGTGTAACTTTAGCATCCACCAGCTCTAGAGCTTTGTTTTCCCTTTTTCTTCAGATTACTGCACACCTACTTGATACTTCTACAATGCTTTTAATTTCCATTTAAGAACACAATAGAAAGTAGATTAGGAAAAACTAAGKGGGAGAAAAAATAAATCCTTGTAATACTGCTTTTTTCCTTACGTATTTTGTATTTAAAGGGCAAGTATGTTTACACAGCTGTACATATTTGTTCCCCCAGTATATGAACTGTATAAAAGATGGATGATAATGTTTTGTGCGTATGCACTCATGTACAGATTTATATTAACAAATGATGTTTTGCTTTATGACTCCATTTCTGTCTTTTAATGCTGCGTAACTTGCACTTCATAGTTGGCTCAAACGGAGAACAAACCTGAGGAGCTTGCAAACACCTTGGTACTGTTTCTAAAGCAATAGAGAGTGATGAAGTGCAGAATCTAAACATTCACTTTCTTGGATGATTTAAAAGTGAAATTTATTCAAGGATTTGGTGAATATAGGCTTACTCTACACCAGTTACTGATACATCAAATTATATTTGTAGAGACAAGAGTTTTAACAGGTGATATTTTCCCAGTGCTGAGTGGAATGGCTGTAGGTATTTCCCTTTACTTCACGCTGCCACCTCCTTTGAGATGAACATCCTCCTCTCTGCTACTTCTGTCATGTTAGTATCTTTACCCAAGAGTCTCTCTGGAAGCCTGGGTTTGCTCTTTGTGTGCCATTGTAAGAAGTATGTGGGCAACTCTGAGGGTATCTCCAGCAGGAGAAGTAAAACCTGACCAAGAACGACCTAAGGCCGTTAAGTCTTTCCACTGCCTTTCATGAAGATGAAAGTCTTCAAGAGCATAAAATGTTGTAGCATCTGTTGTGAAATGGTAGAAGTCTTAGTAAGTGTAAAATCTGTGGTGATATGGGAAGGGAATCTGTAGTGGTCAGTCATCCATACTCCAGTTGTACAGATTCAAAGGTTGACTTGAAATCACTGTGGTATAGCTGGCTGCTCCTTATCCTGGGTGAAATGAGTTGTTTAGACCTTGAATAGCTCTAGTGATGGTGTTTCAAATGGCTGTTTACAGAATTTAGGGGCCTCACCGAAAGTCAAAACCAACTTCAGTCTTATGCATCAGACCAGTCTTGGTTCTGACACCAGGTAGCTGCGGTTGTCATGGGGCAAGGTCTAGATTCGGTCTTCAGCTGCAGTCCTACTGTGGCATGAACACTGGTGGTTGGATTGACTGGACTTCAGCAGATACTGAAGGCCAGTGAAAGCGTTCGAACTTTAAGCCAATGCTCTTTGCATGCAACTTTGTGTTTCCATGTTGGCATTGTCCTCTTCGAAATAGTGTGTGTGGGGAGAACACCACAGGTGCCTCAGTATTTAGATAAGGGAACACACGTACAGGGTATGTACATGTCTGAAGTATGGGATTCGGGTCTCAGAGTACAGGGTTTCTGTCTTACAAAAAGTTGCACATGAAGCCTACAGTGCACTGTCAGGCTACTGTACACTTTTTCCTAAATTAGTAATTTTTGGTGTTGTAAAACTGTCCCCAGTAGACCTGCTCTCAGCTGATTATGTGAGTACTAGTCATACTTCTTCTGTTTTGCCTGAGGAGTATTCAATTATGAATACTTTTAGGTGGCCAACTTGAACTGTATTTATCATAATGAACACAATGCTATGACAAGATGCTGAATTCAGTAAACAATATTCCATATGTCCTACCAGACTTTGAGATGCCACTTTTTAAATGAACAAACTGTGAGTGAAGTGACCAATATTCATCCTATGCTAATGCTGTGCAGAGTTCTTTGAGATGTGCATGCTGTGAACACATCCCACAACCTATATTTTTACGCCTGAAGCAGCTTTTCAAGTCAGCTTGCTCTTCCATGCTGAGTCCTGCTATCCTGCAAGTAGGAGGGGTATGAATGAATATGTATAGTATGTTGTGTGTGTAGATATGCATTTGTACACAGTAGAAGGAAGTTATTTTAACTTCTAGAACAAGTATATAGTCAGCTGCATGCGTTCAAGCACAAGCAGCTGCAATCCGCATCTGTAGCAGTAGCAGTGAAGACCTGTGAGGGAGCGCGGAGAGAAATGGGGGGCTGGACCACTTCTGTGAACAAATTTAAGTTACCCTGAGGATGGGTTTGCTTAGACTTACATCTGTCAACTGCTAAAACTAGTTTGAATGCTTTCCTAAGAGGTTTCTAGGAGAACAATATTCCATATGTCCTACTCGGGAGAATTTACTAACATGGTTAATATGGCAAGTATCTTCACTAGCTTCGTTTTTCTTGTTAAAGCCTGCTTTTAGCATTTCTCCTGTAATGAAAAGCCAGCTGAAGGTGTTACCTGTACCATAACAAGAAACAGATGAGAGGAAGTGGAAAATGCTTATTTGTTGCCTTTTTAAAAAATTAGACCAATTATTTATATAACATGTAGTCACAGATGTAGTCAGGAGTGCAGATAAATCAGGCTTCCTTTTCCCAGAATTTGGACGGAGATCTCTTGAGCTATTATTTCCTTATTTCTCATCTGAAGATATAAAAATACCACAAGCACTGAAGATTTTAATGGGAATCTAATGCAGACAAAATAGTAAGGAACATCATCTCATACAGGCATTGTTTTTGTTCAGAGTCTTAGGTTCTCTATTAGTGTCATGTTAGAATTTCTTTGTTAGCTAGATATTGGGAATAAAATGACTCACAGAGGTAACCTTTCTGTTTAATAAATGGACAGGAGTGAGGTGGAGGACAAGAGGAGTAAGTGATTTTTGATTCCCCCCTGGAAAGCACACTGCTATCTCTTGAGCTGCTTGCTACTGCTTGGTTATCTCATGTTAGATCTCATTACATAGGAAGACCTGTTTTTGTAAATGTAAATGTACTGAGGGAAAATTTTGTCCTTGAGTTTTAGGAAGGACTCACAGAAGGAAAAAAAACCACATTAAAAAAGCACTATAAGTTAGTATTGAGATGACTTCAAGGGAAAGATTGAAAGTGGAGCAGTTGGTCTATCAGTCCAGAAGGCCTGGTCTCTTTCTCATCTAGAAAYAGGTTGCTGACATTTTTGTGAATGTCCATTCTTGCGAATGTCCCTTCTTGTGAGGATTCTTCTCAAAGGKTCGAGGAAAAAACACCAAGCAAACTGAAAGTGAAATCTTGTGAAGTCTTGTCTGTCTCTGAGCATGCAGAAATGAGCCTTAAATGAACCCTTTTATAAATTTAACCTTAGAAGACTCCAGTTGACTGAGATTGGATATCTAAGACTGTGTATCTAAATGGCTGCCAGAAAAAGGAGGGTCCAAGGTAATTTCTAGAAGTTAAGCCTATCTGTGATAATGCCTGGAGTACCTTTAAGAGCTGTTCTGTGATAGCCACTGCTGATGGAGGTTAAGGGATGCCCTGCATTGTCCTGGTGGCAGACAATGCAAGGAATAAACTTTGCATGTTTCCATGTCACCATCTATTCATATTCTCAGAGCGTTAACCCTGAGGTTATTACTTTATCATATTGGAAAGCATGAGAGCCTTTATTAACCATAAAGAGGACACACCCTGTGCATGTTGTAGTGTGCAGAGGCAAAGTCTGTCTGCCTTACTTGCACTTTTGTTCCTGAACACCCCAGAACCAGGCTGGAGAATGACAAGGGGAAAATCTGGGTTGGGTTTTCCCTTGCTTCTTCAAGGAAAAACTAATATGGCCATCAAAATATATTGAAATACCTGTCTTTTTCTTGTGAAAGCCCACTATTGCAGATAAGGTTACATGCAGAAATTTTCCTGCATGCTAGTTGGGAATAACAGCAGATAAGTTGGAGCCCGCAGCTAAGATGAGCACGTTGGAGTGTCTATTTACAAATCAAATATCGGCCTGGCATGGCCTGCCCTGGCAGCAGAGCTGTGTGTGCACTAAAATTAAAGAGGAGGCTGGAAAGGGAGACATTCCTCGTGTTCTGGGCTGGTCTCATTGGTTCAGCAGCATGCACCACTACTGTGCTGCTGGCATGGTAGCCAGCACAACTACAGTAGCACATTGTGCACTGGTGGGTAAGGGCTCAACAATAAGGGACTGGAAAAGACCACTTTCCATAGAGAGGTTTTTAGAAGGCTGAGTATTACCAAAATAATTTTACAAAGCTATATAATCTGAAAAGCAACTGAAGCGACTGCCCTTGATCTGCTGCCAGACCTCATGGGGTATTGCTTTCCACAGGCTGCTGCAGCACACTCGGCCATGTTACCCCATCCCACAATATTTTTTTCTGCCATAACTGAGCTTACTATTTGTGCTGATTTGAAAGTTAAGCATGCTCTCAAGTAAGCAGAGGGAAAAGTGATTTTACTGTTGCTATGTGGCAGAATGGCCAAATGCTTGCATGTATTTTTGGGGTGGTACGGAGTGTTTAGACTTTAAATTCTAGCCAAGGGTGTTCAGGTTTCTAAGCTTGCCTCTGCGCCTGGCAGCAGCTCCTCTAGTGTTGTCAGCCCTGCTGCCAGGGATGTTGTGATGTCCTGGAGGGGACAATATGGCAGCCTATTAGTCTGAACCTCTCAGATTTATTTAAAGTCAAAGACCTTAAATGTTGGTGAAAGGTCCCCAATGCGTGGAACACTTTCTCTTTTCAAAGTTAAAAAAAAAAAGCAGTGTCCTCGACTTCTCCTCCTGCCTTGCAGTTTGGAGCAGTAAGTCAGCAGAAAGGTGCTGTTTGTAGTGCTTCCAGGAGCTGTGCTGGTGCAGAAGCCTGTTCTCCACATTYGGTGTCCATGTTTTATTTAGAGCTTCTGACACATTGCTTGTTGGGAAGTTTGTGTCTAGTTTCACAGAGGAAGAGGGTGGTTTAGGCTTTTGCGTTTGTTTTCTCGGCATTTTAAGTATTTCTCATCTCCTCTGGGATGCTCTGCTCTATGTCTTGTGGTCTTTATTCATAATTTAAGAACCTGTCTTTATAGTAGAATATGTGCAACCAGGCCCACCTTTATTCGGTTGACTCATGTCTGAAGGCCATCTTGCTGAGCTCAGCTCTGCTGTGCTTTATTAGAGGGTCTTGTCTGTCATGCTTCTGATTCTCCACCCTGCTCCCCTGCTTTCAAATGGCTGGGTGATGAAAATCATTTAGTCAGTGTTGTCTTGTGTTTTCTGGCTTCAAGGCTTCTGGAATACGACTGTTTAAGCATGCTGAGCTATTTCCATCTCCCTGAAACCAGGCATCAGGGAGTGTGGTGTGTGTAAGGGTATTTGGTTATAAGGAAGTGTGTTTTGGGTGAATTCTAAGGCTTCTGCTACTGTGTTTCTCCATCTTTCTCATTTGTGTTCATCCTATGTTCCCTTGCACTGAGAAGCTGCTCTTGTGTGGTCACTGACCTGGCATCCTGATCTTCCTATTTGCTCCTTTCTCTGACCTGGTTGTGATGCAGCTTGTCCCTAAACTCTGTTGTATCGGTTTTTTTTGGATGGCTTTCATTATGCCCCTCATTTTGCAAGAACCTCTAGTAATTACTGCTTCCACAGTATCTGGAGACTTCACCAATGTCCCTTCCTACAAGACCAAGTTCCCTCAGAAATGTATCCTGGCCACTGCTGCCTCACTCTTCATGTCCAGCCCCAGAAGACCTGGCAATGACTGGCCACTGGTCCTTGTGTCCATTCATCTTCCCCAGCCTCCCAGACAGGCTACACTTCCTTCAGCACCCGGGCTGCCTGTTCTTCATTTTGACATCTGGGCACCCCTTGCCTACAGCTGCAGGCTCTCTGGGCTGCCCTGGTTTGGTGCTGCTTGTCATGCACAGCCCTTGACCTCATGTTGGAGGGGAGCACCACTAATGGTTCAAAATAATGTTTTCCCCTGCTCTAGCAGTCTCCTACTACTGCTCTCTGCATCTTCTTGCTATCCTTAGCTCTGAATAGAATGTTCGTTCTCATCCAGATGCCATGAGCAAGGATTTCAAGAGCTGTGGCTCCCTAAATATTCAACAGGCGAATAACCAAGATTTCTTAGTTCCTCTTACACCGCCTCCTCTTTCTTTCCATGTCAATAGCAAAGCACTGAAGTACTCTTCCCCTCAGTGCCTAAAAATCTAGTTCCCCTTCTGTTGGGTTGAGTATTTAGCTATGAATCAGTGAAAAATCAGAATGAAGTGTGCATTCATACAGGCRTATACTGGGATTTGCACTCCTACTTCCCTTATTTTAAACAGTGCTGACTTTTTAAATGTCAAAAAATTTAAATTTTAAGTTTTTTTAAGGAGAAGGAGTTGTTTTGACAAGGGAAGATAGTTTATTGTACAGTAAATGCGAAAGTGGTAAATGGCATACAACTTCTTCATGCTCTGCAGCATTCTTCACCTTTACTCCTAAATTTTACTGCTACAGATTGTTTTTATTAATGTTCAGGGAAACGTTGCTGTAGAGTGTTATACTGCTTTTTGCAGGGGATAGCTTGTGCAGCTACTTATGGAACAACAGTGAAACACAACTTGAGCCACTTATTCAAATATTTGCAGTGCCTGTTCAGAGACTAAGGAAGAGGTTGCATCAAAACTGAGTGTCCAGGCTTCTGGAAAACAGCAGGTTTGTGTTGAGGGGTTTCTCTTAAAACCAAGTGTATCAGTGTAGCATCTGGGGTAATCAAACTGCTCAGATGCTTGCACAAGGATGACTTTAGCAAGGACAGCTCTGCTGAATAAAAGGACAGTAAACACCCCAAAACCACGTATCATCGCCATTATTTAGTATTCTCTCTTTCCTCTACGAATCCCAGTGCTTGTAAGGAATGAGGGTAGTTTTCTTCAGGTCTGTACAACTATAGAGTAATAATTACTGCAGAGTGAGTGCAACGGTGTAAACTTGCCTCCTTTGTGATTGCATTTCTTTCATTTTCCCTTTAAAATTAGGGAAAACATTCTAATTTTATTAATAATGAGGTTGAGCAATAACCTTCAATGTTTGAGAGCTTGCTGGAGACTGAATACATTCTGCAAGGCTGCAAATGGAAAACTCTTTCACTATTTTGCAGAAGGCCCTGAATGCAAGTAGATGAAAGCAAAGATCACTCTTACACCCTACWTGTAATTAACTTGTTTAACTGTGGCCTTTCTCCTTGAATTGTTCCAGTCGTCTTACTCTTCATTTGACTGGTCCTTCAAAACTGACTCTTAAAAGTAGTTCATAGTCCACAAGCTAATACTGTCAGCTAATACTCAGCATTCACACTCTGAATTGTTTTGTTTTTGTATATATAGGTCAAATGGTATTAACACAGTACATCTCTTGAAATCTTAATTTCTAGTTTAGATAATTGCATGCAAAAGTTTGTGGCTATTTGTAAACATCCTCTTAAACCTTACCTGTCAGATTAGCGCGTGAGTTGGCCTTAATGCTGGGATTTTTTAAGGTAGACTTGAAAATCTCATAGATCTTGGTAAATTCGTGTTTATATTATTAATTATAATATTTCTTTAAGTGARGTTTTAGTAACTTGGTTTTGAGTGTTTAAAATACGTACACCTTCATTTTTATGACTATCTTGAGTGATTAGTTAGCTACTAGATTGTGTTTTACTAGAGAAATTTTCTGCACTCAAATTCTATGTTTCCCCTTTGCTCCAAGGTTCATGTTTTTGAAGTCTGAAGGCTTTGACAGCATGTAATTCTTGTTGTTTGCGAAGCTCTCATCCCTGTGTTAGCGCTGTGGAGACCTTTACTGTGGATTTTATTTCAGTTCAGTTCTGCAGCTCAAGTAACTCAAGCACTTGAAGGTGGTGTACTTCTTCTACCAGGATCACTCCTCCTTGCTATAAAGTGCATGTAACTTTTGCTTTTGTTTGATCCCAGACTTCAGTTCTTGAGTCTTGCTACAACTCCTCTCCACTTACTTTTTTCAGTGCCCAGTCCTCACAGTAGGGACTAGGTAAGGTCGTCCTCTTTCTTCCCCTCTCCCTGGAAATAGCTGTACAAGCCAGGAGAGGTGGGTTAAAAAAAAAAAGGAAAAAGTGTTCTCCACCTGTGGGGATTGACTTGTGTAAATTTCAGGTATAGCTGTTACAACTCCTTGTGTAACTGGGCTGCCCCATGAATTATGGGACAGCTACTGATGGTCTGCACTCAGGGACAGGAGTTTTGTCATGCCATCATAGCCAGGGAAGTGAGGTATGTCATATGCACTGATGGCTCGAGGGAAAGTTTTGGATGAGGATATCCAGCAGTGCAGCCCGTGTGTCTGTAAGCCCCTACAAATGCAGAYAAAAATTCCCTCCCTTCAGCAGCCTCTTGTATTTCAGAGCCTCATTGTTTAGAGGCCAAACCTGCAATGTCTGGTCCACAGCAGTGCTGTCCCTTAGAACTGCTGGGAAGACAAAGGCAAGGCATGCATCCTATGGATGACCATTTTAAAAAGGGAGAAGGGGAATCTTGTAACTCCAGAAAAATGCTTCAATCTTTTTATAATTTTTCCTGGTTATAAAGAGATTCAAGATATTCATGAAGTGGTTGTTAAGGACTTATCTTTTTCCTGAAAGCTTGTCATTTTGCATCTTGTGCACAATAGAGGGAATGTCTCAGATGTGATCTCCATCTGAGTTATAATATACTTCCTTTTTATCTGCACTAATCTGTGAACTAAATCCATTTTACAGGATTTTCCTCTGTGATTCTCTCTATSATTTTTGGATAGTTACAAGCAGGTCTTAGAAGAAATTCTTAATGTTTAAATATGAGACAACCTTCCCAGGAAAGATTTCCCTGGTATCAAGCCCTGACTTGGCTCTGTTTCTACGAAGCACAGCCATATCTGTACCAGAGGGAACACTTTTCATACATGTGGCCCCTTCTTGAAATTATGCCTGTGCCCTTGTGGAGAGATTTCTCGGAATTTGTAATTGTTGATAGGTTCCAAAAGATGATTTGAAAATTGATTTTCTATTTTTTTTTTAGTCTGACAGATATTTGTCATAATTGCAGGATTCCAGCTTTACAGAAGGCATTTTTTTAAATGCACAAACTATTATTGTGCTGAAACTAAAAATATCAGGCTAGCACCAGCCTTGTAGAGCAGTAATGAAGTGGCATCAAGACTTTTAAATAGCTACAGAAAATAGCTTTTAAAAGTGCTATTTTTGCACACACAGACAAAAGAGAGTAAAGTGTATAGGAGAAATACAATTTTCCCTGATAAAGCTTGCAATTAAAAAGAACACATTTTCTGTAATGACATGGAGGTAGCAAAATTGAGAGGACTGAAAGGTTGAAGGGGAAAGGGAAAACATAAATGCTTCTGTTCTAGTTTTCATGGCCCAGAGCAGGACATTGCAGCTTGCACTGTCAGGCTGAGCCACAGTCTTCCTGATGGAGACTAGTGCTTGATGCCTCCGCAGGAAAGTGTCAAAACTGCCAATAAGGCACCAATTGTATCTTGGTATAGTGTTGTGAGTAAAGAAAAATCATCCTTTATCCCAATGTCTTTTCCAAACCTTCTTTTAAAATTTGCTGGTTCCCTTGCTTTTGTGTAGTCTATCATTTAATCAGGGTTGGATAATGACTGTTCGCTGGATAGTAATGCTTTTATAATTTTTTTTTCTTCCCTTTGGCAAACTACAAATGACATCGTAGAATTAGCGAAGAGTGTTTCCACTTAAACTGGCCGCCTCAGTTTTGAGAGGAGGCAGATGAACACGAGCTAGTGTTGCTGCTGCATCCTACTACGTTTCACAACACCCATCTGCCAGCCCGGCATGTGATCCTTCCCTCATGCCGAGCCACAGAAATGTCCTGGTAGCCCGTCTGCCTGAGGAGGAGGGGGCCCCAACAGTGCCCACAAGGAGATACTGGGAATGGGGATTAGCTCCATAAAACAGCAGTTCCTGCCTTTAAGGACCAATCAGTGTGACAGTGCTTTTTAATTTTCTGGAAATAAGGATGGGTACTAAATCAGGAGCATTAGCATTAGTGCTAACCTGGTTCATAAACTCCAATGTTATCTGAAACTGCTTTTGAAGTTACACCTTTAGCGTGAAGAGACAGGAGATTAATGAAGTATTGTAGCAGATATTGTGAGGTGCTTAATTGCATTCAGATAATGTTGCATAAATACTTATTCTCTGTGTTTTCAAACTTGTTTTCATTTAATTTAGATGAAGGGTGAATAGAAGCTGCCAATTTGGCCATCTCTACGCGATTCGTTATTTCATAATACCTGTATCATATTCCCTCTCACTCCTTTCCAAACTGAATTATCCTGCTCCCTTTAATCTCTTTGTGAAGGAGGCCACCCATGCATCTAATAAGTGGGGTTTTTTTTGCTTTTCTCTTAAACATTTCTCAAGTACTTTTTTTAGCCTTGCAGACCATTTAATGCCATTTGTCAGCCTTGTTACTATGATTTTTCTTTCTCCGTCTCATACATCCTTAGCATAATGCACACTAATCTTTCTTCCTTATCACACATTAAAGAGTCTATTTCCAGCTTAGGGTATAATGTGGGAACACGAAAGCACATGAGAACTTTTTGTGTGCTGTGTACCATACCTGGGCTAATTTTGTAGCCCAAAAATTTCTTTTGAAATTTCTTCTATTTTCAGAGCTTCATTAGAATATTCTCAGTGAATTTTTCTATTGTATGAGTTATTTTTAAAAAAAAGGAGAAAGAGGGAGTTTTGATACTGATGTTGTCTGTAATGATTTACCATGTTGCTTATACTTGTTGGATTCCTTTTTTTTTTTTACAAACCAACCTTCTTCTACTGGTAAATCATGGTAATTAATTATACTTTAAGCAATTTCTGACTTAGCAGATTCAAGGCATTCCTTTTAAATGTTGTTCTTTAATATTAATGTGGTTTTAAAGCATTTAGTCCTCTTTCTGTTACCTTTTTTTTTTAATATACACAGGGGTGTGTGTCTATATATAAAAATTTAAATGGTCCAGCAGTATTGTCTGGAAATACTTAAACACATGTGGTATGTGGAGTTCATCATAATAGTTGCACTCACAGTTGCATGTGATGCTCTACCTGAGACCTATTTTCAGTTGCTTTCTACCTTTTGCTTAATTTGAAACCCCAAAATTGAAATAGTCCACGATGTCTTTTTTTTTTTTTTTTAAATTGAGCATTTCAGAAATCCCATAGTGACAGCAAGGTAAATAGGGACCTAGTGTTTGCTCTTGGCACTGTAGGGAGGGACATTGGCTGGGGCTGGAGAGTGGCTCTGCTGTCACTAATAAGTCCAGCCTGTGCTGTGGAGATGACTAGTCCCTAAGAGCTGTGACCCAGTTATTCACCACACGCTTTCTTAATTTTCTAGCAAGTCAAGGACTTTCAGGAAGACAAACTCTTTTGGTTAGGGGAATTGAATGTTGCCATGGTAAACTGAATCCTGCATGTTCTGGTCTCTGGTGCTATGCKAACTTCCCTAAGCAGAAGTTGCTATTAGTTGCTAAGAGTGTCTTCAGCTTGTCTTGTGATGAGCCTGAGGTCTTTCTTGCAGAAGTGCCGTGTTCTCCTTACTACCAAAAGTGGCTTTGAAGCTGCCCTTTGAACACACAGACTTGCTGAGCACTATGGAAAATCAAGCCCTTGGTGTCCAAATTGGTCACTCAATTAGTAGTTCCTTTGACAATTTTGTCTTTGTTCTCTGTGGTTCAGCATTACATTCTTAAAACCCTGGTAATGCCACCTAAACAGAATTGTATTATAGGGTAAACTTATTATTAGTTTTGAACATTTGGATATAACTGTAAGTTCCCAGGAGAAGAATTCACTCCGGGGTTTGTATGGGATGTGGTAAATAAGCCAGAGTTATTGTTTTCAGGCGCTGCCTTTCTGGTGTGTGCAAACAATGACTTCAGCAGCTTCCAGGCTTATTTTTCTGATTCTTCCAAACTATGGTCATGGTTTCATGAGACAGTAAGCTGGGTTTTGGAGGGCCTACAAGATGAAAAACACCATCACCACATGCTGCAATTGAGCCATTGCAGACTGGCTTTGCCTATTCAAATGCCTTCGCGAGTTTTTGGAAAAATAACTGTGTCCTGGCAGACCATGTGCTGAATTGGRTATTCCGTGTCCATGCTGCTTTGCCTTTACAATGAACCAGCATGCTCTGACCTTTTTGGTGAAAATGGGCAAAGTTGCTGTGTTTGGGCTGTGGAGGGGTGGTAGTGATGCAGAGAGGCTGCCCAGGCTTGGAGATGTGCTGGGTGACCGGGCGCTGAGTTCACCTGTCCACCACAGTCTCCATTCAGGCAATGCAGTGTTATCCAATTACACCTTTCAAAAATAACTGCATCCTCAGGGATTTGTTAGGGGCTTCTTCAGCTTAATTTTCCTTGTAAAGCCATGCTGGCAGGGACCCTTGTTGAGGATGTGTTGGTTTGTTTTTTTTTTTTTACCAACCGAAAAATAATGCCAAATCGAAGGTGCTTTGAGGAGCCTTTTTGCCATGGTCAGTTGCTGGCAGCTAGTGTGGCTGCGAGTGGAACGGCACTTCTGCCAGGGTAATGTCACACCTCAAAGTCACAAAATGCCAGGTCTGCTCCTGCTGCACTGCAAATTCTAGTACAACAGGGCCTGGTGGGGGCCACATCAGAGTAGTTAGGCTCAATTAATATAATTAATGAGAAATGGCATTTTGGCTTTTTTTTGTGTGGACTTAAATATATCAAGAAATGACTTGAAATATGGAAATGGCAATAGTGGTTCAGCCAGGCTTAGTGTCTGTGATATCAGCACTGTTCTTTACCCACCCACATTCTCCTTTCCTTACCTGGCACTTTTGTTTTCCTTCAACCCCACCTCTCCTCTGTTAAATCAATATCTTTTTGTTTGTTTGTTAAATCACATAGTGCGCTCAAAGTCTTTGCAGTCAAAAATTCCTGTGGCTTTTTTTTACTGAATGACCCTAATACTTCTGTCTCTTTTAGCCCCTGCTATTTATGATTTCAGTTGTGTTGTCTAATTTTAATTCCTTGTCAACATGACACAGGAGTCATGGAAACAAGGGGGTGGTGGTGGTCTAATGGATTTGGTCTACATGAGTGGAGAAAATAGCTTCAGGTTCTACAGCACCACTGTGAAGTTCCTGTTGCTAAGTGCATGTGCGAGAGAGAAACAATACGGATAACTGCRCTTACGGACCAGATGCCTTGAGACTAATTTGCTTACAGTGTACAGCAGAAGTCCTACAGCACTATAAGATTATATGTATGAAATAGTCTGCTTTGAAAGTGCAAAAAACAACTGCTCTGATTTGTTCAAAAGTGCTGCTTCTAAACCTGTGAAATCTGTTTGAGAACTGCGGTATTTTAACGTGTGCATCAAGCTCTTGGTTTCACTGAAGAGTAATGTTTCCTTCTTTCTTTTTTCCATGTAAAGCAGCCTTGATCTGTGGGGCTTGGTGTAGGGTAATGCTGTTTATAATGAAGTCAGAATTGGCTTTTAGAGCCTGATGAATGAAAGTCCACAGTATAAGACTGCAGCTTTTTGTGAGAGAGACATCTGTGCTATAACAAGAGCAGGAGACCCAATTTAGACAACTGCTAGAAGGAGAGCTCAAGAAAAGGAAAGACCTTTTTTTCTAGCTTAGATTAAATATTTGTACAAATAAACTTTTCAGCTGCTCATCAGAATTGCTGCTGCACCACCAACTTGGCTTTGAATTTTGTTCTGATTGCCCAACAAGGCTGTACACGAAGAGTGTTACGGAAGAGCAGCTCAAACAAAACAAGTTTGTTTTGCAGCAGAACTAGAGGCTTTGGGCTAGAGAGAAAAATTTGGGGAGAGGGAAAAGATAGCGAGAGACATACGAAGAAATGAAACACGTGAATAGAAACTGACTGTAAATATGTGTGTAGCAAGAAACACGTGCAGGAATGGAGTTCTGCATTTTGAAAGTGAGTTACAATAGAGGGTCTGGCTTTGAATACAACTGCAATGACTTCTCCCAACTGGATCAGCTGGTTCAGTTAAAAGTGTTCTCACTCGTGAAGCTTGTCCTCACACACACATATATACCTCGACTGCTGCTGAAACTTTTTTACTAGTGCATTTTAAGTGCAATCTAGTTAAAAGGCTAGCTCTGCAGTGTTGATCACACTTAAAATCCTGCTTCACGAGGCTGRTGGCGATGAAAGTTCAAGTTTCTCCTGAAGACAGTGCTGTAGAGAGCAAGTGTCTTTGACCGAAGAGGATTGTTTCTCATTTTGGTTAAAGCAAGCTGCAACCCTTTGAGGAAACTTCTCATAAATCTGTTCAGTAAAGCAAGTGTTTTAAGAACATGGGAACTCAAATCACTTGGATTAAAGCCCAGATGGACAYTGTCTCTGACTGAAATGGCTCAGAAGAGGATTAAGGAGCAGCATAAGTGGAGAACTCCTGCTGAAGAGGGGTGTGATGCTGAATATGCCATTCTGGGCTGCTCCTCAGCATTAACAGCAAAGAAGCCTTTGGGTTCTTAGGCTTCTGGGAGCAGATGCAAGGGATAGTGTGTTGAGAAGTTTCTGATGGTGGATCAGAAACATGCTGGAAGTAGTTTTTAGAGAAAATGAATCTTTAAAAAGTTGTGTAGATTCAGCTTTAAAGCATTTATTTTCCTAGTGAAGATGGTGACTTTATTATGTGGGTCTCATTATAAAGGTATGCTTAGCTCAGAATATAAATTTAATATAGAAATACCTTACAAAATATTGATTAATTATTATTGAGCAAACTGTTGTGGTACCTCTGGCAGTCTAGCATTGTTCTTTCCCTGTATGAATAAGGATGAAAAGGAAATTCTGTTTTGAAGTGATGCAGCTTTGGGGCAGAGTGGCTATGAGCTGGTGGTCTGCACAGTTCAAACAACAACTAAACACGTTGGCTCATATTGTGGCACGGCCTGCTGTGTGGAGCTGCACAGGTGTTGGCATACTGTAGGGACAAAGGAATTGCTTTATCAGACTAATGACCTCTTTGGTATCCTATTTCAACTAAACATCTCAGAAAGGATCTCTAAGCCAGGAAAAGCTTTGCTTTTCTTGTTTTAAACCCCTGACCCCACCTGAGATTCTGTTCACCCACTGGTTTCAGTGGTTCCCTTAAGCAGTCTGTGGAAGAAGGTTTTCCTCTAATCGCGTGCTGTGGCTCTCCTGGCTTGTGTGAGGCACAGCTGCGGACCTGCAAGACCTCACAACTCTCCCACTCATCTGTGCCAGTGTTTTAATTGTCTTAAAAGGATCTTCCACAGACTTTTAATTTATTTTAATCCCCTGGAGCATCTCTGCTTCAGTAATATTTAGCAAATTTCAGAGCAAACATTCACTTACTTTCCAATTGTCAAAACTGAGGAGTGGCAGAAAAATTATTTTTTAGGGGATTGAAAAGGCAAACTCTCAGACTAGGCTAATCTCTGCTTGTAGAATGAGAGGACAATTAACAGCTTGTCTATGAAAACAAAACAGTTGCCAAGAAAACTTACTTAGAGTCTCTAGTAGAAGGATGGGGAAATTCTGCAGTTAGAAGCACTAATGCATTGCTCAAACTTGGTGAGCACTGCATTTTCTTTTAAATACCTTGTTTGAAATGTTATCTTTGAAACATCTATGTGCTGTTTAAATTTTAGTAGGTGGTAAAGAGTGGAAATTGTACTGATATAAGTTGTCTTTAGGTTTGGGCACATAAACTGCAGTTTATCTTAGAAATGTCTTTTACATTGTAGTAAAAGTATGTGGTACATTGATAGATGATAATTTAGGAATTTTAATCTCATGAGGATGTAGACTGAATTTTACATTTTTGGGGACTGAGGTTTCGTGCACACTCGATTGCTGGTTATAGCAAAGGGAAGTGTACTGCAACGGGAAGCTGCACAGATGCTTTTTTATGCCTACTGCCTTCCTTCTGTCTTTGCTTCCTTGTTTCCTTCCTTTCCCAAAGGGGTTTCCTCCCTTTCTCGCTGACATTTCCCCTTAAGAAACTAGCTGAAGAAATGTCACTTTGGTTACAGAAGAGATTGCAAGTTTACTTTTTCACTTATTGGTGTAAACCGTGAACTTTTCCAGCATCAGTTTAATTTCTGTGACAAAGCATTAGGATGCAATACACCATAATGATGCACTTGTGTCTGTGCTAGTTACTGCCACAGTCACCATTTTCTGCAACATTATTTCTCACCAGGAAGAAAATAAACTCTATACCATGTGAATTTTAGAAGTGGTACAACTGTGGGTGTGTTAATGCTTTTACTGGAATACTCTGACACCTTGATTTTTCCCCAGAAGTTTGTGTTCTTTCCCCTTCTTCATCCTCCATTTGACTAGAATAAAACAAACTATGCAAAATAAAACTACTTAATTTAGATTTCTTTTGCAACTTGTCAGATGCATTTACCTGTTTCTTCCTAGCTTTCTACTGAAGGAAAAATTGTGATTTTCAAATAATGATGAAGATACTGTTGTGAGTGGTTCCTCTGGAATGAGGATCTTTGAGAAATCTGTCAAAATAATTGTGAAACAGCTCTTCACGTGCTGGTTWTCCTTGTTCCCTTCTCTATGCAGGCAATTCCCCACTGAGGGAGAGAATAACATTTTTATGTGCAACCTAAGTGTGTTGGGAGGAAAAAACCCCAACAACTCCAAAAAGTGACAAAGTTAGATACAGGTTCTTGRAATAAGTGGAGAAAGTTTTATTTCAGATTTGCTCTTCTCTAATTCTTTCTGCCTCTGCTTTAGCTCACTCTGAGAACAAGTGACTTGTAGGTTTATTTTCAAAGTTTGGAACATACAGTGCAGTGTGACTTCTTGGAGTTATACTTTGTATTTTCACGTTAATGAAGTTTTAAATGCAGATTTTCTGACATGAGAGAGAAAACAAGCAATGTATCTTTGTTCTTTCTGGAATAATAATTTCTTCCTTGTTGGAGCAGCTGTCTTAAATGATCTATATTCTCATACAATAATTTTACAAATTCTGGTGCTTTTAGAGGCTTTTTTGTTATGTTAATCTGTTTTGAAATTTAAATCTGTCATTTCTTTCACCTTTTATAGGTGCTGGATAGTTTGTTAGCTCAGTATGGAACTGTGGAGAACTGTGAGCAAGGTACATTTTCTACTCTCAATTGCTTTTCAATTTGTAGTGGGAAGTGAATGCACACTGAACTTACCCTCCTTCCTTTGCATTTTCCTTTCTAGTGAACACTGACACGGAGACTGCAGTTGTAAATGTAACATATGGCAATAAGGACCAGGCTAGACAGTAAGTATCTTATTTAGTTGTTTCTGTCATCTAACTTGCATTTTGGAGTTCAAGTTGTTGTGGCTTTATATGTGACTTTGCTTCTGATCACGTCACCGTTTTAACAATAAATTAAGCATTGACTTTTAAGAAAGTCTGGTGTAATTCACCTTAATTAACTATTTTTTTATCATCAACTTTCCTTTCACGTTGATAAAAAGTAAATCAATAATTTCAAAAAATGCAAAAATTGTATAAATTTTTTTTTTTATTGGGGGGAGCAGAAAGTTAATTTGCCAGTGAGAGAGGATGGGAGTTACTGTTAAATGATTTTTTTAGCCATGTTTTAGTGATACCCTCTTTTAGCGTTCATTGTTCTGTCTGCTTCTTAACAAACAAGCATAGCAAAATAACAGGGAAAAAAATATAAAAGAATGCAGCTGCCAAAGACCAGAAGACAGGGCTTTTTTAATTAGAAAATTTAATGCTGCTTCCAAACACACAAAAGGTGTAATCTGTATATCTAAAATAATTTATTTGGTATTTTTGAAATTTAGGCCACATATTTTAAGCTTGCTTATATCTTCAGTAATTGAGAACTTTTAATCTAGGTATTAAAATTTAAAAATAGAATGTTTTACTTAATCAGTGGTTGCATATACTTTTCCTTTAAAAATCTGTATTACGTACTATGCTAAAGGTTTAATTTTGCTTCTCTACCACAAAAAAAGGACTTGTGTGGTCTTTAAGTTTTAACTTGGTGACATAAACATACTTCCCCTCTTTCTAGTCATAGCAGGTCAAAACCGAACTCATGGAACAGCCTACAATGATCTTTTTATTTTAACTTTGAAATTTCTGCCACCTTGTGGCAAACTAAAACCTGCAGTTAAGATGCAGAGCGTGCTTATGGTATGCATTAATTCAAAATTACAAATGAAATAATATTTGTACATATAATTAAGTAATTACAATCTGTGTGTAACTTGAATGCAACACATGTATTTAATCTTTCAAAGCATTAGGTTACTTGTAAGTGTATTATAAACAAATGTGATGGGAAAGTTRTGTCAGTGGTATCTCCTGTGTACGCTGGAGCTGAAGGAAACAATGTTTTCCTTGAATTCACTATTTAACTTTCTCAAAACCTGAATTGTTCTAACAAGTTCTTCAGGTTCTTCTGTTGCTTTTCATTCTGTTGCACAACAATTAAGAAAGGCTGAATTTCTAGTTCTGAAGAAACTTACGGTGCAATATTACAGATTAATACCACATGTGTCAGTTCCTCCTTTGAAAATATAAGAAGGAAGTACCAAAAATATCATGGAAAGAAGCATGATATACTTTTTTGAGCTGTCTGTCATCTGTGATGTGGGTTCCTGGACTTGTGTACTCCCTTCTGAAGCTAAAAACAACAATTTATCCCCAGACTGTACTAGCTAAATTTTATGGTCAATCCTGAGGAAATGCTGGGATAAGCAAAGACTATGAAGAAATGTCTAAGATAATTTTGAGGGTTTTTGCATAAGAAATCATGTGACAGTAACTGAAAACCTCTTGAGATTGAAGCAGGAGAATTGGCAACCGGCATGGATGTTGTAGGGGAGCTGAAGCAATACAGGTTGAACGGTGGCAGTTTGGTTCCTTGGAACAGGTAGGGCAAGTGGAGGAGCCTTGGTTTGCATTTGTGAATGGTTTCATGTGGACACAGGGTTTTCTAGGCAGATAAGTTGATATACGCACAAAAAATGTTAGCTCAGATTGTCTGAGTTTGGGAGGTGACCTTGTAACTGTTTAGAAACCCCTAGGAAGAGTGGCTAGATGGAGGTATTTTTAAGGAAAAAACTGTGAGGAATTGGAATGAAGGGTCACTACAGGACCTGCATATGTGTGTGGCTTTTCCATAGTGACTGCAGAGCTGTTTCAGTGAAATGGTTTTCCCAGACATGACCTAGCTCTGCTGCTTGGAACTGGCTGTGGTGGACAGCAATGGCAGTGGAGAGGGAGCAGTGTGTGAATGCTGATAGCTGATAAAGGCAGTGCTGGTCATCCTACGAAGGACATGCACTAACAAGAACTGACTTTATCAAAAGCTGGGTAGAGCTGTCAAGAGTCAGTAGCTGGTAACAAGCTCTGTAGTTTGGAATTTAGCTTTAGGGTGAATGGTGCTCTTTGCCATGACTTTTGGATCAAACACCATGACACAAAGATTTCTATGCTGCCACATATAGTGGGTCCCTATTGCACCTCTTTTGCACTTTTTGCAATGCATGCACTATCCTCACAGTAGTTTTGGCTGACAGAACAAGATTAGTTGGCTACTTCTCTGCTGGATCTATATGGCATTGCCATGACTGATGGAGTGTGTGCTTGCAGTGTGCGATGAAGGTGCTGTAACACAATCTGGAGATACTTCTGATGAGCAGTTCTAAGCAGGTGTGGTATGCATTGCTTGGAGGACAGTACTTTTGAATAAAATGTGTGGTTCCAGCCAGCTGAGAAACTGAGCTGCCTTCTGTCTTGCAAATCTAGGTAGTTGTGGCAGACATCTTTTCCTCTAGGCTGGTACTGCAGTGACACGTTCAATACAAGTCTGCATCCAAACTTAACTTGGAAAATTTAATCATTGAAGATTGATGCAGTCTTTTTGAGAAAGAAGTCTTAGAGCATACAGCACCCAAAATCTGAAGTGTGCACAGTTCCTGCCTTCTAGCTGGGACAGAGGTCTCTGTTTTTGACCTGTTGTAGTGATGCCTCTTTTGTAGCTGGAGAAGCATAGCCTGTCTTGTCAGAAAGAGCAGGATGCTGCTTCTGGCCAGTGTGGCCAGAGCAAGGGAGCCAGATCAGGCCATGGCAGATCAGGTGGTTTTTGGCAGCCCAGGAGCATTGTGGAGGGGTGTGTAGCAATCACAGAGCCATGTGTGGGCCTTGGAAAACCCCCTTTGTTCTCTGGGAGTGTGGGTAGCAAAGAGGAGGCCAGCACTCRCAGGTCTGACACCACATCCCTCCTCTCCTCTCCTGCAAGCACCTAGGGGGATGAGAGACTTGTGCCAGCTCTCAAACTGCCCCTGCTGCTCTCCTTCCCAGAAACTGGAGAGGGCTTTACAAAGCATGTGCACTGCTGTGGCATAGGCAATTATTGAATGTTGTGGTGGGTTGTGGAACATTTGGAAGAGAGGAGACGGCAAGGGACAGGGCTTGGAGCCTGTGGTTTACCCTGCACAACCCAACCAGCTGCATGCAGGTGCTGAGGTGGCTTGGGACATGCTTGCCAAAAGACAGCCCCCCTTCTCCCAGTATCAATCGCTGACTGCAACCAGCAGGGCATGCTGACTGTGTCCTCGTGACATGCGGCCACCTAAATAATGGCTGCTATCCTCAAAAGTTATACCACCTTCTGTTTCCTTCCCCAAAAGGTTCCAGTGTGTACGAGTCTAGTATGTGCTACAAGATTTAGCTCTCCCCAGGATTTTGAAAGTCCAGTAGTGATCACCTCTTAATTAGAATACTTGCAAAAAATTATTACCCTTTCAATGGAGCACACATCTGTGCGTGTGTGTACAACACGTGTCCTTGAATGAACGAGGGTTCACATAACTAATACTTTTACATGCCATTGTGGGTCAGAGCTAATGTTGCCATAGGAACGATAATACTGAAAATTCAGTGGGATGTAAGTGATTAGAAGCTCAGATTTTGTTTCTGTTTCATTTGCAGAAGTACTGATGGAACCTATATTTTTATTTAACGTAAAAAAAATTATTATGCCAAAGAAAATTTGCCATGTACATCTGTCTTCTCGTATGCAATTGTGTCTGTTCAGGGAAGAAAAAAGAAAAGTGGTGTACGTAAAAGCCGCATGTGGGAGTGAAATATGTTCTCCTTCTAGTGCTTAGTGTCATCATGCTATCAGTGGAAGAATGATTTCCAGCACAAGACTCGGTGCTTTTACTGTAATCATTTATCTAGGACATTTAACCTCCACTAGCATCAAAAGGGAGAAGGCTGGGCAAACATCTTCTCGTAGGGAGCTCATGAGAGGACAGCAGTGAGATGTCATTTTGATGGGGAAAACTCAGGTGACTAATTTACAAAATACTTGTTTAAAGGTTTTATTTTTATGTAGGAGCTCTTGCTTCTGAGCAGGTATCACATGAACATAAGCCAGGCTGGTATCCATCTTATCAGTACACAGGCAGTAGTTGCTGCAGCCTCTTAATGAATTCATTTTATTAAAAAATTCTGAACTATGCTAAGAGATTTCTGTGTACCAGCTCTTGCTAGTATGTGAAATGGAAATATTTTCCATTTCTACTAAATATAAATTTTAAAGGATGACTTCAGGGAGGAGGGCACCTCTTAATGAGGCAGTTTACTGAATTTTTCTCCATTTTTGTCCTCCCTGAGTGACTCTTCAGGCTTTTAGCCTCTGTTTAAAAGACGGTTTGTGGGTTGTTTCAGTAGGTACCAGCAGGGCTCGCTGACAGAGGTAGTCTGCATGGCCTTTATGAACTTGTGGTTATGGAAGGAGACCCCCAAACCTTCTTGGGAAGGCAGAGGTCTTTGTGGGAAGGCAGAAGTGGCGTTGCTGTGTTCTGGAGGTCTTGAGGTGGTCAGTCAATGAGTATGTGCTTTACAGAAGGAGCTCGATTTAACATGTGGTCTGCAGCAGTGATGATAGCTCTTTGCCTGACACAGATGGCCCTAGTGCTGTGAAGAACCAGTCACTTGCTTTTAGCTGAGGCTCAGACTTCCCCTGYGAGCAGGGCTGACTCTCCTGATAGCAAGTGCTGTCCTAGATGCTGTTTTACAGGAATTTTGCATCCATCTAGAAGAGAGTTCTTAATCACTTGTCTCTCTTCATGGATTTTCTTCCACATCTGTCTCTCCAGCCCCCAAAGCAGTGCCTAGATGCATCTAAAATTGAGCTTGTTATGGTGCTGAAGGGCTGCTGAATCATCACATTGCCTAATTCTAGCTCTATGTTCTGTGCCACAAAATTGATAAAAATGAGTCCAGAACAGCTGAAGAAAAGTATATGTCAATACTTTAAAAACCTAGAGAAAATTGTCAAATACTGGAATGTGAAGGCCAGAACCAACAGCCAAAGGGACCTTTCAAAAGCTGGGGTTTTTTTTCCTCTATAAGAAATGCACTAGGGCTGTGTATGTGCGGCATCCACTGCAAATTAGTTATCCTTCCATTCCACTGTGTGTACCCAAATCAGTGCAGAATATGGGACCACATATCCAGGAAATATCAGTTCCACAACRGGCTTGGGAGATCAGCATTTAATTGCTGACTCTTCTTCTGACTTCTCATCACTTGAACAAGTCAAATTATAAAACAAGTCAGGCTGTAAAATATGGAGAACTCTGTGACTCACAGGGTGAATTAGTGTGTTATTTTTCCATGTCATCATATGGCTTTGGTGGCCAGAGATTGTTCACTGCTGWCATAATTAATTTTCCACAATGGCAAATGAACTTTTCTCAGTTTGCTTTGAATTTAAGGTACTTATAGACATATGGAACCATTTAACAATTTATAAATTGTTATTAAGAAGAAAAATTCCAACCTTCTTTCCAGGAAACGTATGGTGCATATATATATGTGTGTGTATATAGTTGTTGCTGTAAAGTGTTTGTTGTGAAAATGTGGTAGGTATGAAGCTCGGTTGCAAACAATAAGCCTAGTCTTTTCTTTCCTAACCACTTTTAAGGAAGAGTGAGAAGTCTCATGCACTGATTTAATGTCAGGTTTTGTGTTAATGCTGGGATTCTGGTCAAAGATRTTTTAAAGCCAGAGGAGGCTGACGCATTTTGGGAAAGAAGCAATGTCTGAACTTGTCAAATAAATGTGTGGAAGGAAATTAGGTGGGATGGACATTAATCTGGAGCCTATCAGCACATTTGCATAATTGTTGGTGTTCATCTCTCCAACATCTTGAGGTTTGATTCCAAAAGAAACAGGACTTGTGCAATTGGACGATCTGGCAGTGCCATTTCCCTTCCTGGTAGCAATTCAGCTTTCTGGTCAATTTCAGTAAAACTCAGCCTACAAATAGAGGTCTTGGGTATTTGCAACCAACAAGAAATTACTATGTTCAGGTTCTATAAAAAGGAAAGGTCCCAGACCCCTTTTCCAGACAGGATGTCCAGAGAGAGAGACTTCAGTGAAACGCCTTTCCAACATTGGAAGTCTGTGCAGAAACTAAAAATTGAGACAAATCCACAGAAACACAAGTCTCACTAGTCTGCTCACTGCTCGCACTGTTTTGTAAACACATTTTATTGTGTAATAAAATGCTCTTCAWAGTCCATGGAGTCAAAGTTTAAAAATGTCAGCTTTGAAATAACCTCACCAAATTTTAATCCAACTCATTGCTGTAAAGGATCCTTCTGTTATGGGAGTAATTACACTCCTGCCCAATTCCCGAAGGACCTGTGTCTCATTTGGTTAACAGAAGTATTTAATGAACAGTGATCAGTTATTCAATATTTTGCTTTCTTTGTTCATTGGCATTGCTTTGGGCCTTATTTATTATCAACCCTTATTAAACACTGTTCCGAAGACACAAATTACTTGTTTTCTCATAAGCTCTTTGCTGTCCGACTGGAATATTTTGAGGGCTCTCGCTCAGCCCCTGGGAGATGAAGGGCCTGTTATCCTCAGTACCCAAATACCACTTCTTATCTGAGAAGCTGCTTGCTTGGCTTCAACAGCTGCTTGTGACCCAGACTGTCAAATGGGACACCCAGGAGACAAATAGCATTTTTCACTGGCTGCCCTTGAAAATACAGGCAATTGGATATCATCGTCCTTTATCTCTGTAGTAGAGGCAGGAGTAAAAGTGTTGCTGAGGCTGATGTTTGGTAAACTGGCAGTAATGTCCTGCAAATGTGCATGAATGGAGGGACTGGGTTGTTTCTGAATTCAGAGGCCTTGCTCCAGAGCGTATGGCTGTTGGAGGTTTTTAATGAAAATATTGGTGGGTTCTTTACTAAAAGATGAAGAGTACCTCTCTCCCACTACTGCCTTTAATTTAAATTTTGTTTTTAAATAAAATCTGTCAGTCATCTTTTGTCCTATATTAAGTCTGGCACTTAAAACTACCCCAAATCAGTGCATTTTTCAGTGATCGGTACATTGCTGTTAATCTGAGTAGTAATGTCTGTTGTAGCAAAACTTGATATGTCTTTCTTGGGCAAATGTATTTATTTCATACCACTGGTTTACCAGTGTGTTTCATGTGGCTTAGTTGTTTCTACTGTTTGCTAGATATTTAGTTGTATTGACTCTACCCTGTTTGTGAGTGGAGGGTATTCTACCTTCTGGAAGTCTGTAATTTTAAGTTGAGTTGTGTTCCCCCTGTGAAGAGGAGACCCAAGAGCAGGTCAGGTTGGCCTGCAGACTTGTCCTTGGTTACGAAGAGGGAGCGAGCAGAAGGAATGCTGAGTGCCCAGGAGGTTTTCAGTGCGAGGGGGTTATGTATATTTGGGCAATATCCCTCTGCGATGCTTAASTACAAGAACAAGAGAAGGTGAAACACCATTTTAAATGCCCTCTAACAACTTTGCTTTTATGGAGAGTTTAATGTAGGTATGGGGCTTTAATTTCCTTGTTAACTTTTAAACCTACCTACAACATGACTAGTTAGTGAGCTGCAAGGTGCTGTTGCAGTCTGCTAAGGGGTGTTTCAGATGCCATTTACTGGCTTTGAGTGTTTCCTTTCCTGCTGAAGTGAAGGTGCTCTCTTCTTTCATATATTCTTTTTCATTCCTGTCACAGGTATATCAGTTATTGTGAAAACTCCAGCCAAATAGCTGTGCTGGCAAAAACCCCAATGAAGGTGCTGTGATAGCAGCTAAAAAGTTTTCCCTCTGGTGCAGCTTTAATTCTATTTGGGAAATTGATTTAAATTAAATCAGGCAAAAGAATGCTTTTGAGTGTATAAGCTCTGTCTCCTGTGAGGTTTTGCTGATAGGGTTGGACCAGCAAAATCTTTAAAGTGCGTAGAAGCCCAGAACAAGCAAGAGCTAACTTGTAGTTCTTAATATGGTGACTTTGTGTAATCAAAATCTTGGCTGAAAGATTTCAAATGTAACTTTTCATCTTGGAATGAGTTTCTAGTTTCACCACGCAATTTAGAAAGAACAGAAGTCTGCATCTGAATGACTTGTCATTTCATAAGGCCCTGCATGTGATCATGGGTTTTTTTTAATCTCCTTTCTCCTCCCCTTTGCAAATAAACAGAGCAATAGAAAAACTGAACGGGTTTCAGCTTGAAAACTATTCCTTGAAAGTTGCATACATCCCTGATGAGATGGCAGCCCAGCAACCTCCACAACAACATCCCCAGGGAAGACGTGGATTTGGACAGAGGGGTCCTCCCAGGCAAGGGTCACCTGGCGCAACCACAAGGCAGAAACCACAGTCGGACGTTCCTCTACGGATGCTGGTTCCCACACAGTTTGTAGGAGCCATTATCGGGAAAGAAGGAGCAACAATCAGGAACATTACAAAGCAGACACAGTCCAAGTAAGTTATTTTATAAAACTGTAATTAATAGCTTTAATGTTGTGTCATCATTGCTCATGTAAAGAGGAATTCTTAAAACTTCATTACTAGTCTGCATGGTCAGATAGCGAATGAAGACGACAGAGAACAGGAAATATTTTGAAAGAATTGTTTAAGGACTGGATTCTGTTCTTGACACGTGTTCAAACACTGGCTGACTTTTTTCTCCCCCTTTAAAAAAGGAGTGCTATCAGGATGGTACTCTGTTGGAGACTTTTGCTTACAGATGTACTAATATGGTTCTGGCACAAAAAATGAAACTGAAAGAGCTGTAATATGTTGTTCTGGGGGGCATACACTCAGTGTGGTGATACCCAAGTCTTCAAGTGTTTATTCCAGTTTTAGTTTGATTAGGGCATTTTTAGGATTTGTAAGTGTTGCCAATTCAAGATGTGGGGGGAAAATACCCTAAACAAAGAACCTTTCTGTCTCCCTCACTACTTCTTACATCTTACCACCCTCTGTTTCTGGAGAATGCGTTTGTTGCTATCAAGTTGCAGACCACACCAAAACACAGATTAAGGAAATGCATGGGAGGCAAAAAGCAAGCTGCTAAGTGACCTAAGGAGCTTAGAGCACTGGGGTCTAGAGAAGCTGGAAGAGATTGTGGGTCGGGATTTAACACTCACTGGAAACAAGGAAGAGCCCAGCACAGATGCAGAGGGAGGTGGGGTTCTGATTCCAAGAATTTTTCTAGGATACCTCTAAAAGCAGAGAATTAAAAAGCTGCATTCAGCAGCATGCTGGTAGGAGCCCCCAGCTCTGCAGCTGCAGCACGCAGGACCTGGGAATGAGCTGTGTGTGAGGGGAACGAGGGTGGGTGGTAGCCTTGGTTTTGAGAGTAGTTAGTGAGGATAAGGGACTCCTCTTTAATTACACCCCAACCCCCCACAAATAGGCTTCCCCACCCCCCCAAACCCAAGATTATCATGATGCTCCTTCCAACCTCTCATTAGCACAATGTAACCCAGGAGACTATTTAGTGTGTTTAACAACACAGGTTTAAGAGATTTGTGGTGTCCTGACAAGACTTGGTTGTAATTTTTCTGTGGGTAACCAATTTTTCAGGTGAGATATAAAACATCTAATTCTTGGACTATAAAAATCCTGGAAGATTGGCATGAGGAAAGCTTTTATATCTAAAAGAAGGGTGGGTAGAGGAGAAATAATTACGGGTTGCTAACTTCACGGATACACGACTTTGAGAATGATGTTTTCATTGGTTTGGGCTTAAAAAAAAAAAAAGAAATTTCATTTACTTTCAGTTCCGCCAAGGATTGCCATGAGTTTCTTGGAAAATGCTGCCTTGTGAAACAAAATGAGTTTTCAATACTTGAAAGAAGTGCAAAAATAAAGGGGTTTCTTGAAAAGCAGCATGGTTGTTTCAGTTAGGAAACAGTTATTACATGAGGAAGAGGGGCAAAACCAAAAAGCAGAGGTGGAAAGAATATGTGAGCTGCAGTTACTGGCAGGGGAAAAGTAATATCCAAGGCGTTGTCTTTATGCAGGCCATAATTAATTTCTGTTAAATTCTTAGAGCTACGTACACCTGTTGTAGAACAAGGCTAGTAGTTTCAGGGTGGTAGAGGGTGAGTAGAGGAAAGGTAGTATCATGACAAAATCAGGCTGGAAAAGTATATGAAACTAATCTTGAGGACGGATGCAAAGTACTGCCATGCTACTTGTTAGCAGAGGAGTGCTGGGAAAGTCTGCTGCTGAGGTGATTAAAGACAGGATGGGACAGAGCCTGACTGCCCTGTAGCTGCACAGTCATTCTAAGCAGAGCGGTGGGGCTGGAGATGGAGCCCTGGGAAAGCTTGATGAGATGTTGTCTTCAGGGGTTTACCACATTGTCTGTCTAACAAATCCCCTGACTATCTTGATGGGAGTTTACTGAGAAAAGGAGATCCCAGTGTCCGCAGAGACGGGGTTTAGCTGGTAAAATCAGGATAGGAGAGGCTCTTTGTAACACACGCAAATTAGGATATGTTAAAATAGTTGTAAACTTTTCAAAATTAAACCACTAAAATGTAGTCACTGCTAGCTCAAAATAAATTAGTTTTATGAGAGTTGGAAATACACGAGGTTTACCATAGAGTATGTGGTTACAGTTAGTTTTTCTTTCTTTCAAGAATTGATATTCATCGTAAAGAGAATGCAGGTGCTGCTGAGAAACCAATTACCATCCACTCAACTCCTGAAGGCTGCTCAACAGCTTGTAAAATTATTATGGAGATCATGCAAAAGGAAGCTCAAGATACTAAATTGTGAGTAAAAAGCATTTCATCGTGGAAGCACTAAAAATTCTGAATTCTCGCTGGCTCCATTTAAAGAAGTAGTCTTTAAAGCTGTTAACAAGGGAATATTTGCTGTTATCCGTATCTAAGTAGGAAAAGGAAATGAGACATTTTACCTTTCAGGACAGCCTACTTGGTTAATTAGCCCCAGCATGCATCTATGATTTCAGTTGTTGCCTGGCTGTGATTTTGAGGTGAACTGGAGCAAATATGGAAGTTTCTTGAGCAACTGACAGCTTTTAGCCAGAGCGAACATAACAAGTTGTGAGCCCTCACTAAAAGCTTTGAGATCTATTTCTTCCCTCCCAACAGCTCTTGCTACTTCAGTCTGAGCTTTATTTAGCTCAAGGTACACTGCAATTAAGCTTGAAAAGCCCATTGTACCTAGACTTACTCTGCATCCAGTGTAAACATGTGAATGGGAGTTGTGGATATTTCTATGAAAATCAAATTCATCCATAACATGCATAAAAGCTTGTGCTCTGATCTCCAAAAGTCTCACTAGGTATAACTTCCATTACAGTACAGAAGAAATTCCCTTGAAGATACTGGCACATAACAACTTCGTTGGCCGACTTATTGGCAAAGAAGGAAGAAACCTGAAGAAAATTGAACAGGACACAGATACTAAAATCACGATATCGCCGTAAGTTTTTGGTGGCCTAATCTTTCGGTGAGGTGTCTCAAATGGCAGCAATGCTGCTGTGGGACATTCAGGTACGGAGTTCTTAGAAAAATATTATGTGCGTGTTGAAGGCTGAGATAACAGCCCTTCAGAGACCTTTCCATCATGTGGATTAAACTGTTACTTAAGCTCAGTTAAATTTTATGTAAACAGTGAGTCTTCATTGTAAACTCAGTCAAGAGCAAGCCTAAAAATAACATAGGCTATGTGGAGCCTGTGTTAGACTGTATTTTAAGTGTCAGTTGTTTTTAACATATTATACCATATGTAATGATGAGTGTTTGAAACTGTAAGTCTGGATCAGTTCTGAGCTATGTGTGAAAATGAGTGAAATTAGTGATGCTTTAGTTTCTGGTATATATTAAATTTTTGGACTAGGGGGAAAGAAATAGAGCAAATGAATACTGAAAAGGGTATTTTTAGTAGCAGTTCTGTCCCTCTTGACCACCAGCAGCCAAACTGCAATACATTGGCTGGTCTGCTTCAAAGTAATAGCTTTTTTCCTGAGTTTGTGAGGGTAACTGAGACCTGTTCTAATTTAGCTGAGATTAAACGGGAGTTTTCACCTTTACTGGAAATCTGTAAATCACTGATTAGATTAACATCTCTGTAGAAGCTTGGCAGTCAATAGTAGTTTTACCCTGGAGTAATATCTTCAGAGAACCTCCTGTTCTGAATAATGAATGCTCTGGCATGAACTTTCAAGCATTTGAAGGCATCCTGGATTTGGCTTTATCCAGGAAGGGTGAGAATAAGGCTTATAGGCTGTAGGAAAGGGAAAAAGTTTGGAAGACACATGAGGATGTATGAAGAGGTGTGAATACATGCAGGAGACAAAAAAAGTACTGCAGAAAATAGCTCAAATGAGGACAAGGGGAAGCTGGGAGTAAATGTGCCTCCTCAAAAAGAGGAAATCAAATTTGGATGAAATCACCTGAGGCCTTCCTTAAAGGTGTGTGTTTATGGAATTAGTCTGAGGAAGAAAAATAAATCAAATAGAGAAAAAGCACCCAAATAATTGTGCTTCAAGAACAGATTTTGTAAGGCCAGCGTGCTCTCTTAAATGTGTTTGCGTAAACATTTTGTTTGCAAACAGTACACAGAATAATGCTATTGCTTAAAGAGGGAAAAAATGTGTACAGAGTATGTGAAAAAATGGTCTTCATTCCATGAAATCCACTTGTCTTTATTGATGATGACACAAATAACACATTGTCTGTAAGCAGCTACAGAGTATTTTTTAATTTATTGAGTTAATGGTTTATTTGCATTAAAATCTTGGCGTCAAGATTGTATTTGTCATACTATGCCTAAAATAGCCCCCCGAAGTCGTCTAGTGTAATCAATACATAAATGAGAGCATATATGTCCATTGATTTTGCTATATCTAATTAGTCTTTCTCATGGTCTCTTCATTTAGGCTTTTTGGTAAGCTTGTCCGTAAATTTAAAGTAAGGCAGCTGGTTTGGGAAAGTGTTTCCTCTCTTCTTTGGGGTGTTTTCCACCACTTTCCTTCCTGAGGCAGTACTTCATTGCTCATGCACTGGAAGCTTAAGGGCTGCTTTGTGGATGTGTTTTGTGCCTGCCACTGCTTGACTGAGATATGCAGGTCTGCCACGCTGCCTGCTGTGCAGGAAGGCAAGGCCTTGTATGCTGCTTCCTCTCTGCTTCCTGCCATGGGCTTCCTCACTCCTACATCTTGCTCTGGACTTTGTCTTCACCCCTTTACCTTTTCTCAGTACATGGATATGCTGTGGCTTCCCAGTGTGTTTATTCCCTGTTACCACAGTAGGTTAGCATTTGTTGCCGAATAAAGCACTGGTTTAATGCTGTCACATTTTCATTTTCCCTGAGGAGTTATTAGTGTTTTGCAGCAAATGTTGACTTGCACATAGCCTTTCTTTTTCCCATTTTGAGGGCTTGGAGGCTCTCCTGCAGTTTCACTGAGGCCAGGCTTTTCTCCTGTTTCCTTAAAGAATACACTGTAGTTCTCAAGGAAAGAAAATGTTTTGTGTCTTTTTTTTTTTTTAATGGTGTTTCTGGGATGTCTAAAATGAATGTCTGAAGCCCTCTCCCTGTTGGTAGTGCTGGTGTGGAGTGTGAAGTGGGACGTTGCTGCACCGCCCTGCAGCTCGTGTTCGTGCACAGCGTGGTGGTTTCATTTCGTGCAGCACCTAAGTATGTCTCAACCATCCCTTGCCAAACCTCGCTGTGGTGGGTTTTGCTGTGTTTCCTATGAGGACAGATTTTCCCCAGATTATCTGAGACCTGTGTTTGAGCCCTGGTATGAATTGATACTACGCTCTTTGGAGGGCAAACTCAACATACTCGGATGTTGTCGTACTCAAGCGATAAACCTGGATTATCTTCTTTGTTTGCTAATTAACTGTGCTTCTGTTTCATTTGCAGATTGCAGGACTTGACACTCTATAATCCGGAAAGGACCATTACAGTTAAAGGCAGTATTGAAACTTGTGCCAAGGCTGAGGAAGAAATTATGAAGAAAATCAGGGAGTCCTATGAAAATGATATTGCTGCTATGAATGTGAGTTTTCTTAGGGTGTGGGGTCTTTCTGGAACTAAAACCACAGAAGGATTTTGGGTGTGAGGGATCCTTGGAGGTCACCTGGCCCAGCACTGGGTTTGCTCAATATGGGCCCCACTTCAAAGTTAAACGAGGTTATGTAGGGACTTGTCTTCTCCTTAACATTTCCGTGGATAGAAAGTGTCTATCCATTTCCACGGATAGAAAGTGGTCATGGAGTGTCCAGCATCTCCGGACATCCTGTGCTCTGTTTCACTGCTCTCATGATGAATTTTTTTTCCTAATATCAAATCAGAATTTTCTATTGCAGCCTTTCTGTTGCCTCTTTTATTTATTTGTGGGAGTGTGGGCAACCATTTTTGTTGTTTATTTTTGCGTGTTATTTTAATGGAGGCTTTTTCTGGTTCGTATTTGACTGGGGGAACTGAGAACTTTAGATTGAGGAAATTAATGAGCATTTTACTTTTTTCTTGTTGCAAAAACCTGAAGAAGGGTGTATTTGTGCTGTTGTGGCTTATGTGCTCTGGCTTGCATGTTTTTTAAAGTAGTGATTCAGTCTCTTCACATAAATAACATAATAATGTATGAAAGAAGGATCTCTCCTGTTTTTAATTATTTAATTTAAGAAGGCTTTATTAAAATTTTTTCTTGATACAGATGATAAAGGCATTTAGCTATTTGAAGATGATTGGTGATTGTATAATGAAAACAACATACCTCATTAGTTTGCCAAAGTGTTACTAATGCATATTGAGAAATGATTGAGACTTTTGATAAGTTAGGAAAAGCTTTGTGTGTGCGTGTGTATCCAAATCTTACAGTCTAGAGTCAGAATGGAAATATTTTTTCAGTTTACAGTAGTCCTGACTTTCCAGAAATGTCTCTTCTTCATGGCTGCCCTACTGAGTGGAAAGAATATTCTTCCCCCTTTTCCCCCCTGCCTCCCCCACACAAAGCAAATTGCAGTACATGAGCTACACATGAGGAACAAAGTCAAAAACAAATTCAACAGCAGTACATTTTTGTTTCATACAACATGGTGTGAGTTAGAGACTGCATTGCTGCTTGACAAAGGTATGGAAAGTCAAAAACCACCTCTGTTACTGTATAGATTTCAAGTTTAGTTTGTAGTGGTTATTAAGGTAGTTTTTGAGGTGGTGAGGTTTTGAGGTTTTTTGGTGTCTTGTGATTGACTTATCTTAATGGCCTGAGATAGTGTCTGTCCCGCTTTAGCTGTGATATTTCTAAAGCATATCCATGTATTTGAGCAACAATCTGGAAAAGGGTACTGACAAGTTTTGTATCAGACAACAAATGCTTCCTACCACATGATGATGCCCCTCTTCTCAGGTGTGGTCAAGCAAGGGACATGCAACTTTATAGTTGATCCTTTCCCAGCGATTGCTGGAGGTATCTCACTTCATCTTTTGCAAGGGAGAGAGGATGGGGTTATAGTGTCACATATATATTGCCCCAGTGTTAGAAAAGCAGGGGTTTGCACAGGATCTTTCTCTGTTTCTACAGTGCTGTCTTTTTAGTATGAGGCCAAAACTATTATTTTTCTGATAAATTTGTTCACTCTGAAAGTAAATAGTACTATTATCTGAATATCTTGCTGTGAAGTTTGAAATGTGTTTTGCTGATTAAGTTGTAGCAAGTGATTCCCATCTGCCTTCCCACTATGAGTTTTTATTGTTATTGGTCTCTACATGTGTCTAGGAAACAGGTTTGAAGGAGAGTCCTTCGGGTAATCGAGGTGAATTTTTTTTTTTTTAATAACATCCCAAAAGGTTAACAGCATGTGCCAACTAGGATTTTATTAAAATTAATAACCAGGACTCTAAATCTTGACTCTTCTGCCATTGCAGCTTCAAGCACATTTAATTCCTGGATTAAATCTGAATGCCTTGGGTCTGTTCCCACCTTCTTCTTCAGGAATACCACCTCCCGCAGTGAGTGTTGCCTCCGCTGCTGCTGCTGCTTCGTATCCACCATTTGGGGTAAGGGAAGCTCTGATTTTGGATGGTTAGTGGATGGTGATACTAATCTGTACAATGCTGCTGTTCAAAACTAAGAAGATTGCTGTGTTTTTTGCCAAGTTACCTGGAAAATCTGGGAAGGGTGTTTTGCTATCTGTGTTCTGTCATTTTTCTAAGTGTTGTCTGTCTTCCTGCTTGCACACTGAAAAATATTTCATATGGCTGCAGTTGGGAGCAGGCATTAATTGCTTTTCTAGTGAAATGCTCAGTGAAACTGGAAAATAGTGCTGCTTAGAAAAGTGTTAGATTTTATTTTACAGAGAAATTGAATTACTGCGGAAAGAAATCTCACATAAAATAGAATTTAAAAATTGCTGGAATTGGCAATTAATAATGCTAGTCTGCAATTTTGCTCCTTTTGATATGAAAGAAAAAGAAATGATCTCTTGTCATAAAGTGGGGATCTAGATGTAGCTAAAATGTTTGTTTGAATGTAGCAGTTTTATAAATGCCCTGTTGAAATGCAATACTGCTAAATATATAGGAAGTAAATTACACAGATTTATCTCCAGAAAGCTGCAATTTTCTTGCCACTTTGCTCTCTAAAAAATATCTGAAAAAGTTTACTAGGACCTTACTCAAATTCAGTGCTGATTAGTAAACATAAATGAGGTCTTTTGCTATGGAGCAGAAGGTAATTTATTGTATCAGAAAGCTCCAGATTCTGTCTGGAACTGTGATGGTGTTTTGCTATTCAAGAGAAGACAACCTCATTATAAAGAGAAGGTGATTTTTCATCTCTTCCTTGTTTCTGGTGGTGGTGGTAGCAACTCAATGGAAGGTGAATTTTCAAAACAATTCTAACAGGTGTCTTAAGAAATGGATGACAGAGCTTTACAAACTCTGATGTGTCTGACTTCGTCCCCTTCTTTGCCCAACAGTGACATCTAGAGAGCTAAGTATGAGACTCTGCATGAACTAGAAAAGTGAAAATGCAGCACAACACACTGAATTTTATCCAATAACTCAAGTTATATTGTACTAAAGGGTAGTTTTCTAAATATTTTTCCCCAGAGGAGAAAGCCAAGAGAGAGTCACTGCAAGGAACAGGAAAAATTCCACTCTTGTAGCATTGTTTGTGAGAATGAACGACTTTGGTGTTATGAATGTATTATGAACTATATTGAGTATAATAATGGCTTTATCAGAAAAATGTGCTTCAATGAAAGCTACAACAGAAATATGTTTATACTCAGTTATTTTACTATCAATAGCAGAGCCTCCATTTATGACAAACAAATTCTCTCCCTCACAGTCCTTCTGCACTTTAATTAGATTGGCAGACTGAACTAAACAATGCAGGTTTCTGCTTCACTGTATTATATAAAATATCATCTCTGGTAATGGATTGCCTCCATTTTTTTATTTTCTTAAGAGGAACAAGATGTGGTTTGTTAACAGTATATAACTTTCCTTATTGGTAATTAAAAGTGTGAATTTCCTTTCTTTTTACTCCAGATTTGCAAACTACTTTGCTATTCTTGAGATTCATACTGTAAGCCCACAGTTCTGTTCATGACTTGGTTTATTTTCATTTCTTTCCCACTCTTTCCCCCTGTTGTGGTTTTTTTTTTTTTGCTTTTGCTTTAAATATGCACCTAAACAGTGCTGAATTTGGTGGTCACTCCTGTCTGTCCCTCTGTTGCTAGTGCACCTTTACCCCACAAATGCACCTTTTTTGGCCTGCTAAGATCTCTGGCAGTTTCCAGGTTTCTGGAAATAGGATAATGGCAACATCTGGAAAAAAGCATCAAGAAACAAATGTCATTGTGTAAAAGTGCAGAAACAGTGCAGCTGGAAGGACCACTGTCTGAACTCTCTTGCTTTGTTCATGCTCAGTCCTCTGAAATGGCTCTCATTCCATGCAGCCTGGATGTGTGACAAGCTAACATGCAGAAAGAAGGGATAAACTCACAGATTTGCAGGGCGAACTCCAACAGCTTTCGTGGAGGTTGGGGGTGGTACAGCCCCTGAGCCAGATACAAAGGGCTTCTAAAGCAAACACATGAACAAGTGGAACTATCTCTCCTGTTCGTACTTAGAGGTGTTGGTATTTGGAAAAGAGCAGGTGGTTCTGTGGGCTTTGGGTGAGTCAACCCCTCAGGTTACTCGGAGTGCTTGTTGCTCTCTGAGGAGAGAAAACAAGGAAAAGTATGAGTCTATTCTTTTAATGGATGCAGTTTTTCAGAAAACAAAGTTTCCATTTTGAAGACTTTTAAATCTTGCTCGTGTATGAGTTAATTTTCTGTAACTTTTGAGTTTTACTCTCCGCTAATTTTTTTCTCTAGTAGAACAGGTTTTCAGACACTGATTAAATAGGTTATTGTGGCATGCAGAAGTAGAAAGAGAAAAAAAGTCTGGCTATATTTTGAAGGAGAAATGGATACAATTTGAAAGGCTAAATGTAACCACAGGGTTAGGTCATCTAGGAGAGCTCATGAGGGATTTAAAAAATAAAAGTAAATCTGTGTAACTAAAAGAGACTTTGGGAAAGAAGGTCTCAGAAGAAAAATTAATAAAGGATTCCCAGGGTGACTTTGTCARTTTACCTATGAGCTATTTGCTACCAAGTTCTTTGTTTTGACAAAAGCATTTGGGCAGCCCAAGTCCCTTTACCTTGTTTTCAGTGCATGTCCTTTTATGCTTGGGAGCACAGATTAGTGGACATTGAGGATATCCCTTTCAGGCAGCTGGAAATCCTTTCTGAAAACACTGCTGGCATCAGGGTGTAAAGATGTGTATCCTGCTGCTGTCCTGCTTATTTTTGTGTAGTGCAAATTTTGCCTTCTGCTCAGGGCTGCACACAGGGGTGGCTCTTCCCTGTCTCCTGTTTGACTGAGCAGAGGTGTGTTCCTCAGCAGTTTCAGCTGCTCCATCACAAGGGGCATCAAAGTGTCACTGAAGTCTGTGCTTGCAAGCCATACAGTGAGCCTTGGGACCCCCCCTGTGCTGTGTCTGAGGGTGTGTTTGAAGCTCTTGTTGAAATATCTTTGTATGCACCCTTTCTTCACCTTGTTGTGGGGATGAACTTGCTTGGGGCTCTGCCTTGGGTCAGAGGAATTAGGTGGGTGCATTTGGGCATTTGCAGCAGTGTTTCCATGTGGAGCTGATACTTCATATGTGCTACTTTCTAGTGACAAGGTGTTGCTGTGACCTTGTGTAGGACTTGTTCCCAAAGAAACTGAAGTGTCATCTTAATTATTGAAACTATTACCTGCCACATTCCTGCTGCTGCTTTTTTTATATGGGTGTAAAGAGGAAAAGCCTGCATAGTAGATGGATCTAGGATTTTGTTATGGTGCCAGAGCTTAGTGACAAGTCTGAATGCTCATACATACAGCTGGAGCCAAATGTTCCTAAAACATTCTGTACTCAGGAGCTTGGGACTGAGTAGTTGAATAGGTTTATCTGTGTTACTATGTGTGTGATGCTTCATCCTATCTCTCTTCACGCAAACCTTTAAGACATTTGACAAAAGCATAAACATTGTTCTCCAGCTGCTTCAGGTACACTCTGGTATCACAAACTTAAGAGATGGTGATCTTATCAAACAGTAGTTTGCATTTAGCTCCTTGGACTGTGTCACATTCAGGAGAATGATTTCCAAGTGACTCAGATTCCATGACGGTTCACACTGATGTACAACACCAAAGCCTCACCTAATTTAATCTAATGAGACACAGATTGTGTCTCACTAATAATCTGGGCACTGCTTTACTCTTTGTCCTGGCAGTGGAGCCCCCACAGGAAGGCACAGGTTGTCCTTGGTACTTGTCTGGTGACAGATACAAACACGCATGTGGGCACGTCCATTGCATGTGGCTAACTGTGTCTGAGCACCTCAACCAGTGCAGGCTAACCATCCTTTTTTTTGTATTTTTAACTATTGCTATCAACAATTCTTGATATTTCAATCATATAATTTATTTGCAGAGTCCAAGCTCTGTTTACCTGTTCAAAGCATTCATTTTGTGCAGTCACTGAAAAGGGACGCAATGGAATTGCATATTGTGCTTCAATTCTTGAATTTTCCTCTCTCTTTTTGCAAAAGTCCAAGATCTGTTTGTTTTTCTCTGGGCTCCTAAAAGACAAACAAACCAGAACACGTGAGAATCATTGAAATGTTTTAAGGTTTGAGGAAAGAAGTAGGACTTAAATGTCTCAGTAAAGAGTATTAAGACCTAAAAATTCTTTTTACTGTCAAATTGGCATGATTTTGCTCTTATGATCCTGGTGATATGATCCAACTAATGGCGGGTTTTTTTGACTGATCTGTGCCCTTGTGTGACCATATTAAGGACCAGTAGCCTTTCTGTGCCTATTTGTACCCAATATCTTGTCCAGATGCTTTTGGGCCTGGAAAAACCACCACTTTCTGTTTATCCTTAAATCTTTCTCCTTAGCTGTGCATTTAAATGCTTGTGTGCGTTGCAGCTCTGACACAATTGCAAAGAGCTTTGTTAGTCTGCCCACTGTCACTTGTAACAAATGCCATGACCTGAGCACCTGCACAAAAGACTGAGATTTGTATGAGGAAGGGAGTAAGGTTCTGCAAAAGGGAATACGACCCATGCTTATGTTTTCCAGAAGATATGTTGCCACAAAAAAAAAAAAAGTTTTAACAAGTATCCCAGCCAAACTGCTTCAGATGTAGTGTCGTTCTGCTCAAAGCTGTTTTGATGGAGTTGTTGCTTCTGTCTTCTGAACTGTGGGGAGAATATGCACATACTTGTCTCTCAAGAATAGAAGTTTGTTCTCATGCAACACTGAAGGTTTTAAAGCTACAAACAAATAAGAAATCCTTATCTTAAAGTCCAACTGTGTACAGTCATGCAATAAATACACCTGGCCCACCTACTGGGGTTAAATGGGTTGCACCCTTCCTCTTATAATTGGAACTTTGCATGTTTAATTTTACATCCAACTGCATTTCTTTTGTAGCCTCTGGGTCTGAAATTTGGCATCCCAAAGGCATGAGGGAAGAAAGGCTAACCTGTGGAGACCTCATCCTGCCCTCAAATGCCCTGAAACAGGGTAGTAGAATTAAATCTCTCTCATGGCAGATAAACTGAAACATAAAGTAAGGTGAGAAGCAGACAGCTTTTCTCTATAAGAGGAGTTCACACCAGCTGCTCTCCTGCATCTGTAAGGTCGTGGAAGAGATGCGTGAACTTCTGCCCTGTGAAAGTTGGCTAAGGTGAAGAGATGCTCCTCCGCTTGCAGTGGGACTGCTTTCTCTGCTGGTCTCTTTGGACATCCTTTGTAGCTACTTGAAGCTCTGCCTTCAAAAAAAGCACTCTTTCTAACCTTTTCTTTAGCTTCACAGTGAATTTTCAGGTTATGTGATATGCATACGGGCTTCTAGGAAGAGAGGAGGGGAAAAAGGAGACTGGAAAAAAAAAAACCCAAAACAACAAAACCAAAGAAAAGGTAGTTTTGTACAGTAAACAAAAACAAGAAATCAAACCACCTTTTTCTGATTACAAAGAAAAGCCTTGTACAGCTAGGCTGATAGGTTGCTTTCCTTTATTCTTTTTTGCCATCTATTGAAGCTTTTTGTTGCAGGTAAGGAACATGCCAGTGGAAAAGTTTCTCCTTAGAAGATGTCGTGGTCAAGAGAAAAATTTCTTCTTTATTCTCCAGACATTTTCTTAAATAATAACAGTAAAGAAGACATCTTCTATATTGCATAGAAGTAAGAGAAGAAATAACTGTATTGTGCTTTTGGCAGGAAAGAAAAGTAATTTAAAATGAAAAATTGCTTCATTGAGGGCCTTCATTTGATGCCCTGAGCATAGATGAGAAAGACAAGGAAGAGGAAAAACTGTCCTATGTTTCCAGGTACTTTGACTCTTACTTGGTGAAGTTGGGCTCCTTTGGATGTCTGGGTTTGATAGGATTGGCTCACGCAGCTGTTATGTCTGACCTACCCAGAGGCAGTAATGTCTGTACATCTATAATGTGCATAGTTGCAAGTGGCTTTGCCCTAATATGCCCAGCTTGTTAAGCAGTAGATGATTTTTGAGAAGCTGTCCTGCAGCCAAAAGAGGATGTGGTTTTGGGGGGTGAAGAAGGATTTGCCAGTGTTTTTACAAAATTATTTTATATCAGTGCAATTAGAACTCTACATGTGCAGCACATACAATCTTGAGGAGGGCACTACAGGACAACAGCATTATCTGAAAAAATCTACCAGCTAATTAGACTTCTTTTGAAGATTGTAACCTCAGTGCCTTGAAATACACCTTTACTGATGCTTAATTTCTTACATTCATTAATGATGCATTTTTTGACAACTAAAAAATTTGCTTCATGGTGTGTAACATTGTGGGATTGTTTTGCCCTGTGGAGAAAATGGTTGGTCTTCCCACTGGGTTGAAACTCTCCTGCTTCTGCCATGCTGTGTTGTCAGGGACACATGTCCAGAGCAGTCAAACTATTCTGCCTCTGGAGATGGACCAACCCCTCAGTGCTGAAAAAATGCAATTGGCACCATATGATATACAAAGATCTGGCAAGTCAATGGTAGTTTTTCGAGGTGTTGAAGCCTCCAGTTATTCTTAATAGCTTCTTTTACAGTTCTGAGGTTGTCATAATGCAAATAGTATCACTTGTTAACTAGTAATACATGCTTTTTAAGATAAAAATGGTTTCTTCTTCACTACCGGTTTGAACGCTTGTAGAAATATTTGTAGTTTTTTGGAAGAAGAGAATTAGAGTTCATATTGGTTCCCTGCCCTTAGATTCTTACGGGAAGATTTAATCGGAGTTCCCTTGACCATCTCAGACTCTCAAGCCCCAAGTACCAGGCTCCACACTTTCTGAATGTTAAACTAAATGGGAAATTTAATTCCTTAAGGTGCTGAATATTTTGTTACTAGAGCATACTGAGCTCCTTCAGGCCAGAAACAAAAGTAGGTCAAGTCCTCATTCTGTTGTATCTGGCTCCATCTCTGGTTTGTTTGTTAGTTAGACATGATGGAAAAATAAGTGATCTTTGTGTTTACACAACCTGTTTTTCTGGCAGCTGTCATGGAATCTGAGAGCAGTGCCTTTATTAACCAGAGCTGATGAGTACCTGCATCTTCCAAAGCCACTGATTTCATGGGCAACTTCTATGGGTTTGGAGTACCCATGTGGCTGCTGTGTCACAGCTATGATTTTTGAGGGGGAAGTGTTTCTATACATATACCTTTTGGTGGTCATACAGTGTTGCAACACTGAATACCTATGCTTGCTGCTTGTGAATGACCAGCAAAATTCCTGCTTACATAGTTTCACAATCTGTTCCTTATGTTGATTTCTGATTTTGGCTGTCTGTTCTGAATAAAAGGTGGCAGATTGCTTTTTTTGGCATTGTGGCCAGTCAGATTTTGCAAAAACAAAAAGTTCATGCCATGTTCAGAAATATGTCAAACCAGTTCCTGCTTGTGAAATGCCTTATAACCAGTCTGCCAGAAAATGTTCCTTCTCTGCTTCCGTGATTTCTACTCCCTTGTTCCTAGCTAGGCTCTCATATTGGAAACACTTCTGATACGTGTGGTCCTTTTAGTGACTTCTAGCAGTCTTAGAAGATTCCCATGTCTTCCCAGTTATGAGATGATCATGATGAAAAGTACTAAATTTGAGAGCCAAGAAGCAGAATGAGTAGTACTAAGTGAAATTATTTTAGTAGCCTCTCACTTAAGGTACTGACCATTGTGTAAAAACCAGCTGTCTTTGAGTTTCAGGTGTTGAAGTGTGGCAATCCTCAAAATGGAAATGTAGACAGGGGTGGGTCATTCTTAGATTTTCAACCAAGAGGAGAGGACCAGCTCAGCTAGGTGGACAGAGGGCACCCACACGTCGTTTCTGGGGCTGACCGTGGCGAAAAGAGGTAGAGCTGCATGGCCTTGCCATGGGCTCTGTGTCCCAGAAAGGGTCATGCCCTTGGTTCGTCTACTGACACGTCTACTGTGTGTTTCTCACACAATGCAACAGTTACACTAAAGGGGGGCATCTTGGATTAACCTGGGCTTCCTGGGAAGGTGAAACCCTGGGAGGATGATGGCTGTACAGTTCATGCATGGTAGTATGAGCAATGCTTTAGTGTGCAGATCAAAGCTAAAAGTATGCATTGCTTCTTTTAAATTGTTTTGCTACCTCTTGACTGACTGAATTCAGCAGTGCAGAACTCTTCTGAGTATGGTCCTGGCTTTTCAGGCAGCGAATATGGCAGAAACCTTTAGACTCGCAGCATGGGCCTAAATCTGTTTGAAATAAACCTAAAAAGCTTGGAGGGTGCAGGGAGTTCAGGTTACAGTTTGTTGATCTGCGCTGGCAGCTCCACTTCAGCTCAGTGACTGTACAAGATAGTGACATTTTATCTACTAAAACTTTGTTTTCCTTAATGAGCCCCTTGTTTCCAATGAAGGCTTAAACTTTTAGCACTAGTATTGCAAAATGAATGCACTAGGATTTCTCTCGCCATCATCTCAAGTTTATTTCTTATCAATGCTTTGAATCCTACTAGAATGTCTTCAAGGATACTTGGCTTAATGTTCATTTCCTCTTGCTGCAAGATTTTATTACTAAATAAATAAGAGCATTTATTATAGCTGTGGGCCAGGATAATTCTTCACAGTACATTGCAAAAACATGGTTTAAATTTTGGCTTTGGATCTGGTACAGGGTTTGAATAACATGATACCTCACTTCCTGACAAACTCAGGGTATTCTGAAGACTGAATGAGTTGTCTGTAAATCTGCCTTGTCTTGGTAATCATGGCTGTTGGGAAGGGGGGAGAATGGCCAAAAAAAGGACTTTTTAATGCAGTCACCTACTGTCTGTATTCATTTACTTTTACAAAGTGGATTTGTTTACTATGYAAAGAAAAGCTAACCAAACCCAGTAAACCACTAGGCTAGATGGTAGCTCCATGCAGTCTTAAAACAGGTCTTAATTATTTCCCTCACAAATAAAAAACCTGATGCTGACTCAAAATGGATAACATGACTTTGTGACTTAATTACCTTAGCATGAGACATTTATTTTAATTTGCAACACTAAACATAGCAGGCTTAGAAACCAGCAAAGATCTGATTCTTCTCCCATTCATGTCTGGCTTAAAAGCCTATTTACTTCAGTGGGTACAATATTTTTAAAGATTTACAGCCTTATCCCAAATGTTGCCAAAGATTTACCAACCACATGCATTTGATGGAGCAAGGGGTCTATGGAGACACTTACGCACAAGACTGGAAAAAATTTTGTACTGTTGGCAGGCTTGCAGAAAAAGACTGAGATTAATGCTCAAATTAACTTGAGGGACATAAATAACAAACATGCTCCCTTACAAGTCCTGTCACGGGTAAGATCTCACCACACACTCATGCTGACTGAGGGAGCTGTGGACTGACCTAGCAGCAGCATCAGCCAAAATCAAGAGAGGAGGGGTCGTCTTGGGGAAGAACAGAGGAGGCAAAACTCTGTTGGCTTTTCTGTGTGTTGTTTGTTGTTCTATGTTGTTGTTTTGTTTTTCAAATGCCATTTTCCAAACTGAATGTCCACTCCCACAGCTGTAGTAGTTTGGAACCTGCTTTTTTGCCTACCACCCTCTACCTGGAGGATCACAGTTTTCTTTTTCTGAGTTTTAATTCTTGCCTGGCTGTGCTATGGCTGTTACCCAAGCTTGAGATGAGGAGAAATGCTTTGCTTTCTGACAAATCTACCAGGTAAGGGAAAAGCTCTCCTCCTGTGTGGTTTTCTGCAGTTCATCAGTAGGACTGATACACAAGGAATTGGCAGAGAAAAGTTATCACAACTTTGTTCTAAGGGCAGTTGGTACCTACAAATCTTTCTAACCCTGCAAGCAAGGATTGCAGAAAGAAGAGTGAATCTGCAAATTTTCTTGGCTGGGAGTCTTCAGCTTCTAGCTCTGGTGTGAAGCAGTAGCCCTCATGCTGAAGGACAAGTGGCAATATCCCAAGGAGGGGAAGAGCCTGCCTCCTGCTGAGGCTCTGGAAACCAGGAAATGGCGGCTGTGCTAAGCCAGTTTCCCAAGAGTTAATGTGGTAGGGTTGGCAGCAGAAGGGAAAATCTTCTGTAGGGCTGCAGGGTCTGGCTGGAGTGAAGGGGATAATCTTGATGCTACCAGCAGTGCAGGAGCTCCAGGCTCCCCCAGTGTAATGGGGAAGCAGCCAGGGGTTACAGGGTTTACACACAGATGAGTCTATGCCTTTGATGGAGGCGGTGGGAATTTAAAAGACAAATATTAAAAAAATAAAAGAAATAGTTGGTATGGACTGTTAGGCTTAGTGACAGATGGCTGGGGCTCAGGGACTTGCAGGAGGTATGGAAGGAGGTGTATCCGAGCTGCTCCAGGAAAAAGAGTTGTACTAGTGTAAAAAGTTAGAGCTAATGGTGTGCTGCAGCAGTTGCTTAGTGTCATCCAGTGGGGCAGATTAATTTCCATCTCTGTGTTAGATCACTGTTTTCAATCATGATTTAAATGAGCAAGAAGGAAATGTGATTTAAGTTGACTTATCAAATTTTACATGTGTACTTTAGTTACCTTTCTGAAAGCCTTAGAGTGGTCTGTACTGCCACAGCTACCCTTTGCTAACAGTGAATATATCTTTCTACTTATACGAGTATGCAGTTTGCCATTTGCTTTGGGTAACGTATTTCTCCCATTTTCTGTTAAAAAATGATGAATGGTGCTTTTCTTATTTGCTTGATTAATTTTAACTTCTGATTTTCATCAGGCAACATTTGGATGGAAATTGGAATCCAATTAATGAACAAAACCAGCATTTAAAATTGTTTTCATTAGTTAAATGTGCTGGATATGGACAAAAATTCCTTATCAAGCCTGTTTTGTAACTAAAGCAGACTGAATTTTGCAGAAACAAAGCAAGTGTTTACAGCTTTTTATGGACTGGATTAATTGTTTCTGGTCACCATGCTTTTGAGGAATCTGTTTCTTATATCTAAGAAATCTTGGTTTCTGGAGCTCTTTTCTTAAAACACAAAACCCCTGAAGAAAACACAGAACCCCAAAGCAACCTAGATTCTCCATCGAAGTGAACATCTCAGTGGTATCTGTGTGCCACAGCTGCACAAGACAAACTTATTAGGGGAGAATAGCCATGAGCCCATACTGCAAATATTGCTGGGGTAGAAGAGGTGGTCTGTGCATCACAGACACTGGAGATGGTTACTTGCAAATTAGGGTGGTTGTATGGACTATACATCTTGGTGAACCTAGGCTGCTGCTTTAGAAGATTTTCTTTCCGCATTCCTATCCGTTCCCAGGGCTAGGCTGACTTTGAATAAAATATTTTCTTATGTGGGGAAAAAATAAACAGGAGGAGGAGGAGAAAATTGTCCAGGAGACCTCACTCTTGTCAAATATATATACACATACATATTTTGGCTTTTAAATTGTAAGTATATGTTTAAGCAAACTTGGCTTTAAAGGAGTGCACGTTGAAGCTCAGATTTCACAGAGTGGGAAATCAGTTCCCCAAATTTAGTGCTTCTAACATATGTTTAAGATCTAGGAATCTATTTCTGATATAACTCATGTTAGGAGTTCCTGGAAAGCTCTGTGACTTATGTGGCATGGCATGGGTAAGATTAAATTATAGCTGATTTTCTTCCATCCTGAGATCCCCAGAAGCATCTGTAAGATTGATGGGTGGTGTAGTCATTGCATTATGTTTTGATGTGTTTCTTTTGCAGGATAGGTTTCCAGTAAATACAAAAGGATTTAAAAATTATTGTGGGTAAGGAGATGGACAGATAGTAATTTGAACTTGGTGTTGTGATACTCTCAAAAGCCTTAGTTAGACTTGATTTCTGCCAGAAGAAAGAAAGAGCAGTATGGTTTTTGAGTGGTTAAAAATCAGCGTGAATAACAATTTCACTAAATCCTGTGTGATGTTACACTGGGGATGAATTTGGTTATATGTATATGCCATGTATGTGCTACTCCAGACAAGAATTAAAAAAATTCCAATGTATGAACAGTTAAATATTGACAGATTCTCCACTGTTCCTTAATAAACATGTATCACTATTACATCAAAATGCAAGTTTAAAGAACTTCAGTTACATAATAAGTAATTTTTAAAAAGTCCTTTAGGAAAAAAGAAGTTGAAATGTATCAAAAAAGTCAAAACTATGAGGAGGGATGGGAGGGAGGTGCTACAGTGAGCTGACTGTACAGTTAGGCACGTGTACATCTTCTGCCTTCCGTTGCCTTTGCTGCCCATGTTTTGTGCTTAAGGGTGAGACAGCAAAAAGGAATTTCAGTGGTGAATTGAATCTAGCCAAGAAAGTGGCTTGAAATCAAGCTTCGGGAAGAAGAGGGGGAAAACTGCTCAGCAGGCAGATGGGCAACAGAGGGAAGGCAGGAAATATATGCAAACAAAAATAATGAAGTTTGATTTGTTTCTATGGTACAGAAATGTGTCTGGAGGTGGGTTTAGGTAGAAGCTGCTCAAATTCTTGAAAACCAAGTCAAGTTACAAGTTTGATTTGCAGTAGTGTTATACAAATTAGCTGGAAGAGTCTGGCTGGAGAAGTATATGAAAGGGAAAACTTCAGCAGTGGACTTTTGCAGGAGCCTGGAGCATGTGTGGACAGTTGAGTGTAGGGGTCAAGAAGAGGAGCAAGCAAGGGGGGATGGTTAAGCTGTCAAGATTGGAATGAGGGGTTGCCTCTACACCCAGTGCAATGGGTCCTTGCAACAAAACAGGAAATCCCAAATGCTTCATGAGCTTGTAACCATTTAGAAACAGTTTTATGAAGTGGTAAGATCGAGTAAGTACCTACAGTAGCATTTCCAAATTACTGGAAATCTTGCTGGATTCACAGTGAACATGTAAAAGGACTTACTGTGACAGCACACTCAGGATGTTTGTAATAATAGGAGGAGAATATGAGTAATCTTCTGGAAAGTGGTTTAACATATGTACTGAAGTGACTGGTATCTTTCATTACAAATATGTAGTTTTAGGGCGTAGTTTTGAGATCATTTTAAACTGATCTGTAGGCAGATTAAAAGGGATGCTCCCACCTTTTCCCATTCCCTAATTGTTTTTACTTCCTCCTTTGGTCCCAGRCGGCCACTTGTGTGGTGCTCTGGTTATTTGGGTCAGGGACTCACTGCCTGCCTTAAAAATCAGCTGGATCTGCAGTCCTCAAAGCACACAAGGCAGTGGGGAGGCTGGGTGTGGAGGGCTGCATCCACGTGGGCTTACACCAGCATGAAATGCCTATGAATCCTAATGCCTTGTATGTGTGGAAACACTGGGTAAACTGCGCAACTGTTGCAATCATCTAAAGTGTTTCTGTTCCCAATATCCTATTTTGGGGTTTCTTCACCTGGTACATGGAGCTGTGCCTGGAATTTGTATCCCCTAAGGTTACAGTCGACTTGTGTTTACCGAAAATGAGGTGGTAAAACTTGGAAACGAGCATTTTGTTCTGATTTGTTTATGGTTAATGCAGCGGGACTTTGCCCTGAAAGACTTAACCTTGAAAGAAGTTACTGAAATTTAAAAATAAGCAGGGATAGTGTTTTTAGGATTTCATCTGCTTTTTGCTTTGTGTCACATATAGCAGTGTGGGGGTTTTTCTGAAAATATCATAGAAAAAGCTGGTTTGGTGAGCTTTTCTGGGTGAGTCTGTATCCCTACCAAAATATACAACTGAGTAAAGCTAAATGAGCATGGTTGGTCCCACGTGCTCTGTTTGCTGGTGCTCCGTGCTGGTCTGCATGGTGGGTACTGAGAAAGCAAGGATGAGAGTGTCTGCGTTGTCTCAAAAGACCTCTGCACGAAAAGTGCTTTGTCTTATTGAGGATGAGCAAAACAAATTTTGAAAATACATAAGAGGGCTACACAGAGGAAGAAAAACTTTAGAAGGAGAGGTGTGCAGTGTCTCAAATACCTCCTAGTTCAAAGAAAGGCTTGTGTGAAATGCGTTCGAGAGGTAACCCTGACGGAAGTGGATGGATCAATGGTGCAGCAGCGTGGTGCATATTCGATGGTGCTCCGTTCGCCTGAGACAGGCTCTTCTGAGGCTGGTAAAATAGTTGTGACTTACTGTGGCATATGCAACCCTGCAGTTTGATCGTTGCTGTGCAGCACGTAGAGAGGATCTGGAGTATTATGTCATGCTCTCCAGCTGGGGTTTCTGCTTGAAAGCAATAGGAAGATGCAGTGATGCCTGATACCCAGTGGGTGCAATGCTGGGGTCCTCTCACTTCTAAGAAACACGGTGTTTAATTTACTAGCCTGCGTGAGGACTGCTGCCAGGGCTCCAACTGTTGCATAATGTTACACAGGAAGAATCACTGGCAGATTTCAAGCTGGCTATCATTCCAGATCACTCCCACACAAAGGAAATTGTAGCATATATGTAACTCTGAGCATTTTTGTACTGCTCTCAGCAAAATCTAAAATTAAAAATATAACTAGGAAACTAGAAAGAGTTTGCCTGCTCAGGCTGTAGCCCCTCTGCTTGTAGTAACCTTACCTGCAGGGTCTTGCATGTGGAAGAGAATCCAGACAGCGACAGGTAAGAGTGAAAGCCTCACAAAGAAGTAACACCTCAATTGTTTTTAAAGTTCTGAGCATTAAAATTGTCAGTATTTTATACAAGATGAAAGAATCCTCTTTTGGCTCAAACTGGTTTTCATGTTCTGTGGATTTTGTGATTCCCAGAAAAAGCCAGACCTTAATACTCAGACATCACAGGGGGAAATAAGATTTCCCCCTCATTTCCATGCATGCCTGTTCCGTACCCATTTTCCTGTCAGTCTGATTCATAATGTTCAAAAACATTCACTGCATTTTTCCTTCTTCCCCACAGCAACAGCCCGAGTCTGAGACTGTTCATCTGTTCATCCCAGCCTTGGCAGTTGGAGCTATTATTGGCAAGCAGGGACAGCACATCAAACAACTTTCTCGTTTTGCAGGCGCATCTATTAAGGTATTATTACACCARCTATAACTTTCTGCCTATTCTATGTGACACTTTCAGCAAGTTTGCACAAGCCGTGCTTTCGTGAACATCCTCCCCCACTCCATGCTTAGAATGTGATGTGATAAATGGAACATTTGTTTATAAATCATCTTTTAATCTTCCTTGAGACAAGATAATTAGAAGCATGTTTTCAAACGTCTCCTGAGGTGTGAAATAGAAGCTGCAAAGAAAACTACTTTGGTGGTCTTAGAAAACAGACTTGTGCCTTAATGATGCAGTGCTTAAAGGCTTTCTCCTTGCTTTAGGTAAAGTGAAAATTGGTGGGGCAAATTCCCCTTCTAAATACAGCAGCACAGTTGAAGTTTCCTGCTCTCGTGGCTGCCCCTGCTCTGTTCCAGATGGATTGGTCTGGGCTATCAAGCTCAAATGGCTTCACACTGAATTTTTCGTGTTGTAACTTCACTCATGTGCTGCTCCAAGCTCCTGGGGCCAGTCAGTTCTTAAACAGCATGTTTACCTTGTTATCAGGTATAACATCCAGCTGTTTGTGTATTGATCACCTCAGTGTAGCTGAGAACAAGATGGTTTGCAGAGGCTGACCTCTAATAGTAGATTAAGTCAATTTGGTGAAATCTTTCTTGGCTGCGTACAGGGGTTAGTACCAGTGGCAGTCGGAGGAAATCCTTGGCTTTTGGCCACTAATGCCATTGTAGCCACGAGTATCTTCTCTAGATGCTTGAGCACTTTTTTCTTACAAATAATATTTTCTGCTGTTTTATGCTGTAAAGATAATGTTCTGGCCTAAACTAAAAAAGAAAAAAGTTTAAAGTACAGTGTGCAGCTTTAATATGCTGTTAGATGGACATTTTACTGCACAGATAAAACAATTGTTTTCTTCTCAGCCCTCTTTATTTTTGCTTCAGAGGAGTGATGTGTTTAGCCAGTGCTATGGCAGGGATCTGCCACAAGTCTGAGGCACAGGGCAGGAGCTGGCTGTGCTGAGTTGAGCTTGGTGAAGCTGAGCTTGGCTTGGAAGTTGTTCATCTAAGTATGCAGAGCAAAATAATTGAGGAACCCTGATGAATGAGTCTTATGTGTGGTTTGCTGAGTGCTGATCTGTTTACTGGCTAGTCAACCAATGACACTCTGCCCAACTCCGTCCTTTTTGAGCAGAATGTTAAATAGTTATACAACCCAGATGGTTTACATTAGTTGAGAACTAATAATCGTATTTTTAGGGGAAAAATGAAACAGAAGAAAGTGAGAGGTGTCAATATTTCTTTATCAAATCTGTCTTGCATGGGGCTGTGATGTGTCACGTGTATTTCCTCTTCCCCTCTCTATTCCCACAGCTTATATCTAAAGTTTAAGCAGTGTATGGAAGGTACTGCTAGGTGGAGAGACAAATGTGAAACAACCTGGACCTTCAAGAACCCGTCCAAACTAGTTTTTCAGTTGGTCCTTGGAAGAGAGTTTAGTGGAAAGGGAGTTTCCAGTGCTTCTCATGCATCTGGCTAACAGTGGCCTCAGGCTTCCTCTACTGGCTGGCACCCCTCTACCCCATGCGCTTAACATTTCTGTATTAATTTAAATTCAGATAAAAGTTTTCTCAAGCTCTGGTCTTTTTCTCCTTCAGTAAGAATCAAGTAAGGAAACTTTTTGTGAAAATAAGATTAAATCTTAACAGAAGTGTACAGATACAGGGTATGCTTGCTAAATTGGGAAGCTGTATGTGTACTTATCTGTTAAAATAACACAACATCACCTGTTATCTGGCAAAACAATGTGATGCATTAGGCTTGCTTCTGTGTGAAAGCATTAAATATGGCAACTGGTAAATTATTCAAAACTTCTAACCTTCCCTCATGTTGACCACCTGCCCCCTGTCATAACTTTGGAGTGAAATAATAAATTGTGAATCAAGGAATCTGTGCTTTTAGCTAAGAGTTGGAGGGAGTGCTACCCGAGTAACTTTTAACTTGCCAAACTGCAATAACCATACTTTGTGGAGGAAGTAAGTCTGCATATAATGCTTGTTTTGAGTTGTGCTGTAGCTTGTTACAGCTGAAAGCACTTTACATCCTCCTGCATCCTCTCCGTGCTCGTGCTGAGCTTTTTGATCTGGTGAAACCCATCAACCACGATGTAAGACTAACTTGCAGGTGCGCTGGGGTTCTGTACGAGGCCGCAGTGTTCAGGCTGTCACCTCAGAGGTGCACGTGGCTGTTGCTGAGCTCAGGTTGTGTCCTGGTGCTGGGGGTCACTGCATGGAAATGCAGGCTCAGTGCGGGACTCCAGCAGACTCAATTATTCAGCAAAAGAGACAGATTCAGTTTCCTGTTGTCCACCCTGTGCTACACTGCTGGGACCTGTTGTGAACCATTGTCATCTCCTTGGTTATAAACTCTTTCCAGAGCAGCCCTTCCTGATGAAAGATGAACCTTACGGGTTTTGGGTGTACAAAGCTGTCTGTTTGTGGCTTGGCATATAGAAGATTGGTTGTTTTCTGGTTAGGAATGTAAAGTTGTTTAATCTCAGAAGTTAAATTCACCACTTGTATATTATTTGTATGTATACAACTATTTTTTCCAAGGGCAGACAGACAAAATTAACACAGAATTCTCTTGGGTTACCCCTTCAGACATTTAAATGTTAGTTGGTATATGTTTCTTTTGCAGCCTTCAGCCATATTTTACCCCAGCTACTGAGAACAGGATATTCTAAGATAAAATCAAAGCAAGACATGTCCCAGAACATTGAGACGTGTATATGTATAAGACGTAATGAAAGCTTGATGGAAAATATTTTTCCTGAAATTTTAATGAAGCTGCTGGTGTTCATCCAGAAAACAAGAGGAGACTGAGAGACAAACCACAATGTCCACTTTACACAAATGACAATTGTCAGGCTGAACTCTGTTCAGTCAGCTGCTCTAAACATGCCCTGAAATTCTGCCCCTCTAAAATACTTTTTCCAAAGAATGAATGGATTTAGTCTGTGCTTGTTCTTACCACTTCATGTCCTATAAATGTACTACTGTAAAATTTACGTGTATTTTTAGATATATCCAATTGGAATTCATAAATAATGAAAAAGAGATATGCAAACCAGATAACTAGCATATAATGCCTTCTCCATCTTAGGTTATGAATAATGTTATAAACTTTCCTTAGCAAAATTCTTTAGTGAAAATGATGCCTGGTGACTGRTAATTTGTCTGAAATAAACTACAGCTGTTAAATATGAATAACATCCCTATGCCAACAGCTGAGATGAAATTCTATAGTGTTTAATATATTGCTCATTCAACAGCAGCTATGTAATACTAGATGCAACAATGGAAATGTCAGTTGTGATAAACAAAAGATTCATTTGGAATGTCAGAGGCTAGTTTGAATTATTCAATGCCACTGGAGTCTGAGAACAACACCCACAGAAATCTTACTGTTGTGGTGACATGAACTGCTAAAGACCCTACAGGCGTCTCTGTCTCAGCTCTGGTGGAGCTTAATTTTTATTTGGGTCACACATTGTCCGGTATAGAGGAATGTTTTGGATCCGATTAGTTACAACAGTAAAGTGATCTTCTGTTCTCAGGGGAAGGGATGCAAGCTTTTGCTAATGAGCAAAACTTGTTAGAAAGACTATTCAAGCTAGTGGGTAGAGATGAGAACCTCAGTTTATTAACCAGATTTGTCTTTTTGAAGGCTACATTTCTTACATCACTCATAGCCACATGAAAATGCCGTGTGGGATTCTGCCACATGTGGATGAGTAGCTGTGTCTTTAATTTTCAGAAGTAAATTTGCTTATGGTGGTTTAGCCAGTTTCTCCATATTTCATTACAGCTAATTAATGCACTTTAAAGAGAACAAAMCCGTCATGACTGAAGTGTGATGCTGCTGCTGCTGTAACGAATAATTTTTCACTCCTGAACAGAATGTGAGACTGAAATGGGGAGGAGGTGGCTTTAAACTATTCCTTCAAAAGACAGCTACCAATAGCTATGTTTATCCATTCCAGATTGCCCCTGCTGAAGGACCAGATGCTAAGCTGAGAATGGTTATCATCACTGGACCTCCAGAAGCTCAATTCAAGGTACAAGATATAAAAACTTGTCAGTATGTAGTGGCCTTTGGACCATAAGGGACAGTATTGAAAACAAAACTCTTGGTTCCAAGTACTCTTTATTCAGAATTTTAGTAAACACTTGGGCTTTGCTTTCCTTTTGCTGAAAGGTGTCTCATAGGAATATGAGTAATACAGCACTATTAGAGGCCACATTCTTGTCACCTGAAAACTGGTGGGTGATTCATGTAAGAAGGAATCAAGTCTAGCATAAAAATATGGCCATATTACATTCCTAAATTTCTATCTACAAGCACCTTTGAGTTGTCTTTTAATCTATCTTAATATGTGCAACAGTTTCATGTGCTTAATTGAAATAACAAAGCTGACAAGATGAAATCGAGTCTTCCCATTGCTGTTTTGTGCCAAGTAGAAAATGCTTTTGGGTAGCTCTAAGATAAATGCACGATTTCTAATTGTATTTCCACTACAACTACAAGGAGATACTCAACCTGATTATCCCCTCTGTGTTCAAATTAAGTTCCAGAGTGCCCTTCTGCCTGAAACGTCAAGGGATAAATGTAGTTACCCCAAAAAGAGTTGACCACGCTAGGAGTGATGCAGGCAGCTCAGTGCAGCAGCCTGGCATCATCACAGATGAGGCCTGGAGCAGGTAGAAAGTCACTTGAGAGTTTATATCCTGGCATCATTTTCTTGCCTGTTCTCATTTTTGACTTTGTATTTTTGCTTCAGGGCACCTTGCAAGAAGGAGGTGCACAAGCTTCAGGGGTATCAGTTTCAATAATGCCTTTAGGATTTCTGGAAAATTATCAGGGCAGGTATTTTGTAGTGGTAATAACAAACCAGATGCATTTGGGATTGTTGCTCAGTTACCATATGCATTTGAGTTGCTGCTGAAGGCAAAGAGTGACTTTGAAGCTCTGTCTCCTCGATATTTTCTGTGTGCATGTGGGCTTGGCCACATGGGATGTTTCACTTATTGGGTACTCTTATGGTCTGGGGTCAGCACAGGGTCAGATACTGGCTACTCCTTGTTTTCATCAGGTATCAGTGGACTTAGCATCAAGGAGTAGCATGCCAAAGGAAACCTGGGCATCCCTTATCCTAACTTTTCATGTAGGCAAAGGCTTGTCCTCAGGTTTCCTCCCCAGGATAAACTGGGAGTCCCACAGAGCTCTTCTGGCAGCTCTTCTCTCCAACCTGGATCATGCAAGGAGGAAAGTGTCCCTTTTCTGCAACCCGTACATAGGTTAAAACCACATCCATCAGTCACTACTTTACAACTGGGCTCTGCTTGCAAAGGTGCATCAGTGTAGTAGCACAGTCAATGCTCCTGAGTATGCTGGTTTTATGAAGGAAAGGGATTATCCCCTGGGGCTTCGTTCAGCTTCAAACCTTGTAGTCTTTTAGCTGCTCTTTGAGCAATGCCGTCTTGACTGGAATGGGCAGAGGCAGAGCTCAGCCCTTCCTTTTGTCACCACTGTTAACCTGAACCTGGCCTTACGGGCCAGGTCCACACTTCGTTAATGCTCTCCTTAAACTCTGATTAAGAAGGGTCTCCTCTCAATGGGACAGTGGTTGTTGGGGCACCAAGAATGTAAGCTGGTGCTCAACAACTTGAAAAGGGAAGAGCTGCTGCTCAGATGAGTAATGAGCTCTTGGAGAGGCAGTGCTATCCCAGAGCCTGTGACTTTGGCATCCTTTCCTTACTCCATTGTGCTCTGCTGTCTGTGATCCATGTCCACGGTAGCTGCAGTGGCTGCATCCCTTTCTTCCTCAGCTGCTGCAGCCTGAGGATGTTGCAGTGTGCAGGACTAGTTGTTAGCAAGGCCATGGGAAGGGAACATGCCACTGTTCAGAGCCTCTCCTGCAGTGCTCCCTAGAGTTCAGGCACCCTGTGGCACCACTGCTCGTTCATGACTCTGTTGCCTTGGATCTAGGGTATATGAAAGTGAAGTGGGATCTAGTGTAGACAAGACATTTCAGCCACCATTTAACTGTGAAGGAGCTTGCAGCCTAGTTAGGTTGTTTCCTTTCCTAAAGACCTTCTCAAGAACTGAAAGATTTGAGATGTTGGAAGACCATCTACAATCTTTTTTTAAAAAAGTCCACATCCCATCTTTCTTTATAATTCGGCTGTAATGTAAGCTCCTTTGAAGCATCTAAGAGCCACAGAGTAGAAGATCTGGTTACCATTTCTCATTAATTCGCTGATGAACAGCTGTGAATAAGGAAATAAATGTGTTTAAAAATCAGATTTTAAAAATCAGCAAACCCCCCCTGCCCCTTACTCTCAGTGGACATTCTTCTTGCTATCTGGCACTTGTGTGTTTCCCAGAAAAAGGAACTGTGTGCTGGTTGGAATAATACTCTTCCCATGGTACTATTTAGATCTGGGCAGTTTGACTCTTTACTTTGGGAAATTAATAAAGTACAAAGTTATGTATTTTTAAACAATGTGTTGTAATGGATTGTAAAAGCAAGCTGTTTGCTCCAGTTGGAGTCTCTATCCCATGACTTGTTGGGGGTGTTGTGGCTTTTTTAGTTTAGCATCCTTTAAAGAATGGGTTTCTGAGTCAATTAATTGCATTTTGTGCTTCTGGGTGTAATAAAAAACTTCAGCCTGACTGTTCTTCTCTTCACCACTCTTTACCTCTACAGAAATGCGATAGTTTCTTTCAAAAGCAATATTTCTACTGAAAAGCAGAATAATAATGATCCCTGTTAAATTGCTGTGTGGTTCCCTGGTTTGTCAAGCAATCTTTAAAGTTGAACAGGGGTACTTTCTAGTTTGGTACAAAGACTTCTTTTAGAAAAAAGTGTATTTATTAGGGAAAACACTTTGTCAGGATTGTGTCTCCTTTCTGTGGAATTTCTTGATGTTAACTAGATTCCAAGAAGAACATTCTCTAACTGAAAGCAATTTTGCAGGCTCAAGGGAGGATCTATGGAAAACTTAAAGAAGAAAATTTCTTTGGACCTAAAGAAGAAGTGAAACTTGAGGCTCATATAAAAGTGCCATCCTATGCTGCTGGTAGAGTTATTGGTAAAGGAGGCAAAACAGTAAGTAGCTGAAATAAAACTGTGTTGCTCAGTTGTTTCATATTCCAGTGTGTATATATACCTAAAGCTTAAACTTTTAGCCAAACTAATTCTTTGATGTTACATTAAAGCAGGAGCTATTTTCTTAGGTGTACTTGTTAAGTTTTCCTTTCTTCTACTGTGGAGTTGAAGCCAATCTTAGAGTGATTTATTTCATTTCTAAATAAGTGGTAGGAATTTAAGACATGTTCAGACCTCAATATTACAAAAAAAGTGTATCTATCTTGGTTTCAATTAAATTGATGGCATTTCTTAGGCTCAGCTGGTTGTATGAAATAACATCACTGAGATTTTTCAATCCTCAAAAGGTGCTGGTGCTCTGCTGGTGCTCTAGTATTTTCACATGGTGTTAAGTCAGAAGCTAGATGATACGTGCAAAGACATGGTTCAGTCTTGGGTGTCCATCCTGAGTGCAACAGGGTCTTTAGGTTAAGTGTCAGGAGGCAATGTGGCCTCTTCCACTACTTGCAGTGGTTAGAGGTTTCAGGACAAACATGTCTGAGAAGCTGTTCATCTCAAACATTAATTACACAATGACAAGCATTTCTAAAATAAAATTAGTGTAAATGAGACAAAGACTCTAACATTACCTCTACTTAACACTATTGAAGCCTGATAAGCTGCTGAAAATAATTTGAACAAACAGAACTTCTCATTTTTCAGTCTAAAGTTCTCCATCTTGTGGAGGTTTTTGAGGGAAAAGTGTATAAATACTCTGGCATTTTTCTTCCCTATATTATATGATTTTTCTGACCTTACACTTTTAAACTCAACTGTAAATACTGTGGCATCTATTTGCTTTTTTTAAGTCATGTATTTAACACCTTCTGTGTGTTGTATTTAGTCTTTAAAACACTTCTACAAACCCAGAGGACTTGGTGCTAATTTATGTTAAGAGACACAAGAGGCTCATCCTGCAGAGTGCACACTGTGAGGGGTTTTTAGAAATGCAGCTTAGAGGATGATGTTTCAGTGGTCGGTATCTTTGAGGCTTGGTGGTTGTATAACATTCATTAGTTTAAAGGTTTCTGACTTGTACTATCTGTTTATAGGTAAATGAGCTTCAAAACTTGACAAGTGCAGAAGTTGTAGTCCCTCGTGACCAGACACCTGATGAAAATGATCAGGTGGTTGTGAAAATAACTGGTCACTTCTATGCATGCCAGGTAGGAGGACTGCAATGATTTTCTGTATTGCCTTGATGTTTCCATGGTCTTTCTTTTATAGCCATGTGCAGGAGCCAAGGGATGGAAGACTTCTGCACAGGATAGAGAAAGCACTGCTTGCCAGGCTCCTCTGGTTGTCTTGCTCCAATTAACTTTCCTCACGCCTGTGAGAGAGATTTATAACAATACTGCATGTTTACATATGCAAAACAGCCTCCTTAAATTCTTCTGTCAATTTATGCAGGCTCTGGCACTGCTAAAAGTTTCAAAACAAAAGAAAACCCAAGCTGTGATTGGGCTGAAATTCAGAAGGGACAGAGACACAAGCCATATCATAGTATCTGGAAAGAACCGCACCTAAATATGTAATTTGTCCACATTGCCCAATCTGTTGATTTAATATCATAAAGAAAAGGATCACAAGATTCCTTCCTTCACTTAGCTCAGACTTATTTCTTTTGATACTTTGCTACAGGTGGCTTGTAGYTCAGAAAGGAGATGGGGGGCCTGGGAAGTCCTGTAAGTCTGACCTTCTGGATACCCTACTGTACAAAAAATTTGTACACTCTTTATTAAAACAGTGGTTCTTATAAAAGATTAGTATTTCCAGAGGAGTAAAATGAAGGCTGTAGATTCAATAATCTCAGTGTTGGTAGTCATCTCCCTATTCTCATGCTTTCTATATTACAGATGTGAAAACTGACCGTGCAAGTAGTTGTGGTAGGTGGAAAAGAGAAGTAAAATTAAAATTTGGGTTGTACATCATGATTAATCCCAAGTGTATTTTAATTATCAAGTAAGCTTGTCAGTACTAGAGGTTTAGTCATTCCAGATTTTCTTAATCCCAGAAGCATCCTTGTTGGTTGTAAACAGCAGTCACTGCAGCATGGCATCATGATGGGTTGTTTCTTCTTTGTGTCGTTCAGCTTGCTCAGAGAAAAATTCAGGAAATACTGGCTCAGGTAAGAAGGCAGCAGCAACAGCAAAAAACATTGCAAAGCGGACAGCCTCAGCCAAGACGGAAATAAAGGTTTAGGAAATGGCCCATCAGAGACAGATGCCAGACCAAAGACAGACTGTGCGACGAGAGACGGGTGGTGAGCACCTGTTGAAGATTTATGCAGAAGATCCACCAAGCCAATCACCTGTTCGAGGACCAGGCAACCGTTGAACGCTGTCTCTGAGAATGTATTCTTTAGGCTCTCTCAAACTTTTGAAACCCAGCTTTAAAATAAGGACCCCTTCACTTCCCTTTTGTTCTATTCTCACAATTTAACATAAACTCGTTAGTCTTTTTTATTGTTCTTATTATTCCCCAACAATTTTAGAACTTGGTTTAATGAAGCTTTCTCTTCTGAGTTCACTGGTTAAAAAAAAAAGAAAAGAAAAAAACCAACAAAAAAAAAAAACAAAGAAAAGGCATTGCTCTTATAGGTCCAGTTGTAAAAGAAGAAACACATTTGGAGGGTGGGATTGTGGGTGGGCTAGGGTTAGAGCAAGGGTATTGACAAGAGTTTAAGTGTTAGTCCCAATGTTGAAACAAGTGGCATTTTTTAAAAAGAATTTGGTTGCATTTTTACATAACACTGCCATGAATAACCTAAGGGAAGTGTTGAATGGTGTTGGCCAGGGCATAAAAAGATAAATATGCATTTTACTAAACTACCTCAGGCATTTAGTACCTCAATGAGAAATTGTTCCTTTTTTGCTTTTTTTTTTTGGTATTTTGTATACTTTATAAAGCTAATAGTTCTTGAGCATTTTATTTTTTTAAAAAAAATTAAAATTTGATCAGCCACCAGCCAGGAGTACTACAGACTTATCGGGGAAAAATATAGTAGAGCACTTCTAGCTGCTGGCTGATGGGAGTAAGGTGGGTAAAAAAAACACAGCCTCAGATTTCCTGAGGGCTTCAACACCATCATTTGTTTAAAAAAAAAATTCAGTGAATGTTCAAAAGATAGTGAATGATGCCAACATTCTGATAGCAGCAATGCCGTTTAGTTTTCTTTTAAGATGGGATGAAAAAGTTTGTGACGGTACTTTTTTGGGAACAGGACAAGGAAGTGATGGCAAGAGGCTGGGGTTGGGGGAAAAATTTAGAAGGCTGCAAGAGGCTGAATTTTTTTTTTTGTGCTACTTGATTGAATGCATGAACCCTTTGTGCCTTTGACCATCACTACCTAATAATGCTACATTTAACCATTTGCAGCCCATTTGGACTTTGCCATTTTGTTCAAAGAGCAAGCTTCATCTTCAGTTTGATAGAACACTTGATCTGCTGGAGCATTTTTGAGGCCAGGAGGGTCTCTGCTGTCTGCAGATCACATCATACTGCTTTCAGTTACCACGATGGGGGAAGGTCAAACAGTGTTTGATCACATTGAAAGATAATGAAAGGCTAAGTTTACATATCCAGCCGCTGTTATGGGCCACACTAAGCCACTTTGAAGGTTTTGAAAACGATTACAAGAAAAAAAACAAACAAAACAACAACCTCTCTAGCCTGGCTTATAATAGATGCAGCAGGATTTATGCACGTTCTGCAACCAACCATTAGAGGAGAACAAAAAATGTCAAAAGGCAGGGATAACAGGAAAGTTACCAAATTTTTTAATTTCCAAATGTAATTTGAATGATGATTGTGGTAATAGTGACACATTCAAGTTTCTACAATAAACTTCAGTCTACCTCAGTTTAAGAAAAAAAAATGTGGCAACACATGGTGCATAAAGACTGCTGTGTGTGTGTGTGTGCGCGTGCGCGCCTGTGTGTGTGTGGTCGACAGAGCCATGCTATTACCTCTGAACCTTTTTTTGTGATGTTTTTTTGTGCATGAGATGATCAGAATCACCATGCTGCACTGATTTGAGGGGCACAGCGAGCAAAAACATTTGTTTCATCATTTTGTTATCTACCTCTTAGGTTCATGTTGAAATAGAGGCATTACTACATAGACTAGATAATTTTCCCAAAGATCATTGTTGTACAGATTAGATAATTTTGAAAATGGTCTGAAGTGTTTTTCCTGCATCTCTTCTTTACTAATTGGTTTAAAAACCACAAACTTATGTTGTAGTTTTAGCAAAGAAAAATGAGTTTCTTTTCCTTTTTTGACAGTGACCTTCATCTAGCCTTTAGGATAATTTTTTTTCTTACAATGAATTTAAAATTACTGAAGTATGAAAAGTACATAGCATTTTAATTTTTGTTGAGGCTTAAGTCAGTCGGACGTTCCTTTCTTAACATTTGAGAAGGATTTGACTTATTTTCCATTAAAAATTACTTTACAGATAGGCGCTGCATTTGCATCTGCTGATTTAAGTACTGTCATCTCTCTTAAATTTCTAGACTTAATATGGTATCTCATGTTTTTCTTTTCAATTGAGACTTGGTAATTTGGAGTATTTGGGAATAGCTAGAAAGTAAATACTGTAAATGATTTCAATATCCACAAAGTATGGATCATTTTTCATCTGTAATGTGCCCCCCAATGCAGCTCTACTTGCCAGATGCCTCTGAATGGAATAAAGAGTTTAACTCCTATCATCAGATAAAGTTGTGTGGTGTTTTTTTAAATTAATGAGGCATAGGGACAGACTGTCCTGAGTATTTGCGGTGCTTTGATCAAGTTGGTTTTCTGTCCATAATAACTGGATAAGGATGAACAGTAACCTACAGGTATTCCATAGCTGCTAGGACAGCCAGGTTACAATGTTCGCACTTCCTAAACCAAGCAGTGACTTCTGTGGCTTGTAATTCATCTTCTCCCTCCCATCTAACAATGCCACACAGTCTGTAGGACAACCTATGGTTTGCCTTGCACCATTCACTTAGGCTGATTTGCTGGGGAAGGAATGTGGACTCGACAGCCCTGTCATGGCAAACATGAAATGCAGTAATTTTTTTTGTGGGGGCAGGGGAGAGGGGAGGCAGTTTTTTACCCAGTCTTTACTATGGTGGTCTTGGAGTGATGAAGCTTTGTAATGAATGTGGCCCTAGAAGCTTGGACTGGCAGAACCAGTCACACTGGCAAACAAATATGCTGGCAACCTGAGTCTCGCCCCAACCATGACCACCCAGACACACCACTTGCCAGTGAGGTGGTATCACCCCTCCATTTAGATGCTTGTTAACATTATTTGGAGTAGAAATGAGACCAGATGTTTAATTGGTGAATGCTTTCACGTGAGAGGGAGGAGCTGGGGAATGAAGGAGCATAATGAATTGCACAATTCTGTATCTTTTTAAAGAGAACTGGAAAACCCAACTTGTTTTCTGAACTAGTGTACCCTCCTACTCCTCTTCACAGCTCATTTCCTGGGGCCAACCAGCAGAAAGAGGGAATTGTAGAAATTATGTCTGTAGAAGGCACTGCACAGAGTACTGCATTTCACAGGGCACCCTAAGCTCATTTCTCCATGTCAATATCGAGCTTTCTTCTCAGAACAAGCACCCTGTCATTTGAGCAACATAAAAAGTCAAGCCTTGCTCTGTACTGCTGGTGCATTTGTGACAGCTCAACCCCTGTTTCAAGCATTTGCTTAATCATGACATTTTTATTTGCTTCTAACCTTCCTGAGCTTTTATTCTTAAGCCGCAATTTCCAAGGCATGCGCTCTTTGTATCAGTTTCCATTAACTGGAGCATGTGTGCTGTGCAAGACAGCCTGGGCTTGATACAGCACTAAGGGTGTAAGATTCTTTAACAAATATGAAAAACTACTGAGAAAGCACTCAAGCTGGGCTGTAACAGATGTTAGCTCAAGTGAAGGACACAAACACTGCTTGAAAATGAAGTTACTCAGATGCAGTGCAGGAAATCAGTGAAATGATGACAAAAGTTTCACTTAGTGGTTTCTCCTGTTCATCTCATCAAGGGATCCTTCACAGAGCCAAACCTACATGTACCTGTCCAGGAGGACTGAATGCTAAACCTAGAGACCCACTGCATAAGTTGCTTGGTATTTTTACTTTACCCAGAAATCACCTGATCTATCCAACTGGAATCACTCCCAAATGTTTTCTGTCCAAAAGGGCTTTAGTGTTGCACAGTACTGATTATCCAGGCTGTCTGGGTTAATTCCTATGTCCCAGCTTCTAGGAGTATCAGGCCATAGTCTCACAAGGCTGGCAGGTAACGTGGTTGGGTTGTTGCAGTAGCTCAGCAGAGATCAGAAATGCTTCTGTTAAATAGATGAAGACCAAGTTCTTTCCCTGATCTGGCAGTTCTGATTGTTTAATAGCAACCAGTGGATGTTCATAGAACTCCTTTTCACAATATGCTTTGGCAGTTAAGTCAGTTACATTTGCTTATTTTACTGGGTTTTGTCTCCTCTGTTCATTTTTTTGTCTTGTCTTACAGACTAGTACCCCTTTTCACCTCTAACAATCCTAGCCTGTTCACACAGCTGTTTCCCTCTTACTGCTATTGCTCGGTGCTCCTTTTGTTACTGCTCTTACAGACAGGATACTGTATGTGGTTCTGGTTACTAAATGTGGGTTCATATAATGGCATAGCGATTGCTGAACCTACCTCTATTCATCACATATTATCCACAGCAGCAGTAAAAGGCAAATGTTTCAGGGAATGAGTCAAAGTTACTCCTACGCATCCCTCCTAGGAGGAAATGCCTGATTTAGAACCCATCAGGCTGTAAGACAGCCAAGGTTATCTTTCTCCCGTGTGATACCTTCAAGAAGCATCATGAAGCATTTTGACAACCTTTCTCTGCAGTTATATTTCCCAACAAAATATTTGTTTTGTGGGCAAAGCTGTTTTATCTGCATGGTTTAACTACACTTAAAAAACACCCTTTGCTTAATTGCAGAACTATCTGCTGCCTTGTATCAAAGAGCAGGTGAACTTGGAGGTAGTCATTCCTGAAAGAACAGAGGTTAGACACAGCAAGAAAACATGGCATGAAATAGAGGGAGAAGTGGGTTTTGGTTTGTTTGGGTTTTCTTAAACAAGCACACATACTTCCTCCTGAACAACACAGCTACAGGCACAAAAACCAGGCTCACTTTGAGCATTACGAACAGCAGCTGCTGTGCAGGGCAGAAATGCAGACAGGGCTTGCAGTAATTTGTGGGGCTATGGGGAGAAAAAGGTAATTACCCTCAGGATCTCCTGTTTCTGCTTTCTGATACATGGCAGAGCAAACTTCTCCAGGAGGAAGAGATTCTAAGCCAGTGATTAAACCCCTGCCCTGTAGTAGAGAAAAGCATCTTGTCTTGTCTTACATAGACAAGTTGGTTACCACCTTGAAGCTCTTCTAACTGGTTATCAGGCCATGCATCAGTCATGCTAAGAACAGTGACTCCTGAAAGTGCTGAACAGTCCATCAGCAGCAAATAATGCTCAGTGACCAAGGGCTTCACTATTTTTCCCCACTTCAGAGAGTTGAAGGTTTTCACTGCCATAGTGTGCTGTGTCAGCATCCCTTTTCAGAAAGTAGGTGAGTGAAAAACTAGGAGAGGAGTCAACTGCACATGCAGAATGAGCTGAATGCTTTAATATGAAAACAAGTAATTGACGCACTTCAGTTTAGGACTTGTTTATTATTATTAAAACCAGGTTTGCCTTGGCTGGAAAACTGATTTACTGTTCTGATAACTCAAAGCACATTTGTCACTGCTGCTCTCGGCTTTTATGTTCTCAGTAACACCAGTCTGTTTTCTGTCCCCCTTCAGACCATGACTTGCTTTATTGTGACCAGAAGCAAATAGCTTAACACAAGAAGCATCATCTCAACTGTACTATTTCAGTTTTTCCTTGCAGCACTCCAGTCTGTCTTGCAGTACCACTACAGGGTGTCTTTCAAAGATATTAGAAAACAATTACTCTAGAGGCTGAGCGTGATTTCCAGCTTAAGCAGCTGTCTTTGCCCCACTCTTGTCACTGCAAACTCCACTAATACAGTGGCTCCCCTGGGAAGCTCTGATAGGATTCCTTCTTTGACATTTCATGGTTGGACTCTTATCTTAAGGACTCTTATCTTAAGGGCTTTTTCCAATCTTAATGATTCTATTATTCTGCTCACCTTAGGTTGTTCAGAACTCTACTTTGTACTGATCAATAGTACTGACTACTCAGTCAGTTCCCAAGACTTATGCCTCAGGCACACTCGTTCTCTTTCCATGTGGTAGCTGCTTTAAGTTCTTGTCTCAAGATGATCACTGCTGTTAGGAGTCAGTCCAAGTATAAAGTCTTTTGGCAGGGACTGTGGAGTCATCTGTGCTAACTGGTCATCATAGGGACCAAGAGTCCACAGCTTCTCCAATTCATAAACTTCTCGTGTCTCTGGCAGCATGAAATGCACCACTATGTTACCTGCACAGAACAGAAATTCACAATAAATTAATGGGAACAGTAAAGCACTACTACACCTTCAGCTGAGCAAGGAGCTCAAGTCTTCCACCCCTTTTCTGGATAGATACAACATGTCAGCTGGTAAAGGTCCCTTCCTAAGCTGCTGCTTCCAGTTCTCAAGCAGTGTTAGGAATTGGTCAGTCCTTCAAAAGACTCCAAGACTACAGTAACAAGATATGAGGCACAATACTTTAAAATATGACACTATCACAAGACTCCAAACCAAAGAAATTATGACTTCTACGGGACAGAAGAAAGTCAAAAGGAATTTTACTTGAAGGAGTCCCCCAAGGTGACAGATGGATTTTCAGCTTTCTTGTATTGCCAACAACATTCAGCAAAAGCCAAGTAATTTTTCCTAGGCGTGTTGCTCATACTTTGCAGGTGGTTTTTACAATGAAATAGGTCCAAACTTTGATGTAGTAAGTTTTTCTGGTTTCATTAATTCTGTGCAAACAACAGTAGAGAATGTTAATTCCAGTGTTCGTCTAATGCACTTTTTTGTAGTTATGCCCTTAAATTCCAATTGATTTTTAGTTATTACTGTCAATAATTATTACGGTTAAGTAACCAAGGCTCAACATCAGTGCTTGCAGTGCTCCTCACTCATCCAAGCACTCTTTTAGGTCAAAACACCAAGTTAGGGAGTGAGATTCCAAAACTAGCAGTGAAGGAGAAATGCTTTTTGAATGCAGTCTTTTATATTTGTGTAGAGTTTCACACTTGTAGAATAAAGAATTAAACTCAATTTCTTGGGACTGAGGTTTAACCCCATGTCATGGTATGATCTGGACAGTGAAAAAGTCTGTCTAATATTTCACTGCTAAGGCAGTGTACAATAAGCCCCCATTTACCCAAACACGGATTACAGAAACCTGAGGAAACTGACTGAAGTAGCTTTTTTTCTCCCACTACTGTTATCTTCAATTTATTAGGACCTGTTTTAGCCACTGAAGAGTGGCTGTTTTTTCTCAGTGCCAAAGATATTCAGTGGAAAATAATTTAATATCTCAATGAGCTCAAGCAACAATTGAAATTCCCGAACAGCAGAGTACTGTGAACTTTCCACAGCAACCAGGGTTCATGGTGAGATGCTTCTGTCAACAAAGAGCTCATGCAAACCTTGTTTTTGTCAGATTCACAATTATTTACCAAAATCAATGCACAGCCAGTCATCTGTCTCTTTTCCTTCAATCTGAGTATGAGGACCACCTTCTTCTTTGAGATGCTTGTACTGAGGAAAAAAAAAGGAATGGCAGAAAACTAAGTATTTTGCATTTACTCAAAAGCACTCAACAGAGCAGCTTGACTTTGCTGAGTTGTTTTAAAGCTTAAATGGGTTAGATTACTTCATGTTGGTTCTGGGGTCTGCACAAAAAAAAAAGGCTAATATACACTTGTAATAGTGGAAAATAGGTACAGATTTCTCAAATCTGAAATCCTAATGCTCTGGATTCCCATACAGTTTTCTTTCAGTTACTGGATCCCTACAGCTGCCACCACCACCAGGTTTTATTGCCGATACCTTTCACTGGTGGTTTACACTGGCAGGTTGAGGACACAGAAATGGAGATGCTGAGCTTACTCTCTTCTCAGGCGGAAGGGAGTGGGGCAAAACCAAGTCTAATTCCCTGCCATGAGGAAGGCACTCAAACCAGCCTCCTGTCTCTTGAGGGCACATGCCCAACACATGCTGCAAACTAGGGGGAAGCACGACCAGCACACAGGTTTCCACCAGGGAAGCGCTGTGGGAGAGGAGATGGGGCAGCTCAAAGCAGGACTGCACACAGTCAGCCAGGGAAAGTGGGTAGTTCCCCATACAGCACATGGTGGCTTTCATAGATGCCAGCTTGAGAGGCTCAGCTCTCCCCAGCCAGTACATGAAGAACCCAAGCACCCATCAGAGCTGGAGAAATTTGACAAYTCAAGGCTGAAGTATGGTCACTTTCAGACCTGGCCATAACCTACTTGTTCCTCTACAAGGAGTATCCATAGAAATGGCTCCAACAGTCCTTTGTGCCATGGAAGACAGAACACAAAATAAGATGTACAAGCACGGCCGGCTGGCAAATGAGTCCCACTTCACTGCGAATGCAATTATCACAAAATGCAGCTGTTCCTGGTTGTTCCACAAAATGTTAGCTGCTGGGTAATGACCCTAGTTTGCAAACCAGCATGGAAAACTTTCAAAATGTTAATTCAGAACCAGTTCTACCTTCCTTTCTTTAAGATGGCTTGTGGGATATCTTCAAAAGACTCCAATACTCTGCTCAAAAGGCTAAAAAGCCGTGTGCACTGCCATCAGCTATCATCAGGTTGCAAAGGCTGATACCTGGCACAAGTTTCCAAGCCTCATCTTTAGAGGCTATGTAAAGTGAACAGATTACGATAAAGCCAAGTGTTAGCTTCTTCCTCTAACATGAAACCAGATGGGGATGCGGGGCTTTGCCATTTACAAGCTCCTGGAAGCAAAGCAGGAAGATCTCATGCTATACCTGAGCACCTCTGTGTTTTACTGGGAGTAAATCATAAGGGTTTAGGAATGGTACTAAAGCTTACCAGCTGCCTGGCAGCACTCTGGAACACCTGTTCTGCTTTACATCTTAAGCTTCAGCTACCTTTTACCTAAAAAACTTCCAGCATGAGATGAGCTCAGCCACTCCCAAGTACTTGCCCAGGCTTCCCAGTTTCTCAGGATGCCCTCTTGGGACACCATGTCTCCCAAGAGGCTCTGCCCTTGCTAAGTTGCTGCTTTTACAGCCACCAGAGGGTGCAGCCATGTGTTTGCAGGGTAGGTGGTATTCTTTGATCTCTCCTGGTCTGGGGGGAAATGTAAAGCTGTTGAGACTAGCAAGTTATACAAGCAATAGAGTACATATTAAGCACTTAGATTTAGAATACTCAAATCACATTAACGCGACTTCCAGCTTAAGGCAAAATATTGGTTTGCAAAGATGCATCAGCTTCTGCAGAGAACACAAGAAACTCCCCTAACCTGCTCAGAAAGGCCCCGAAAAGCTAAACCATCCCTCCCACTCTCCTTTCCCTCCATGAGTCTCACAGCTGAAACCAATGGGACTGGAAGGAAGAAAGTAAAACCAAGAGTGAAAGGAAAAACAGGGTAAGTAAGGGAAAGAAAGTGGGTGGTGAGAAGGCAAACTCCAGGCTGAGTCCAGACAGCTGACTGAGATGGGGGCTGGTCATATTTCTCAACACTATGCTTTTTAACAGTTGCATGGCTCTTCTCTGGCAATAAAGTTTCTCCCTCCCTGAGTTTGGTCCTCATCCCTAAGATGTATCTGTAATTTAATTCTGACCTCTATTTCTGTACTGAAAAGCTCCCTTTCTTCCACAGCCAAACAGCACAGGATTTCTGTGCAAGGATGGCTGCTGCTGCTTCTCCTCTCCTGCAGCACATGTACAGCAGGGTGACTATTAACTACCAGCTTGCTTTAAGCTCATGAGGGGATCCTGTGCCTCTTAAGAGGCCATATTTTTTCCAGCCGTACAATATACCTGAGAACGTGGAAATTTTAAGGATTAGGGTTTGAAAACAGTCAGATAAAGCTGTTTTGAAAGACTGGGAATAGCAGTGGTGCTTGCTGGACAAAAATAAAAGCAGATGCAGGTTGTCAACACCATCTCACATCACTCATGTTCTAGCCACCCAACTGCGATGTCTTCAGTGTTCTACATACAGAGAGGTCTGTTTCTAAAACATATTACCTATATTTTGTGTAGTATTGCTAAAGGAAAAACTCACAGTTACTTGCTAGCTGTATTCAGGACTAAATTACACAATGTCATCAGTTTCATCTTAGCTGGTACAGCCCTACAGCTGTAATCCTGGCAAAATTCCTTTCCCAACATTTAAAACCATTCCCAAAACCCAGAGAGGGAAGCAAGAGCTGTCTTACCATTTTCAGCATGTAATTTGCCATTGCATGAAGATGTCGTGTTGAAAATCCGCTCACAACTATAAAATAGTCACAGTATTTTATTTCTGGAGATAGCTGGATGACACAGATGTCCTTAGCATTTTCTTGCCTCAGCAGTGCTACCACCAGGTCAATGTTGAACTTTGGAAGAACAGTATCTGGAGCACATGGAAAAAATATTACAGTGGCAAATTTTTTTTTTAATTGCAAAAATAAACTATTTACAGCCATAAAATAACAATTAACTGAATTATACCCTAAGCTAGTCACTCACTGTGGAGTTTGGTTTGATACTGACAATGCAACATGAACTGCAGATTTTTCAAAATCATTTTTACAATCACCAAAGCTGAGAACTAAGCAATCTTCCAGTAAACAACACTATTGCTAGATGTAACAGTTCCCTAAATGAAACTTTGGTTTTTGCTAACTTACTTTTTTCTTGTGGTTGCTATTTAAAAGTCAATAGTATCATCACACTTGTCAATTGAGACAAATTAAGCCTAAGTACTCCAACAGACATTATTAAAACAACAGAAAAAATTGAAAATATTTTAGAACAATGCTTTTCAACAACCTGCGATAATACATTGTGATGAAACTGTTCTAGAATATTAAGTAGAAGAAACCAATATTTTGAAAATGGAGCTGACACGATGCAGTGTGAAGACATTTTTTATCTGCAGACTGAGTAAAGCCGCTTTTTTTCCTTTTTCCCTAGCCTGATCTGCTGCAGAGGATTATGATATTGTAGACAAAGCTTTAGGCCTTCAACAATTTGAGGAAGCCAGCTTAGAAAACAGTAAATCAGTGCAACTATGTTCTGTTCACCATGAAATCAGTTTATTTCTAATTTGTCCTAATTAGGTAGATGCAACTTGTTTGCACACTTTAGGCATAATTTGAATCTGTCAGCAATGCAAGTCTGCCACTATAAAGTGAACGTTAGTGCAGACTGAGCATCAGCACAAAGCCAAGCTTTATATTTCCCAATATAAAGAAAAAGCCAAACAAAAGAACAATAGCTACAATTATATGCATGAATGGGGACACGAAATTGGATCAGATCTCTGTAAATGGAAGGCTTTCAGCTCAGGGCACTCTTTCAACTTTTTGCTGTGATCACACATCTGGAAAATTAGCAGTGGCCACAGCTCCTCCAGACACAGCGGTTACAGAAGTCAAATATTTGCCTGGTAGCCACATGAGAAGCCTCCAGAGCCTGCTTGGAGAACGGATGGCCTCAACATCACCAGGCACTGATCGTCACGGTCAGATCCAGGCTAGAGGAGCTTTGCTGAACAGCTACGGCCACAAACCAGCCCAGTGCACACAAAGCTTGTACCTGTAATTAGCCCTCGCGCTTCGGAGGCTGTGACCTAACGGGGCGATTGCGAGCGCACGGCACAGCAACCCCTCCGGCTCGGCACCAGCCCCGTCACACCAGCGATCCTGCACGGATCTACACACGGGCTCCCTCCACACCAGCCCCGACTCCTCCCTTTCCAGCAGCGCTGGGGAGGCGATGCCGGCCCAGTGCTGCTGCCGTGACCCCGGAGGCCCGCGGTATCGGCTGAGGTGAGGCCGATCCCACCGCACTGGGCACGGCGAGGATCCTCCGCAGCTGCAGACGCGATTCCACGCGTGCCGAGCAGCCCCTTCTTCGCGAGGAGCCACACTCCGCTCAGGGTCCCGCTGGGCACCCCTGCAGCGCGGCCTCGGGCTGGGCCCTACCTGCCACCTGCCGCCGCTCCGCCGCCGCCCCCAGCGCCCCGGCCCCGGCTCCGCCTCCCGCCGCCGCGCAGCCCCGACCCGGCAGGACCCGGGGTGGCGGCGGCTCCGCCCGCGGGACGCCCCCGGCCGCGGCCCCGAGCGGCCGCAGGAACCGCTGCGCCCCCGCCAGCGCCCGCCACATGCCGGCCCTCGCCCCGCCCCTCCCGCGCCGCCGCCCCGCCATTGGCCGGCGGCGGGGCCGCCCCCTCGTCTCATTGGCGCAGCCGGCTGTCGCTCGGGCCGCGGCGCGCGCGCGGCGCTGCCCGGAGGTGGTGGCGCTGCCGGGGCTGTCCCTGAACCGCCCCCGCGGCCGCCCCGGGCGGGCCTGCGGCTCCTTGCCCCTCTCTGAGGGGGGCGGGCGCTCGGGTTCTCGTAGGGTCCCAGAGCCATAGAAAGGCTTGGGCTGGAAAGGACCTTAAAAATCATCCAGTTCCGACCTGCGTGCCATGGGCAGGAACACCTTCCACTAGACGGTTGCTCAGAGCCCCATCCAACCTGGCCTTGAGCACTTCCAGGGATGAGGCATCCACAACTTCTTTGAGCAACCTGTTCCAGTGCCTCACTAACCTCACAGTAAAGAAATTTTCCCTAACATCGGAACCTACTATCTTTCAATTTGAAGCCATTTCCCCGTGTTCTGTTGCTCCTCAGCCTTGTAGTCTCCCTTGTCCTCCCTGCCATGTGCAACTGATCAGTTGGGTTTTCAGCTGCATCAGGCTTGTGGGATTCTGGAGCCAGAAAACAGGTGCAGGTTAACTTGGGGATACGTCCTGAAGGTAGCTGTTTGGGACCCTGGCTTGGTCACATGGGCCAAAGGATAGTTAAACAAGCATCAATTTTAAAGATGACTTGACATGTCTAGATTTGAGAGGAAAGTTAATTTCTGCTCTGTAATCACCGCTATGCCRTGCTGGATTGCTGGGCAGCTGGAAAGGGGCAGCTACAGTACATGGGCACTGCCATATAAACCCAAACCACATATCCCAGCTCAAGCCCTGTGCCCCTTTTTAGTTTTGCCTAAAAAACTAACACATTTTTCTCAGGAAAAGTGTGTTTTCCATTTGTGTAATTCCCACATAGTGTTAATGGGCACAGGGTAGTAGTCTCGCTATGCTTGGTTTGCTATGGAGAAAGTTGTCAAGGGTTTAGAAACTATGGGCTGGACATGTTTAAGCACTTGTATTTAATGTGGGTGAAATGTATTTCCCTCTACCTCCTTCTCCTGGAAATCCTGGCATTTACAGGGACACTAAAATAAAAGAATTGCCATTCAGAATGTGTTTCCCTCTCTCACCGAGTATGATGGTCAAACAATGATATTAGAGTTTAAAAGACATAGTCGTGGATGGTGCCAGACTCTTTCTGGTGGTGCCCAGCAACAGGATGGGGAGCAGTGGCCATAAACTAAAACCAAGAAGTTTCACCTCAACATGAGGAAGAACTTTTTTACCTTAAGGGTGGCAGAGCACTGGAACAGGCTGCCTGGGGAGGTCATGGAGTCTCCCTCTTTGGAGACATTCCAAACCCACCTGGACACACTCCTGTGTAATTTGCTGTAGGTGACCCTGTCTTGATGGGGGGTCTGGACTAGATCATCTCTAGAGGTCCCTTTCAACCTAAGAAATCCGGGATTATGGAATTCTGTGTGAATTATAAAGACCTGTAGTGATAAAAGCTTTATCTTTAAAGAAGATTTGACTATGCTGTATGAGGCTGGAGGTGATTGTTTGTACTAATAAGCCACAGTGGCTGGATGTCTCTGGCAAAGTTTTGTTTGATTCCTCTACAGTTCCTTCAGAGAGTGGTGTCTTTTAGCCTTGGTTTCAGCTTAAAGATACTTTTGGTAAGAAAAAAATGCCACATCTGATGAGCCTTAATTGTGTGCTATAAAAAATAGTCAAGAAGAAAAAGRAGGAAGAACAAAACAAGTGGTTTGAAATAACAGCTCAATTTTTAAAGTAGTTTTTAATCAGTTGCTCCCCAACGGATGTTTCAGTTTCTCTTGAAGACATGTTTGAAAAGATGTTCTTTCTATGAAGAAGATGTACATTTATGTTTGATGTCATTCTYGATGTTATTTCTCCAAAGGGAATGCCTGAAACCTGTCTTGTAACATTTGCTGACATTCACAAATCTGTTGTTTGTCATCTGTTCTTGCCTTTGAAGGACATGAAGTTCATTTGTATCCTGATCTGTTCTGAAATTGTGTCATCTGGGTGTTAAGAAAGTCTCCTTGCTTCTCAGGTTTGTGGTACCATTGCTCTGAATACACTTGCAGGGAAACTGCAAAATCAGCTTGATAACCAATGGTAGAACCAGGTGCAAACTGAGGGTAAGGCAAATCCCGTGTTTTATGGAGGTAGACGCTGTTTTGATCAATAATTGGGCAACTCATCAAGTTGCTTATCTTGCAGTTTCTCGTTCTGAGACAAACCAATGAACTCTTTAAAATCATTACATGATTTATTTGTCAGTGCAGCAGTTAAATCCCATTGTATAAAACGAAAGATGTATGAAATAGAAGTTACAGCTGAAAAGGCAAAATCATAATATAAAACTGTCGTATTCTGACATGATACTTAAGGGGAGATAGTGGAAGATATTCCTAATACTTAGGTTAAAGTATAAAAAAGCTCATAATATATGCCTGAAAGCTGTTTTCTATGCAAAAGCTTAAGATATCTCTGAGTATCCAACATGCAGCATTTTGCAGAAACAAGATGTTTTCTGCATGTAGCCTAGGTGGTAGCCTGAATCTTCACTGATCCTAAGCTGTGACAGATTTAATGTTTTCATGCTTCATTACAGGTCATCTTAAGCTTTCCACTAAACCTCTGTCCTGCCTCAAGGTAGAGCAACGAATACAAATTACAGTCCTGCCTGCCTGATGACAGAGACATAACATTTAGACAGTATTTTTTGTAGAAAATGTGTTTCCTTTTTAAGTCAGAAAATAGTTTGAGACACTAGTTCTTAGACTATAGGATGTTACATATAAGAAAGATGGAACAATAACAAATACACTGCTTTTAATAATATAACTGAAATAGCCACAAAAGAATTAAAATAGTGGGAGAACCTGGAAACAAAAGAAGAAAAGAGGCTGCTGAATTATAGAACTAAAGAACTAATCTCACAGGTATGTTGGAATCTGCATTTTTTTTAATATCCTTAAGTCATTTAAAGGTGTCTGTGCACACTGGGAAGGGGCAGTAAAGACTAGATTCAGATTACAAATGATAAGCATTTGAAAGTTCTGCTAAAACCACAGGAAAGTGTATTTATAATTATGTATTGCCTCAGGAACAGAAAACAGTATGTATCAGAGATGTTTCAAGACATGGTAAATAAGCTAATTATATTGAAATACAGATCTTCGAAGAATTCAGTGTTTAGAAATTGAATTTGTAAGGTCATTTGCCCAGCCTCCATTTTGGTTATAACCTTTACTAACAACAGCAGGGGTTTTATGAAACATGAACTATAAAGAATTTTTTGTCTGCTTGCTCATCTCAATGAATCTTTTTAGCAACCAAATAAGATGCTGTCCTTTTCTCATCATCAAGTGAGCCAGCCTTCAGCAGTTTGTGCTGGTCTCACACTGTGAAATGCCACAATGCTGAGTGGTGAGCGTGTGTGGCTATGAGGCCAGATCACTTGTGGAAGGCCTCAGAACAAGTTCTTTTAACAGAATTGCAGCTAGAGTGAACAAGTGAAGGCACATTGATTTTGCATAAGTTTATATTTTCTAAGGTGCATCGTGTAAAAGCAGAAATTGGAGCATAGTGTTTTATTGATATTGGGGTTTTCATTTATTTGATTTAGTGGTCAGAGGGATGGAGAAGCAAGCAGAAATTAATGTCTCTTTACAGCAGGAAGAACAGAAATGAACAGAGAAGAGGAAAAGGCAGTTGAATGGTACCCATTCCTGCTAGATCACTTGTTCTGCTGACCCTTCATTGGATGTGGAGCACATATCCACATAYCTGCCTCCTTGGGAGCAGTGGTGCCAGTCCAGGGTCTCAAGACCAATGGAAGCAAAGGAGGCAAAGACAGCATCAGCAGTTGCAACTCAGAATTTTACATGGGACTCAAAGTCTGAACAGGGAGAGCCAAGCCAATGGGCCTCATCTTGTTGCTTGGGTGTCTGTGGTCTAGTTCACAGAGAGACTCATGCACTGGTAGCCGTGTCCAGTGGGAAGCTAAGTGTGTCCAGCCCTGTTTTCTGGCCCTGAGGCCAATTGGCATTGAATGAGCTGCACCCATGCTATTGAACCCTGAAAAACAGGGTGGCTGCTGCCAAACTCACAGTGGGGGGGCTGTGCCTCTGGTGGTTCCCAGAATCTATGGTTTGCTTGGTGGGGAGCTGGCCTGCCTGGGGCAAGTCTGTGCTAGGACCTCCTGAACAGGGTAACAGTGGCAGCAGTTCAGTGCCAATGCCTGGGAATAGGCCATGGCATGTTTCATTCCACAGGCATAACCCGTGCCTGCCCCCCATGTCTCTCTTTCCAGCAAAGACATGAATCCTGCTAAGGCAGTAAGCAGCAATAACAACTAAGTGTTTATAAGTTGGTTGGTTGCTGGGGTTTTTTGTCTTTTTTTTTTTTTTTTAATTAACCTTTTTTTTTTTTCCCTTCCAGATTATGGATGTGATTAATTTTGCAGGTTGTTAACCTAGAAGTAAGAAAAGCCAAATAAGGGTGCGGGGGTGGGGGGTATTAGTAATTCAGAAGAGTGTATTCTGCATCACAAGCAAGAACAGCTAGTGCTTAAAACTACCTCCTTGTTTTTCTACAAAGACTACTTTAATGTTGCTAATTGCACCAAGCCCCAAAAGTTACCGTCTAATCTATATGTGCTTTCACCTTACTCCCTGGGGTTTTTTGTAACAAGAATAAAGCCCCACTAAAGTACAGTTCAGATATGAATCCTGTACTTAATCTAATAGTGTTACACTAAAGGTTTAAACAATGCCTTGTTTACTCTTCAGCAGAGGATTTCTCTCAGTGCTGTTGGGGAAGAAAATGGCTTTGAAAGTGCTGAAGTAAGCAGTAAATCCRTCCTGCTTCTCTGTTTGTTCCACATTCCTCTCAATAGGCTTGTATTGCTTGTATCTCCTGCAAGGAATGTGCACAGTTAGTTGCTGAAAGACTTTTAAAGGAGAAGAGGACTCTCTTTTAAAGGAGAGTCCACATTTAGCACGTGACCAGTGCATAAGAGCACTAATCATGTGTTCATCGTGCATTCTCTCTCCTCCTTCCCTGTTCAATCCCATCTAATGTCTGGCAGCCATAGGTCAGTAGTGGTGACGGGGGCCTGGTTAGGGAGAAGGAGTACTGGAGTACCTCTGCTCCATGGAGGTGTGTGCTTCTCACCATTCACTGGGAAGGGTGAGCACAGACTTGACTCTGGAGTCTTGGTGCAGTCTCAAAGTCTAATGAGAAACATCCAAGCTAATAATGCAGCAACATGTGCTTCTGTTAACTGCTGTCCTGCATGCTCAGCACCTTTCCCCCAAAGAATTTATTCATCAATTATTTAATGAAGAATTTGTTTGGTTTCACTGCATGTATAAATCACATCATGCAGTTTGAGTTTGCTTTCTGCTTACATGAAGTTCCCAGGCCTGCTAGTATTACTGTTTGTGCTAATGGGCACAGAGTGTAATTTTCTCTGAAAGTCCTTAACATCTGCATGTTTTCCAATGGTTTTGTGGCCTAAACCAGTAATCCATGTTCTTGAATATTTGCCAGAATATTTGTGAGCTGCAATAGCAAAGAAACAAAAATGTAGCTAAAGCACATTTAAGTTGTTTGGCTTGTTAATTTAAGTAATATTTTGATGGTTCTTTGAACTGTTTTTAATCATAGAAACTAGCAACTTACTTGTAAAGGACAAATGCCCCAATGGTAGCAAACACTGCCAACAAGCCAAGGAAGATAAAGACACCTTCTGTTGTTCCAGATGATACTCCTAGAGTTCAGAAAGTAGATTGATTAAAAGTTAGCCTCTATTTTACAGTGAGATAGACTTTCTAAAGAAAATGCCATTTTTACTTATTGCTATACAAATTGAGGCACAGTTTGGAATTCTAATATGCTAAGCATTGGAGGTCAGTGACTGGCAGGAGGTGGTGCTTTCACATCCTGATCCATGTAATTCTCAGTTGCATCAGAGTGTGAGCTGGGCTTTACCAGTTTTCTCATATGAGCCCTGCTCCTCAGACACATGGCTGCCCTTCCAGCATGGAGGGGAATGAAGGACCCTCTTGGCACTCCAAAAGGTGCAGCTAATTTGATCCTTGCCATTTGTTATGCTGGGGAAATGTTTACACTGACTATAAGATAACTGTTTGACAAAATTAGATGGTTTGACAAAAACTGTTTGACAAAAACCAGAAGGTGACTCAAAGCAGCAACCTCTCTTAGATCCTAATTCTGCTTTGATTATAGTGGAAGCCCCAAAGTACAACTCAGCTTTGCCCTCTGGAGGAAACCTAGGGAGACCAGCCTTATTGGGCTAAAGCTAATCTCTGTGAATATGTTTGAGAAAAACCCTTCTGCGTGCTTATTTTCACCTTTAGGAGCCAGAATGCACTTACAGGTCAGGCATTGTGCTTATTCATAATGAACTGATTTCAGTACAGATAAACTTACACCCAGATTAAATAAAATCAGCAAAAAAATACTATGGAAAATGACTGCAAAGGGTCAGTTGCTTGGCTGATAGCAGTTAGAGAGTTTGGAAGAGTCACTAGGACATTGTAATAGGAAGTCAGGAGGGCAATGAAGTGGGAGCAGGGAGCACAATCATTTAGACTTCTGGATGGGGCTGAGTTTAATAGCTGGTTCTGTCAAAGACTACTTTGGTAGCTATGAGCTAGACACTCATCCAACCAAAGGTAAAGCTCCTCTTCTGAAACAACTACCCTGGGCAGACTCTGTAGTCACTGGATGTTACACAGATCATTCCAGAACATGATTCATCTTATCCTCACATAGAAATAGAAACCATGTCAAAGCCAGTGGGCAGTAAAGAGGGCCCAGGGCAGCCAACTCTGCTGCAGACTTTGATTCTGTCTCAAGTGAGCTGAATTCCCCCCTGTTTCTGCTATCTCTCCATGTGTGGAGTGGGCTGGCTGGCATGTTCCCCACCTGCTTTTCTGCCCAACAGAGTTTTCAGTGGGAAATTACATTATGGCTTAAGAACTGTTCATATTCTGTGATATTGAATAGTTTGTATAATTACTGTATTCATTGGATCATAAACAGAAGTCAAACCAAGGTCTAACACCTAAAATTCCCCCAGGGAAATACTAATCATTTTATCTTTGCATGAACTCTTACACAAGCTGGTGCAGTCTCAGCTGAGGCTTCCAAGCATAATAAGAACCCCCATATGTATTACTGTGCTCTTTCCCCCTGCAGGGAAATGACCACAGGGAGAAGCTTTTCACCCACATCCGCTCTTTGTGGACTCACCTCCATTTACAGAAATCAGGGCACTGGCAAGGGCTTGGCTTGTGTCATCGCCCAAGGTGATGTTTATACAGTATGTCCCAGGTTCCTCAAAAGCTCTCCTGATGGTGAGTAAACATTCATCCGTGACAACGATGGGGTCACATACCATGCTCTTGGACACCTTGCACGTRGGGTCAGAAACTACTGTGCAGACATCTGTGGGGAGACTGGCATGGGAAGAGAGAGCACATTGCATCTGAGGAGTCCTGTCAGCCCAGTTAGCCCAGTTCACAGACACATTGCACTGGTGCACCAGCTTTATGCTGGTGCCTGTTGAAATCAGTGGCACTATAGTGATTTAAGCATGTTTTATTAATGCTATATGTATTTTTTGCATACCTGTACACTTACATATGTACATGTGGATTTTATATAGAATGCGTTTATACAATCTATATAATTATCTGCTTGTTTTGYTTATCATTTAACATTTTATGGTGATCATAGGAGTTACCTGCATCAAATTGGCTTATAAAGTCCATTACCTTTAATACACATCATTAAGAAAGGAATGCAGATTCTCATAAGTAGTATCATGTGCTGGAAAAGAAAACACTCCCTTAAGAGAGGTTAATTGTATTCCAGTTGTATTACCACGGTGTTACTTGTACTTCTTAGTCCTCTCGACTCTAACCTTCTAAGAGCTTGAAATATTAGTCCAATGTTTTTGTATCCAAGAAATTGCTTGGACTCACCCATTTATTCTAATGTCAAAAACCCATGGCCAAAAAGAAAGGATTTCCTTACAATTTCAGTAAACTGCTTCCCATTTTACTGTAAGTGCTGAAATCTTTTCTTGGCCAGGAGACTATAAATTGTTTCTTCCCACAATCAGTTCCTTATTTTTACTGAGACTGGATATTTGCTCTGAATCCTAAGTGCCTAGCAGTAGCCTCAGTTGGCATAGTTTAAAAATGATACTTGCATTATCTTTAGTTCCAGTCAAGAAATAGAAACACTGCAGTTCCCAAATTTTGTTCATACATCTGCATCTACGTGCAGACAGCATTCCAGCACCTAATTAGTTCTAAAGAGGGAAGATTGACAGCTTCATTCACACACTTACCCCCCTTGGCAGGTAACAACAAAGTCAACCAGTGAGTTTTCAGCTTGACTTGCTGTCATCTGGATGCTTGTCATCTGAATAATATTTACCTCGAGGATTCCCTCTGGGAGAGGAAACACATGTCAACTGTAGGACACATGACAAGCTCTGAAGTCAATGTGTGCTGAACCTCCAGGGTTTGGCTGATGCTCAGTTCAGGTCTTGTTTTCTATAACCTCCTCCTTCCCTTAGCACTCCTCTTGAAGGCTTTGAAAGTTGAGAAATTTTCCAGTGCTTTCCCTGTGAGGCTGCTCCTTTCTGGTCTGCTTTTTTTTTCCTCATTATTGTTACTTACTTCCTTATTTTGCTAAATCACTTCCCACTACATGAGATTTCTCTGCATTGAAAGGTCAGTTCAGCCTTCTGTAAACCTCCTCCCCAGCCCATGTGCTCCTGCTGTGGCACGTTCAGAAAGCTGGTCATGTGGAAAGGAGTGACACGATGCACATCCCCACCAGCACATGGGGTCAGCCAGCAGCAGGCAATCAGACTGAGGTCCAGCCTCACATGTCTGAAAGCAAGGGGTCATAACCTCTGCAACTAGCCTCTGGCACAGCGCAGGCAGAAACCAAAGTCAGCCAGTCTGTACATTAATCCTTAAAACTCTCAGCTATGCCCTTGGGAAGGATCTTTTTGTGGGTCTCATGTAATTGATAAAAATGTGTTCTACCATACATTGTTGTTCATTGTTAACACCATTCCTCAGGTGTTGACCCACATCCTTACCTACAACAGCAATACTACTTCTGTAGTATCCATTTCTGTAAATGTGGCAACCTCCATCAGGATTATCCTCCACTGACTTGACAGTGGGAGAAGAGTCAGAATCAGAAGATGGTTCGGTCGTACCTGTTTGAGGGAGAAGAAATAGATACGCAATTTTAGAACAAGCTCTGCTCAGGGGTATTCTGAACACAGCCGTATGTTCCAGCTGCTTTCATTCCATAGGCTGTCAGTGACTTTGGTTTGCAGCTGTGCGGTCATGTATGTGTCTGTATGAGCTCATGGCAATAATCCCTAAAGAAAACACATGTGTCCAGCTTCAGAACCCTGGAGTGGCCTGGGGAGCCTCACTCCAAAAACCACCTGGCTAGTCACCCATCTCTGTGAAATAAAAGGGAGACTACAAGGTGTAATACAATTAAATACTTCTTTAAAATCCCCAAATCAATTATATAAGAAATCCAAAGGCCAATAAAACGTTTAAAGTGCTTTTTTAAGAGCTGGTATTTTCCCACTGCTCTACGTTACAGCTAGTGGAAAAATGAAGAGGGGAAGTGGTGAAAATTATATCTTTCCTTTCATTTTTCATTCTCACTCAATATTTTGGTAAGAGGACATATTAAAAATATGAAATTGGAAAAATATAGCCGCATTTACAATTTCACAGTAGTAGTATTATAGCTGAAACTGCAGGCTTTCTGCAAACCTTAAAACCCTCTGAGATGATAAACCAATGCTGAACATAATAAAAGTTATTCTGAAATATGTTAGTCAATAAATTTAAAGTGGAAAAGCTGTTCTGGGTTAATGCCATGTGGAAATCCCATATTTTTGAATATGACTAGGTTTTTCTAGTTCAATCCAATCTCATTTAATTTTGGATGGAAGTTAATGCAATCCAGAAAGGAACTTGCTCTAAGAGTGTTCTGAAATTCCTCTTTCTCACTTGAAATTTACATCTTACCTCAGTAGATGACCCTGAGTAGATAAGGCTAAAATCTCCTGACCAAGTATGGCAGAGATAATACAAACTTACATTTATGTTCACCTGAAGAGCTTCGTATGCTGTAAGTATGGTGGTAGAACTGGATGCATAAGGAGTTAAATGTGTAAGTGATCCCTACCATAGAGTCACAGAAGAGTTTATGCTTATTGATTCTGTCTCTAAGCCAATTTTATAGAAGGTTTGCAGAGGCTTGCAGCTTTTTCATGATGACAGTAAAACTACTAAAGATATTAACTTAAAATATCAGAATATAGAGTTTTAGCATAGCTCCTAATGCCACTGCTGTTTGATGAATGCTTACCTGCTGAGGTGGGTGGTGATGCAGTGGGTGTTACTGGCTTGCAAGGTACAGGTATAATGGCTTGGACAGTTAAATTCGTAGTGAAATTTCCTTGCAGAGTGTAGGTGTGAGATGTACTAGAACCGCTGGCTACAAATAAGCCACTTCCATCTCCAAAATTCCACTTGTAAGAGATAGCAGAATTATTCAGATAGTAGCTGGGATCGTGGATCTTCACATCAAATGTAATTGGTGAGTCTTTGATGAAAATGGAGTCTGAGATGTTGCGGTCATGTTTTTGGAACATACTTACAAATACTGGAATTTTGTCTGGAGGGGAGAAAAAAGAGGTAAATAAATAAAGCAGAGATATCTGGCTGCAAACAATAAACAGTTCCAAAGTCTCTGAACAGCAACAGCCAGAATGTGAGACATAAACACGGTATCTTTAACACAGGTTTCTACTTTAATTTGATTTATGACCTGAGGAGTGAACGTCAGTAGGAAACAGCCAGAAAAGTATGGGAACAAATGAGGAATCACAGACACCTGTGGAAGATTGTATTATCTCTCATAAATTGTTTTTCATTTCAAAGTAGAGGTGTCACTACTGAGCTAGACACAAAGGTAACTTAAGCTACTCAAGACAATTTACCAGAGATTCCGCTTTCATATCAAAAACCTTTCTCTGGCCAATGTCTTCTTTTCATGCCAGATGGTGCTTGTGCTGAATTTTTTTAACACCTAAGCCACAAATACCCCCAGCATTTCATTACAGATGATTCCAGCACACTCACCTGTTACAGAGTAGACAGTTTTTGCTCTCGCAATCGGAACAAAACCCGAGTGCCCTCTCCTGTAAATGGACACTGCCATCCTGTGTTTGCCAAGAGTGATATTTGCTGTGTTGACTGAAACCTTTGCTGAAGATCGTCCCGTTGTTTGGTAATACTGACCTGAAACAGAACATGAACTTAACATTTTCCCCCTCAGCCTCACTGCAAGTTGTTTTACGAGAGGCAAAGTCTCTGAGAATCTTGGATTGTCAAAATCAACATGAATAGTTCAGAAATGTCTTCCAGTAATCTGGCAGGTGTTTTCAAAGGACTGGACACTCTTTCAGTGTGTTTACTCATATAAATTCCAGTTTTTCAAAGTTGTCAAAAASATGTCCCAAATTTCCCTAATCCAAGAAAAATTTGCCAAGACATCTACGTCTTTCCAAAGCAATTACATTACGTTAAGTCATTAGGATTATGTAGTGGATGGTGTGAGGCATTTTAAGTGATCTTGTGTTTGCTTTCAGTGTAGCCAGAAGATATAATACCTCTTGCTAGAACCATTTGTATATATTCGATTATTTGTCTTTTTAACAGCTGATTGAGGTAGGTAAATAATATCACCTCTGCTTAAAATTTGGAATATTATTATTATTATTATTATTATTACTCATACTGATACTGACAATAATACTGATTTAGCCAGGTGAACTGAGGGCACTAAGATTTAGTACATAGCCAATGGCAGGAATAGCCCAACCATTACATACTCAGGAGCAGTAAACACTGAAAATCAGCATCTGTGACCAGAGCAGCAGCACAGCCAGTGGCAGTTCTCACCTCCCTAGAGACAAGAAGTGCTGCACTGTTAAACTGGTGATACACATCACTGTGTTCTCTCTTAAATTTAAAAGTCTTAAGTGGCAGTGAGCTGTCAATAAATCATCTGACTGACCTGCTCAGACCCTCTGTTTTCCTAGAAAAAGATCTTGAGTACTACTGAAAGGAAATTAATTTCCTTCAGTGATAGTAATGTGAATGCAGATTTAAAGAGAATCTTCTGGTAATCCATGATTTCTAGACCAAACACCTGAAGGCGTCTCTGGAAAAGTGGGGAATTAATTCAGTATTTCCACTCAAGAGTGTGGAATCCTTTTTAAAGGGCTTTTAGTAAAACATACTTGACAAATGAGTTGTGTACAAAGGGAATATAAGGTTTGCAGGATCACCCCAACCAAGGCATGTGTTGCAGTACTAACCAAAAGTGTGAAACATGTAGACAAAGTTCCTTCTCCTCCAGCCAGAGTGATGAGGGAAAGGACGTCCATCTGGGAATACATTATGGCTGTGGTTGCTTGTGCAGTTTTCCCAGCCATAGTTGTCAGTCCATTCAGTCCAGTTGTAGACATAGACTTGCTGATCCATGGAAGCTGGAGGATCTGAGGATAGGAATAGGACATGTTCTGGTCAACTGAGAAATGTGCAGAAGGTCAGGAAACAGGAGGCAAGCACTGCAGGTTATAGCAGTTACTGCATTTAAACAACAGGTGAAGTGGGATGTTTTTAGACTGACGTTCATTCCTTTTTTCTGAGGTTGTGCTTTGCTTGGTTTTTAATGTAAACACAAAATTGTTCTGTCTTGGTGCTGCTTTATTAAGAAGTTAAAAAAAACTTCACTGTCTCATGGGCCAGACACAATTTAAAAGTGCTTGCCCAAAAACTTGCTGTTGACTACACAGGATGCTACTGTTCCCCTGAGGATAATGGGGCTACCTAAATATTTGGCAAGCAGAATCTAAAATTTTAAGTACAAAGAGTGGCTGTGAAAGCACTGTGAGGAAGTGACTTTGTTTTGTCAGAGAAGTTTTCTATGGCACCTTTAAATAACTTAGACATGAATTTCTGTCGTTTCTCTGGATAATAAATAGAAAGTTTCCTCCCCCAAACAGCACAGCAGATATTAAGTAGAGTATGGATATCAGCTGCTAACAAAATATTGGACAGTTAAAAACTGGAACTTCGGCTGACAAAAAACTTGCTTATATGCCTTGAAATGAAAATGACTTTGATYGGTAAAAAAATTTGTTGAACATTTATGAATTCAGAGGATGAAAGGTACAACAGCATGTGTTGTTCTAGATCCAGCAGCTTAAAACAGTGGATATATGGTAGGCTTTTTTCTCCATGTAGGAGTAAATAAGATGAAAAAGGGTGATTTTCTGAGGAAAATATTGCTTGATTTTTAAATATTTGTTTGTTTTTTAATTCCTAAAATGTAGAAGTGTGAGATTTACTCTTTTGTGAGGGTTTTTCAAGATGCAGATGTGGTTACTGAACTCTACAATTCATAACTGAAAAAAAAAAATCTCAATTTTATAAATTGACAGCTTTATAAGTTTGAAAGAAAGCAGTGTGACTGTGCAATATTGTGCCTGAGCTGAAAAGCAGTAATAGTTCTGTTGGGAAGTCGGACTCTGTGACTGTTTTGGGAAGGCAAATTTATAACGATGGTCAGTCTTAAATTACCTGGTCAGTGTATATACAGCGGGGCAGAGGCACTAAAAATACCACAGTGATCTTCTTAGGAAAGAAACTGGTGTGGCACAGGCTGGGTATGCACAGGTAAGTGTTATCAGTTATCAGTTAAATCCAACATGACTGCTGTTCATCGGGTGCGCCTGTGGTGCTTTCAGTGCTCAGTGACACATTCACACCAGCACCAGGCAGATGTGTGTGTGGTGCAGGGAAATTGACATCACCTACCCCAGGTACAGTTTCTCTTGTACACTATGTTGCCATCATTATCTTCTGTCTGGCACTTGGGAAGCTGAAGAGTCACAACAAATGTCACATTGGATCCTATCAGCGCTGGGCTGTCACTGTCCACTTTGGCTGCCACCCTTCCGCCTGTAGAAAAGAAAATTGGTCTTCACTGCAGCAAAAGGTGCATCAGAGCAGAAGCTACCATCAACTGTGCACCATTTACATTAGAAATGCTTTATTGATTATTCCGTTTCTAAGGGGTTTCATGCTCTTAAGTCACTTGTGCTCTTATCAAAACCCCAACTTCAAGCAATCAGAGGGACTCAGCATAGCCCCCCAGATCACTTACTGGTCTGCCATTAATTTTCTTCCTAGAGCTAAGAACATAGTTTTCTACCCATGGGGGCTCAATATATTCCAAAGGAGAAAATTTTTGTTTCTCCCTAGGAATGATACAGTCATTAGCCCTCAGCTCAGACCAGGTGACAATAGTCATGGTCTTTGCTGAAGCTGTCAATCAGAAGCCCACGTGACCTATTGAGGTAGCAGTTTAAGCTACCTGTCCTGCAGGGCATGTTTCATGTAATGGATTGTTCTGGAGCCCCGACCATTAATACTTCTTGTATTAATGTCTGAGATTAGTCATAATGGGAAAGCATTTTAGGTAATACCTCACTGCTCTGCTTCCTCAGACAACCCGCTGGGAATGGTATCAAACCCAGTCATCTCTAATTCGCCATTCTGTGCAGCCGTGGATATTGCCCCTATGAAAATGCACTATAGCACCTGCACTCTGCATTGTGGTGGATTTTCTGGCCAGCTTTGCAAGTGTCTTTGAAATGTGTACATGCAATCACCTTTCCAGCAGTCCTTCCATCTGGGATCTCCTTCTTCCCAGAAAGGATAAAGCTTTTCATTCCATTCATTTTGGTCACTAGACCAGCCTTGTAGCTTCTTGTAGGATGTGACAGGAGAAGTAGTTCCGGGGCTCAACACATCTTGATACCCTAGAGAGAAAACCAAACATCAGTGTAAATGTAATCCAATTTTCCSTACTACTCTATAAAAACATTACGCTTGTGCTGAACTTTAATCGTGTACTGGTAGAAAACTTTTCACCAGTAGAAAGTTAGGGAATTTTATCATCGAGGCTATAAACACATCAACTATAATCAACATAAAGACAATTCCACCACTGTCAGACTGACATTTTTTTCTACTTGCAGTATTGCAAACTTCCCAGACAAAGAATAAAAATGTTTACAGTGTTTTGACCATATCAGAGCAATTGCTTGTAAGAATTTACATAACCCTGCAAGAGTCAGGCTCTCTGTACAGAGGTTGCTTGATTTCTGACAGCTTTGCCTGGTAATAAATCTGTGAGTAAAAGGCTAACACGATAAATTCATTCTGTGTCTGAGTTGTGCTCTAGTGGAAGTTATGCCAGGAATTACTTTTGACCCAGTGCAGCTCCTTTGGTGAGTTGGCTGGTGGTTTGGGTGGGAGGGGTGGAACCAATTATAACAGAAGCTGGTATTTCCAGAAAAGGAAATTTAGAGTTGAATAGTAAATTCAATGTGTTTATAATATAGCAACAATAACGTATTAGTTTCATGCCTGTTATTTAAAAATGGCTCAGATATTAAATAACTTCAATAACCTCTTTCTTCTCATATTACTACAAATGACGGGCTCAAACTTTTCCCAGGCTTCTAGGATCCGTCTTTCTGTCACAAAGGACACATAGTGGAAAGCAACGTAAATATCCAAGTAACCTGTAGGAACACGTTGGYCACTGTAGGATGCCATAAAAATATGTTAATAAGTATGCTCATAGGCATAGTTCCATGAAAGCCTGGAGGCTTTAAAGAGCTCTGCCGTGTTAATCAGGTAAGGTAACTGCTGGGTGTGCCGTTCTGTCACAACATCAAGGGAGTTAGGGTTTCTCCTTTCCATGGCTTTATTGTAAAGGTACAGCTGATGCAGAATGCTTCTGAGATTTATACCCGAGTGCAACAAAGTTCTGGATGACTTCAAGGAAAATGCAGAGACTTGTAAGAAGGGCAAGACTTGCCCTGTATGCTGTAACCTAACTGGTTGTGGTGGAATTTCTCCAAGCTTTGGAAAAGACACGGAGCAGGTGTAACCAGTATAAGCACAGTCTTTAGAGGTGGGTGACTCCTAATTTTACTGCAAGAGAGAACCAGAGAAACAGCTCAGAAGAAGAGGCAGGAGCTGCTTTCTCTTTGTGTTTTATTGCCCAGTGAGATTTCTGCTGGGCAGGAAGAACATCCCTTGCCCAGTCCCATCTCAACTCCAAGCTGGTGCTGGTAGCTCTCTCCCCGGTCTTGAGGACTGAGCAGTTTGAGGAAAAGAACAGATTTTGCACTCAGAGACACAATCTCCCACAGTCTCTTTCCCTCCAGGAACTCCCTGCAGTCTCACTTAAATCACTTGAATGAAGTCTTTCCTGCAGATTTAATATATTTTGATGTGAGCAAGCAYAACATTATGACTGGTGTTTACTTAATGACCTGTATCACATGCTGTATTGAGTCTTGGTCAGAAGAAGAGTTTGGTAATGTTGTTATTCAGAAACTTTGCTGAGGAAAAAAACAAATTAGCAACTATAAAAGTACTTCACAAAGGCTTAGCAAGTTCAATTACACTTTAGGTATAATTAAATTAATGTGTCATTTTGTTCAAAAGTAAACGGCTACATAATTTTTGTGATTTCTTTTTCCCATTCTCCTTGATTTTATTTAAAAAATATTTAATGAATAAAAATGTTTTGATTTCATCAGATGAAAAATTTTCAATCATTGTTTTTTTACCAAATGTTCAATTTATCAAAAACAGCTGGAGCACTTTTAATTTTATAAATGCTTTTAATTTTGAGTTTTCAGTAACAATTCTTGAATTCAGAATTTATTTTCTAGTCCAGTAATAACTATTGTCACTGCTTCTAAATCACAAGCTGCTTAGGTATTTCTTTGCCTCCCTGATGTGCTTTGTTTGTTTCAATCGAATACAAAATATTTCACAAGCTTCAGGACAAGACAAAGATGGTTTTTCAGATGAGGAAAGACTTCTGCACTAGTTTCTCTAACACATGGAACTGAAGATTTTCATTTGGTGAATTTAAAGGAACAAAAAGCCTTAATGTATTTCTTTTTTAACAATGAAAACCACTCAAAAACAGATGTTGGTCATAACCAAAATTAGAGCAATTCAGTTCGAAACAGAGTAATGTTATGCTCCAAGGAACAGATTACTGTAATAGTTTTGGTGAGGTGATCATAGGAGAAAAGATCTTATACTTCGATTGACTTTCTTCTTTCTCATTCTGGCTTTCATTTTGGTGAGAAATGTAGCAAAGACAAGTTTAGTATTTCCTGTAAAAGTGTATTAGCCATGAAAGAGAGAATGAGAGCCAATGTTAGGACAGCAGAAATAGAAAGATGACCCAGCTAAAGAGGATAAAAGTGTATTAGAAGTAAAAAGGCTGATGGAATGGCATCAGACTGTAACATAAACTTTCTAAAGTTATGTACAGAAACATAATAAAGCAGGACAAAAAAGAATTTGAGAAACAACTTGCAAAAACATAAAAACTATGATTTTTTTTTTTTTTCTCCCAAATGTAAACTAAGTGGGAAAGCCTGCCAGGAAGTTTAGGGCCAAAAGAGGACGTAGATGCAAAAGAAGCATTCAGGGAAAGTAAAGRGGTAGCACAAAAGTCAAATAGGTCAATTGGTTTATATTTTCATTCACAGAGGAAGAACATAGGAGGTTTCTGTGACAGAATTTTTTTTTACAATGACAGAAAGTATCTCTCAAAATGAAGTGTTGGCACAAAAAACCCCAATTATAGAACAAATCAACAAAATGACAAAGTTGTCTAGATAGGATGGCCCAAGTATGGAAGTTATTCAAGAGTGAAATAAATGAGCTATTAACCATAGCATGTAACATCTTGCTTAACACTGCTTCAGTGACTGAGAAACAAAAATTGGCAAATGTGATGACAGTTTTTAAAAACACTTCCAGGGAAGATTTAGAGGATAAAAAAAAACTTTGGGGCTCAAGTTGGAGAAGCTGGTAGGAACAGCAGTGAAGAACAGAGTAAGTAGGTACAGTGCATTAATATGATTTGCCATAAAAGGAGTGCATTGCTCACAAACATATTCTGACTTTTGCGAGGGAGACAGAGAGCATGGGAACAAGGCTGACCTGCTTGTTACAGTCTGCCTGAGTTCCAGACAGCACTTGATGAGGTCCCTTGCTAAAGGAACATAAAGCAATTAAGTTACCGTGGGATAAGAATGAAGGATTTCACATGAACAAATTATTGGTTAAGATATGAAAAAAAGTTATGAATAAGTGCCCAGTTTTCTCCATTGTTAAAATAATTTAAAATGTTCATAATCTGGAAAACAGGCAAACAGCAAAGTTCTTTCATCTGCTGAAGACTGTGCATTAAATTAATAGAGGGGAGGACTGTATGAAACTCAATGACTCAAGAATAAAACTATGAAATTCAGCAGAGTTAAATGTAACCTTACTTTGAGAATGAGGGGCTCTAAACTAGCTCTAAACTCAGAAATGGGATCTTGCAGCTTTATAGTTTTGAATGCAGTGCTCATTGGTAGTTGAAAATCTAGGAAAAGGCTAGATAGAGAACAAAGATGAGAACATCATTACAGCRTTGTATAATGCCATGTCTTGAGTACTGTATGCTCTGTTCTCTGCAGCTCAATCGGTATAAAAGAACTGAAAAAGTACAGAGAGAGGTGGCGAGGACGCTACAAAGGGATAGAATTGTTTCCATATGAGGAACAGCTAAATAGACTGGGTCTTGAAGCCTGGAGAAGAGGTGACAGAGCAGAATATAAAAACAGAATCATGAACAGCATGGAGGAAGAAGCTGAAAGTACAAAAGTTAAGGAGAATCAAATGAAACCAGCAGGTTATAGGTTCTAAGCACATGAAAGGTACTTCTTCACGTAAGGCACAATTAAGGTGTGAAATTTTTTGCTGGCAGGATGTAGTGTGTCCCAAAAATTTACACGTGTTGCAATGAAAGCCCAAATGCATGAACAGATGGAAGAAGTCTAGTGAAAACTTAAATTCAATGACTCTGCATCTGACAGAGGCAATTCTGGTGCTGTAAATCATCGAAAGCTGGGAAAGTGTCCTGACCTGCCCAGTTATACACCCAGTACTATTCTCCATTGGAGGCAGGTACAAGGCTAGGTGAATGCTCAGATGAACTTCAGCTTTTAAGGTTTTCAATTTTTATACTGTACATTCTGGAATTTGAGCTTAAAATCCCATTTCTACATTCCCAGCCCTGAGCTCAGGGAGTCATCCTAAGACTTGAGTCAAATTGAGAGCCCAGAAAGAAGCAGATCAGCCCCAGTGTGGCTTGCAGATCTAATTCCTTGACTGGGCTCCCTGAGGTTAGGGATCCACAGGTCCAAATGTCCCAATGGGGAGCACTGTTTCTGACCTGGCCTCTCCCAGCCACAGCTGAGCCAAGCAAACTGTGCAGAGTCCATTCTGCATCTGCTGTTTTAGCCATGCTTGAACTGGGGAAGTATTGCCAAGAATTTGCTGCCAAGAGCTCCAGTCAGCTCCGGGTACCTGTGGAGCGCAGGGAACAGATTACTGAGCAGTTCTCAGCACACTTCCCCAGCTCAGGCACCTTTTCTAACCAGAGCCAGGCCACCCTGAGGTGGAACCGGCTGTCGCCTACTGGGTCGCAGGCATGGCTCCACCAACCACCACAGGTGCACGGAGCAGCCGCTTTTCCTGCGCTGGCTTGGGATGTGGAAYGCGCCGAGGCAGGAGGCAGGGATGGCAGGGATGCTGGGGCGAGGGAAGCACTCACGTGTGGCGGCAGCACACAGCGCTGCTTGGGCCAGGAGCAGCAATCCGAGGTGGTGACGAACACCGCTCATGGTTCCGGAGAGCCTGGGCCGGCTCAGCACCTGCCGAGGAGCAGCGTGGCCGGAGCCTGCGTGTGGAAACTCCTCCGTTCCCCACTGGGAGGTGAGAATGAAGTTTCTCCGCTGCTCTGCTCTCCGATTAAATCAAGGGCCCCGGGACTCATCATGTGATGGAATTAAGCAGAGATGCATGATTTTGTCTTCAGCTTCTTTCAGCTCATGTGCTTATGACTCACTCCCTTTGCTTTCAGCATTCCCTGGGATTTTTGAGAGACCTGTTTGGAGCCACACCATTCACCTCACAGGCATTTTTGTACTAGTTTTGCACTGTGATCAATTTTTGTACTTAATTTGTTTTTAAATTAGAAACACTTATTTCCAGAAATCCAAATTAACTCTTGCCCCAGCCTGATTTGCAAGTGTTACTGCAACAGCTCACTGCATTTGATGAAGCCATCACTACTTAACCACATGGCTCGCCCCATATGCTGGGCAACAACTCTAAACTAAATGGAAAATGGCCAATTCAAACACATCTCTTGACTTGGCTCCTGATCAGAGTTGATTGTTAAGGAAAATGTTATTTAAACATTTAGTGAGTACATGCCTTTCCAATTCAACCATGGCTAGAGGTGCCATCACAGCCCGTGTGGTGATGGCCATTCAATGTGTAGCTCTCAAGTTGCTGTGACCCACACACAGACAAGTACTTGATTGTATAAACTTCATGGATTGTAGCAATAAACAAAAAATGGACTTTGCTGCCCAGCCTAATAATGAGGTATATATAACCAGTGGCTCAAGAGGACCAGCRTAGGTTGGCAAACACTGCACCTAGTGGTTCAAATTCAGGTTCAGTGTTCTTCCCCAGCCCAGGTGTGCTTCTGCAGGCAGTGCAGCAGCTGATTTTAACTGAAGCCCTGGCAGCCTTGTGAAGTTTCTTGCTGTTGTTCGCAGCAAAGAACAAGCTTTGGTAAGATGGCAGGGCATAGAGCCAAGTACAGTCCTTGAGAGAGAATTCGGTAGTAGTTTCAGTGATCCCAAAGARCAGCACTCGTAAGTGTGACACTGGCTAGCCAGAAACCAGTGRGTTGGGTAACAGTAAACCATTTTTATTTTGGGCAGGGCAGGTGGAAGTCCTTAATTCCAAAGCACTATCAACAGAATGAAGAGATTGCCCAATGGAAGGGGATTTTAGAACTCTGACTACTTTTTTTTTTGTAGTTTCTTCTATTTTTCTAGTGTTTTCTATTAGCTGTGTAAGTTATTACCACTACCCAGAGCACCCCAGCCAGCATTTCTCTCAGTAATGCAGGCTCTGATGTCCAGTCCTGTGGATCTTGCATATGTGGACTCCATGCCTCAGCATTCTCCTGGCTGGAGCAGCCTCCCTCCTACTGCCAGCCAAGGAGCAGGGTGAATGCAATAGCCTTAGGGGTACAGGCTTGTTTAAACTAAGCCCTCATTATCTGACAGAAAGAAGGGGGAGCATAAATCGAAGTCAAAGCTGTGACTGACTGTGCAAAAAAATCATATGACTGCAGCGTCCTCATGTGATTGTTGCTTTTTTTGTTGTTATTCAATCAGACATTCCCAGTTGAAATGTCAGGTTTCAAAGGCATTCACAAKTATTTTTTAAACCATGTGGGACATTAACTTTAATTTCACCCCTTTGTTTCCAGGTTGTTGATCCTAGAAGTGAAAAGTGACCTTCAAACACTGTGGTTCAGCACTGGGAGCCTGATCCAAAGTCTGCTGGGGAGAAAGGAGGTTTGAATGCTCGTTCCCAAGAGGGTTTTGAGAACCTCCAGAGGAAAACTGCTGACAACAAATGCCTGTTAATTAAAACCAAAAATTTATCAGCCTAAAAACAATAAAGTTGGTTAGGATGGAGTTTTTTGCCATGTTATTTGATACATGAAATTGTTACATAAATTTTGAGTGACAGTCTCAATAAGAACCAGCTGGTAGAAATTATTAAACATGTTGTAAATAGACTTCAGAGGCACTGAGGATCAGGCCTGTGGTTAGAGGAATCCAAACCCACCAGGGCTGGGGTAATAACTAAAAGGTGGCTTTACTGTGACACTCCAGTCCTTCATGTTCTTCCTCCTCTGCTCTTGGGCCTTAGATTACACATTCCTGCAGGGCTGACAAAGAAAATATTTAGGTCCACTTGTGCTGTGGCTGCGGCCAACATTCACAAGAAAAGAGGAGAGGAGAAGGCAAGAAAGAGCTAGGAGGAAGATAAGTGTAAAGAGAGTGAAAAGAAGAATAAAAAGCTAAGGAAATTATGATAAGTCAAGACTGAAGGGACCATCTGAAAACGGAGCTGACTTCTCCAAGTGTCCTAGCCATAGCTGCCTGTGTCTGAAAATGAGTGTCTGAAACACTGAAAGGTTGCTTGAAACCTGTGGATCATCACTAGATCTTAAATCACCTTTATAGTTTCTACATTATTATTCTTGGTCTCTGAGAAACAGCTTTGCAATTTAAACAAGTGAATTGAATCAGGAAGTTATAAAGGAGAAAAGGTTTGAAATATATCCTAAACGTTCTCCCAGCAAAGAAACACACATTCAGGGAGATTTAGGGCTTCATCTGACAAAGAAGTGCGTGGGCAGGAAGTGCTTGGCACTTCACAGCTTTACCACCTCAGTTATTAAATCTCTTTGAGGAGATACACATCTCTGCTACCTGAAGGGCCTGTCGGATGACAGGGTGTGAACACATCATGTGTACCTGCATGTCTAGACTGACAGAGCTGGCATGCTCACACTGCTATCACACTGCCATCAATGCAACACGAATACAGGAATTGTTTGTTACTGCTCACAGGAACTTAAAAAAAAAAAAAAGAAAAAAGAAAGGAAAGTGCAAAGGGAAAAAAAAAGAAAGGAAAGGAAGAAAAAAAAAGAGATTTGAAGTATGAACTTGGCTTTTGGCCAAGAAAGCAAAGGAAAACAAGACAGTCTTGGTTTGGCAACCAGGTACATTTAGGTAAATGCTGTCTGCCATTACCAGTGGTCTCTCAAGGGAGCTCTGCTTAAGGCATGACAAATTCCCTTCCTGGGAAGAAATCATCTGTGCCTCACTTCACGTGGGACAGTGGGCATCAGCTGATTGAACCAAACATGTAAACAAAGCTGCCTTAGCAGTCCACAGTTCTTGTACTGGGAAGGAAAAAAATCTCCTGATCAGTTTCTAGTATCTCTATCTCAGTTTATCACTGAAAAATGAATTAACCCTTGCAACTGATCAAACAGGCTTTTAGTAATTCCAGTGTCTTTATTTTTTGCCTTTGTAGTAAGTAAAGCTGTGCATTTTACCATTTTTTTATGRGAAGGTGTTTCCTTGCAGTCATACATTTCTCCAAATTCCTGTGTTGGGGGTGGTCGTAGAATCATAGAATGTTTTAGGTTGGAAAAGACCTTTAAGATCATTGAGTCCAACTCTTAACCCAGCACTGCCAAGTCCACCACTAAACCATGTCCCCAAGAGACACATATACATGTCTTTTAAATACCTCTAGGGAGGGTGATTGCACCACTTCCTGGGCAGCATGTTCCAATGCTTGATAATGCATTCTGTGGAGAAATTTTTCCTAATGTCCAATCTAAAATTGTTTCCAATCTAAAGATCTTTTCCAAACTTGGCATTGGACCACAGCGTAGGAATAAAGAATGACCATAGCATGAGATAAGGCCCAGGGGTGACCTTAACTCTCTCTACAACTACCTGAAAGGAGGCTGTAGCAGGGGGTGATCAGTCTCTTTTTCCAGGTGACAACCCACAGGATAAGAAGAAATGACCTCAAGTTGCACCGTGGAAGACGTAGAATTTTTTTTGTGATCAGTGTCTTCTTCCAGGTGACGACCAACAGAATAAGAAGAAATGACCTCAAGTTGCACCATGGAAGATGTAGAATTTTTTTTGTGATACTAATAAGTTTTGGCCAGATTTGCTCTTGAGGGAAAGCTTGAATGAGCCTGACAGCTCTCCGCTTTTTTGGTCCCTCCCTACAAATGCCAAACTCCCTGCTCAGTCATAGCTGTGTGTGTGACAGTGCCCCAAAATGCCTCATGAAAGCAGCTTGTGGGGAAGGTAGTGGAACCCAAGAAATCACCTGCAGCACTTTGACATCAGCTAATCCTCACAAGAGCTCAGCCTTGAGATATAGATCCACAGAGTGCCCTGGCCCACTCATCCTCACAGGTGGACTTGTCTTCCCTGCCTGTGGGAGGGCTGATCTGTGCAGATGAGCAGCAGCTGAAGACAAAGCATGATAACAGATACTGACCCTCCACATTGCACCACACACCTTTTTTTTTTAAAAGGTGTGTAAAGAAAGTAAGTTTATTAAACATCTCTGGTAGGTTTGTTGGGGGGTTTTTTTAACTCTGATAACAGTGCAAGGAGGAGGTGTAGCTACCCTGCCACTCCCAGTGCTCTGCTGTGGTAGCCCATGGTCTTCCAAAATCCCTGTTAGTTTCTGGCCTGTTCTCTGTGCACCTCAGCTGACCCACTTTCAGTTTTTGAGCTACCAGAGTTAATTTGCAATCTGGACATGGGTTTTACTCTGCTACTTTTCTGATATTGATTTAATGAATTGTTAATGATGTGGTTTATAGTCACCATGATTCATCGAGGCACAGGCCTCTTCCAATCAGGAGAGCAGATAATTGTGGTGAAAGCACGTGATTATGGCTGCATGAGACCCATATTTTTCATCATATTTTAATGAAATTGATTCAGGCTTCCCTGTTGCTCAGAGAGGTGTTAAAAGATCGATTTTGTATCATTCAGCTCAAGAGAGGAATCAAATTTTTGCTGAAAAGTTCTGTTTTCTCTAAAAACATTAATTGATTTTTTTGGCTAGGAAGGAGAGAAAAATTTCTTTAAAAAAAGCAATCTAGAAACAATCAAACCAGCAAACACCAGCCAAAAAATGACCTATCAAAGAGAATACACTTAAGAACTTCTGCTACGTAGTCACTTCGGTGGGAGGGCACTGAAGAAGAAGTAGTTTCACAGACAGTCTCACAGTAGTCTCAAAGCTCCTTTAAAGCTTTTCTAAGAAACAAGGTAAACTGAACATACTCAATTGCACCTTACTCCCTGTATATGCTATGTTTCACTTATTATGGGCGAGGGATAAGAGTTCACCACAAAAGCTCAGCTGTTTTATGGTCCAGTGAAATTGCCTTGACTGCTAAAGAAATAACCTCAGCACTTCCCTGAAATAGGAGTCAGAATTAATGAAAATGCTGGCAGCTGAACCTTAGCGTAACATACTCTTTAATGTGTTAACATCAAAAAAATGGGCAAAATGCTGCATTTTTGGACTGTGTTCCCTCTGACTCATGGCAGTAATTCAGAGAGTAACCTCCTCCTTAGAGGCTAGAACAAGCAGTGAATATACAGGCAATAGAGAGAGGAGAAAAGAGATGAATATATTACAAAGCAACCAGCCTTCTGTCTAAATGCCCCACTTAGATACTAACATTTATGGCACAATCGGGAGGCAAACTGAGCAAGTGGAGCTGTTGTGCTCCTAGTGATTGTTGCTGTCACCTTAGGACTTAAATCCACCTGGATCCACCTTCTGTGGCTGACAGCATCAAGGAGGACTCATTTGGAGGTCTGGAGGGAAAYAGAAGGAAAAAGATCATACAGGGTTTGGTTTGGATTGGGTTTTTCCAAGTGTGCCCGTTGCCATTTGCACAGAGTGGTCATGGCTTGCCAGGGCCACGGGTTAACCAGTGAGGCACAGGAGGAGCAGCCTGGCCTTGCCATAACTTGTCCATTCCCATTCATCCATCACCACCTTGACTTGTCTTCAGCTGCTGCAGAGTAACAGGGGGCTGGGTCAGGCCCTGGTGTTCTGCTGGCAGGGCAGGRGAGGACACTCAGGCTGGTAATGCCCCCAAATCAGTATGGGTTACCACCCTGCCCCACAGCTGGAGGGCCTCCTGCTTGCATAAACTTCAACAGGAACTGCTGCTTGACTGGGACAAACGTGCATTTTTAATGCCCTGTTCACATATGAGTTTACATAATAATCTTTAAAAGTTCTGATCATATGTGGGCAGGGAAATATATTAAATATATAGGAGTTAGTCTTCTGAGTTCATCTTAAATGAACACCAAGATCCTTTATTTACATTCTGTGTGATAGGAGCAGTAAATTTGCACTGATTCTGTTTAAATCTGCATTGGAATATGGTTATTTTATTTCAGCTTTCTTTGCCAATACTGGAAAATCTAATATGGCTTTAGTGTGTTACTGTGTGAGAACCAAAAAATTGATTTAATACAGCAGCCTACTTGCAATCCCTGGCTTAAGAGAAATACTGAGGGTAAAATCTGTCTAGCATGTGGACTGCACTGATCACCAGAACTATGAGCTCAGCATGGGAAATACTATATAACATGATTAGAATCATTACAGAAAATGTGTGTGCATCATGCAATAGAAAAATCTGCTTCTTAGATCTATAATTTAAACTGTCTCCCCAAAAAGAGCAAAATAGCTTAGATCTTTCCTCAGCCACGCTGCTTAATTGCAGCTGGTGGCTCGGAGCACTGCTGTACCCAGTGGTCTGGGAGGAAGGGAAAGCTCTTTGGTGCCCAGCATAAGAGGCTTCACTGCAAATGGTTCACTCTGCAAATGGTTTGGTTCTGCTGCTTGTGGAAAGAAGGTGAACAGTTACTAAAAAAAATTCAGATCCAATTGTGGCAGTTGCCCTTCTTCTCAGTAAAGGCTATTATATCCAATCTGAATAGTCTGACTTTAGTCCTGTGCTGTGTCTGGCATCAAAGTATAAAATATGGAATAGACCTGAAGAAAATAAAGTAAAGAAATGAGAAGTGTAAGTGAAGAGGAGGAAAATGAATTGTACATTCAGACCTCTATAAATTCACATTGATTTTTCTTGCTGCAGTTGTGGCGAAAGGTATTTGGATGAAGGCAAAAAAAAAGTTTTTATGAATTAAGAACAAAATGATGAAATGAAAATAGATATTATTTGATCTCTTAGTTACTAATTGTTACACTTCAGAGTACCTAGTTCTTCTATTATTACACAATAGAAAAGAACTTTCRGCAAGAAAAACTAGTTATTGAATGGTGTGTTGTAGAATGAAAAATAGAAACAAGAAGAATCAGTGTTTGCTAAGACATAGAGGCCAAGGAAACTCAAGTTATAAATTCTTCACTGAGCAATTTTTTTATCAGTTCAATTTTTGTGGATGTTCTGGTAACAAAAAAAMCTACATCAGATGGGTGCTGAGAGAACACTAATTAATTGCTAATGCCTTTCCATGTATTTGAATTTTATTCAAATCAAGAAGAAATAAAGAAATTTAGACAAGACATTGACAGAAGTAAAGAAATGTAGTATATAACCCAAATGGCTATATTTGTTTTATTTAGAATATAATGGGAGCTCAGAGCTTCTTTACCTTTTCAGGCTGTTTATTTGTCTAGGATGAAATTCAAAAGTCTGAAACCAGGAGAAAATGATGAAGCTGTTTACCTGTTTTGGCAGCCAGATTACTGGATTTCACCCAGATACACATTTATATTCTCTTCCTCTTCTGTGACCCCATACTTTTACTTTGAACAGACGAATGTTTATATTTTTAGGCATAAATAATCTTCCGAGTGGTAAAACTCAGCTGAAGGTCACTGATGAGTGAAAATGAGGAAATGAACCTCACAGTGAGAAAGCCATTGGATGTCATTGCTGTGGTGGTGTTGTCACTTGGCAGTTGGGTGGGAAGTGGCCTTGGAAGTGCTGGGTTAACGTTGGACCCAATGATTTCAAAGGCCTTTTCCAACTGAATCTATGGTTCTGTGAGTAAAGAGCATTGCTGAGGCACCAGGCTGGAGCACTGTCAGCACCAGCCACTTTTGGGTCACTGTTTTGCGTGGATATGGTTTTCACCAATACCTCAGAAGAAGTCCAGCTCTGGGTTCTGGTAGAGGTCTTTACCTGCCAAGATATCTCAAAATTTTCCTGTTAAACTGCAGATGAACTATCAGGACAGTGAGATAAGTTCGTTTGCTTTTTTTGCTTGTGTCTTTTAACACTTAGCACAAAAGAAAGTTACAATGCAAATCTCCCTGTCTACCTGGAGCACAGTGGAAAGCTTCAGAGTAAATGCTCAGGGCCACGTGGCTGAGGACAGAAGAGAGAGAGAATTTTCAGAAAAAATGTTCAAAACAACACTTCTGTCTGAGGCTGCTTTGTACAAAGTCTGCCACACAAGTGTTCTTCATCATCTTCATCATCTCAGCCATACAAACAGAGAGGGAAAGCACAATGAGGTGGAGTGTTCCAAACATCTTCTGCAGCTGTGTAAAAGATGCATGAATATGAATGAGGAGACTCCTTTACCACTCTAGTCTGTCTTTGGGTAAAAAAATTATTAATAATTCTACAAGTGAAGGAGGAAAATCAAGTGAATGGAGGATTAGTAATACTTTAAGCAAAATGAGCTCTGCAATTATAACAATATGTAAAATACCATGCAGCTGTATCTGTAATTAGCAATAACCACCCTCAACGCTCTGCCCACTGTGCTGAGGGATGGCAGTGTATTTCTGACCCTGTACATTCCCCCAGCACCCCTAATGCTCTGTTAAGGACATGTGCTTGCAGTGATGGAACACATTTGAAGGCAACTTCGATTTATTTCCTCAGTTCACATGAAATGGGAATATTCTGAAAGAGAATGACTGAAAGTGACATTTTGTTTAGCAGCCCACCAGAACATCATAAACCAGCTCCCCTTCCCTCTGGATAAGCCAGCATGGTCTTCCCAGGAGCTAATACAGTCCCTGCCTGGGATTGACATAACACTGACACCTCCTCCTTAGTTTAAGCAGCTAAAACGCTTCTGGCTATCTAAATTCTGTAGAAAAATGTGTGAAAATCACGAAGTATTTGATTAAGAATTGTGTGCCGGGTCTTCAAGGCTTTTAGAACTGCAGCAACTTTAAATAGAAACTAAGGAACAAACTGCATTATGAAATTTTTGAAGGCAAATGTAGCAGGGCTTGAGGACATTATTTGAGTGTGCTGAAAGGCACAGGGAGGACATTTACGCTGTTCCATAGTGACATGCTTTGGACTTCAGGTGACATTTGTTGGAAAGCTTCAACACGGTCTGTTCATACAGACAGAAGTCCAAAGCTCCAGAAAATACAGTCTCCTTGAAGTTTTTGCTCACATTACAGAATCTGACCCTTCATCACATCTCTGTACTGAAAGCAGAGGGGTGTGCAAACTCTGTCTTTTATTGATCTACAACATGTTTTATAGTTTTCATTCCTATGGTATTTGAATGCTTTGTGTGTGTTTTCAATTACGCAGAACTCTCTCTTGTAGTGCATTTGCAATGGATACTATTTTTAAATTGGAAAAAAAGAAGTTTCAGGTTATTTACAAAAGAGGAAAGGTGATTTCCTGTTGGGTGGGGACCACCAAGTCATCCAGAGCTTTGAGATGACTTTCGTTAAAACAAGCATCCATGATACACAAGGAAGGCTGTGGCTCTTAAGAGCTACTTCTGGTTAGAATGTAAATGAGAACTATTCATTATTTAAATAAGAGCAAATATAGACTAAAACAAAGCAGGCAATTTAAAAGAGGGTCCATCCCTACTCATTGCATTCTCGTTGGATGGGTTCTTTTGCTACGCCTCAGTGTAGGGCTGTTTCAGAGGCTGTAAGGGTCTGTTTCCCATTAGTGACCTTTGGTTAAGTTCCTTTCTGAATCCCAGCTCCTTTGGTGTTTAAGTCAGTCCTTTAATGCTTTTGCAGAAGGTTCTGTTGAGAAAGTTGATGGACACAATTTTTTTGCTAATAATAATTTACAGAGATAGTGCTGAGAGCAGGCAGATACATCTTCAAGATACACTACAGTCTTTAGTGAGAGCTTTTAAATTCAGTTAAAAAATTACTGGCCAGGGGATTATAATGGACAATTTGGGCAACCAGAAGGGTATTTAATTCTATTTCTTATGTACCTGCAAACCATTAAAAAGAAGCAATTTTGTCCAGTATATGTTACCTTTCATTTACCTTTAAAGTCTCCAAATAAGCATATATTAATTTAAATTCTAACAGCCTACAGCAGGTTTTCAAATTGAATAGGGTGAGAAATTTTAAAGACAATACAATTTTAAAAGGACATAGGAATACAAGACTTATCTGGTTAGCTAAAAGGATTCCTTTGATGTTTTTATCTTCCCAAGTTTCACTGCAATTAAGAACTGGCAAAACGAACTTGCTAATAGAACCACTTACTGTTGGACCCACAGCAGAGTTTAGCAGGCATAATCAGCTATCACTGCTTTGTGCTAAGCATTTCATGGCCATATAATGACCATCCAGGCAGCCAAGCACCAGCATTGCAGGAGCATTTTCATGTGCTCTTGTGGTTCTGCAGTATGACCTTGGCTCAGCCAGCCTTCCACAATGCCAGCTTTGGTGCCCTGGACAAATGCAACCCAACTTAATACTTGCCTATTATCTATATAATTCATTAATTATAAGCAAAGAGTGCTCTTGTGTTAACCCAAGCTCTTCAGGTAGCCATAGGGTCAGCAGGTACTCTTTGGTGGCTTTCAATTTGGCCAATACAGATAACAACACCTGGGGGGCAGGGAGAATRTGGCAGCAGAGAATGAGAACAGGCAGCACAGTTACACCTTTTTTTGTGTGGTTAGGGCAACGCTTTGATGATCCAGGACACAGAGTGTGATTGTCACTGAATGAATCCACACAATAAGAGATGTTTTTCCCTCACACACAGCAGACTGAAGAAGCCCCAAAAGCCACTGATTGACTCTGTTCAAATTGGAGAGAGTTGTCCATGCATCAGCATATGGAGCCTCCTTTATTCTGTAGGGCAACCACAGCCCCCTGAAAGGGATCCAAAACATTCAAGGCAACCCAAGTCTGAGTAAGAATATTTAGACTCACCAGTAAACTGAAGCCCGGGCAGACTCCAGAGCATGGCTCTCATGGGCCTTTCACAGGAAACACCACTGAACAGTAATCACAAGTCCCTTAACTTGATGTCACAATCACACTCTCCTGTACCTTAAGCCTTATGGAGTGAGTTTTGTTAGATTTAAGATTAGTAGAGGAATGAATATGCAAATTTCCTCAGCTGAACTGAGCTAGCAGTTTCTTCAAAATAATCAGGATATGTGAAATGTCTTGAAAAATTTCATATGCTTTGGCAGAAATGCCATTCTTTGCCAAATGAAAGAGCAAGCAAATTAATATACTGTGTCATATGACACGATAAAAGGCTAGTGATACACTAATGGGTTAGTCCACAATTATTTCTAGAAACTGGTCAGAAGACAAAAAATGTAGTAACAATTGTTTTATTTTAATCAGATTGTTATTTCCAGTTTCATTTAAGAGAAAGATAATTCATGGTTTCTGTTTCATTGTAGAAGCTCTTCTGCAATGATCCTGTTTTTCTTGTAAGTTCTGGGAGGCTAGAAGGTTCTACAATGGCAGGATCCTAGGAATCCTGAAAGCGGAGACTTGAGGTCCATCTGCAAAATTCTTGGATCATGGAAAATTTCATTGATTTCCATTAAGTATGAAACTGGCAGCAAGTTGGCAGTTCCCAGGGTGGAGTTAGGAGCTTTGGTTCTTTTACGTCTGAACTGACATAGCTCCTTGATCCTAGGTTAACTTCATGTTTGAACATGGAAGAATCTTGCTTTGATACTTGAAACAAGATGGTTTTGAGCCACAGAATGTGTGTATGAAACCTAGTTTCCTATAGTTTGGTGCCCTTTGTCCTCTTTAATACCCCAATGAGGCAAAAGTCTGGTGAACTACTCTAGATACCAGATTTCCATGGGTGCTGATCAACCAGCCTGTTGCTAACAGTATTCATAGCAGCTGAGTTTAGCCTGCTGTTTCTTCCTTGCCAATTCTTACTATAGCTATGAGATTATGGTCATCTTTGAAAATTAATTTCCTGAAAATTGGCTATGGGGTTAAAAAAAATGACTGATGCAGAAGGAACGACAGACAGATGATCAGACGGTATAATCAAAACCATGTAATTCTTTTAGTAAACCTGCTAAAATTGAGTAATTTGGATATTAACCAGAAAGCATAATGAATTGGACCTCAGCAGCTTTCTGGCTCCTGTGCACTATGTCAGATACTAAAACTGGTATTTGGGAGTCCTGCTTTCATGGGGAATTTTTTAGATGGATAACAGCCAGCACCACAACCCTGGGGCGTCTTCTCTAGAGATGAGTCCACACTGAGGGTCTGTGAGAGCGGAGCGGAGCATGGGCAATGCACAGTGTGCACTGGGGCTTTGTGGCTTCTGAGTCCCCTGGCTGACCTCCAGGGCCRCGTGAATCATCACAGGCCCAGCATCAGAGGTGGGAATGCTGTACAATGCAATTTATTTCCTCTTCCTGTATGCCAAGTACTGCAATATATACAAACTCCTAAGTAAATGATTTCGGATGCACAGCTATAAATTTCAGTCACACACACTCTAACAGATTTTTTAAAACAACAACAAAAAAAATCACATATTGTTCTCATGCACTCTTTAGTTACTTTATAGGACTCCCTCTGTTCGTGACTGTTTCTGTTATTGTTGGAAGAATAAGCCTTCTCAAAATAGATCATCGTAAGGATGGAATCTGTCCAGTGACCACTTAAGTAGAAGTTTGCTGCCAGAACCAGTTTATTTCAGCTGTGATCATGAAGAGTCTTGTGTGCATTTATTTGTTTGTTCTTCAATACTGTCCGTAATATTGAGATGCTCTGCTAGTATCTTTAATGTTATCCAATGTTTTTCCAAAACGAAGTAGGTAAATACATACGAAAAGGTCAGAGAGAGATCCTTGTTTTTTTCAACACAGACAGGACAGCCTTATATGTCATCAGGTGTCCAACATACCTTGGTTACCTCAGTGTAGGCCTATTATTGCCAACCATATGTTATTTCCTTCTGCAAGAACTAACTCGGATTGCTTGTGTTACTTGTATAATGTGTGCTCTTTGATAGGTGCTGCTCTGAAGTTGTGCTATGAAAAGAAGGATGGGCTTGTGTTTCAGCCTTATAACCCAAAGTTAGGATGTCTGGGTTTTTTCCTCTGACAGTATCATGGATTTCAGCAAACTTGCCTCAGTATTTTGTGCTCTTTTCCCCTCCTCTTTTCCTCATCTTCTGTACAGCAATGCTCAGAAGAGAAAAATAGGAGAAAGTTAATTTGACTGTTATCAGACACAAACAATTAAGCAACTGTTTGCAGATGGACTACAGTCATTCCTGTGGAGGCCCAGAGGTGTCTCCTCCTTCTCTGGGTTGTACACCTGATGGATGACAAAATGCTGGTGGTCCCCTCTGCCCCCAGAAGGGGTGGAGGACTAGACCACAAGCCAGACAGGAAGGTACATAGCTGTATCAGTGTTCTTTAGGAGAAAAGAAACCTTTAGATGTGTTTCAGACAAGTGCCTGGAGAAGCAGAAGCACTCTCCTGTCGGGGTCAGGGAGGAGCTTTAGTACCCCTGAGTTTCTAGGTGTGCTGCTCCTGGGCAGGACAGGCAGAGGCAGCTGTCTGGGAGGAACAGGCACGAGGAGTTGACCAGTGGTTATAGAGCATGGTCAAAGGTTAAGTGGGTATCATTTTGCTAGAAATGCCTTGTGATACGAAGTTTGAATATGTGAGTAATGGGCACTGATGGGACAGAACCTTGAAACAGCACCAGCTGGAGAGACAGGTCATGCTGGAGCTGTATCAGCACCCACTGTGATGTACAGCTCTGCTTGTGTGCTCGGGCTGGCCTGGAGGTGTCTCAGATCATGAATACTGTGTCCAGATATCATGTGAGTTCCCACGCAGGCTTCAGGTAGAGGCAGAGACTTCTGGAGAGGAGGGGTTCCTGGTGGCCATTTCCCTCTGCAAAACCTGCATGGGGAGGCTGAGGGAGTCACAACTCCATGTATGCAAAGGCAGGGGGCCTTGTGTGCAAGAGCTTGGGGGAGTGGGAGGCACACGGGGCAGGCAGTAAAGAAATCAGTCTCCAGGAAGTCAGGTAGGTTAGATAGAGACAGAGATGTCTGAAGCGGACTCCAGGCAGAAGGATCTGCAGTAAAATTTGAAAAGGCCTTATCTCAAGGCAGGCAGATCTGCCTGCAGGCTGAGGCTCTCTTTTAGGCTCTGCCAAGCTCCTGGGGTGAAGTTCAAGCAGTGCTTCACTTTGCAAGGGCCTGTTGGCCCCCAGCCCATGGGAGCTCCCGAGCAAGGATATGGGAGAATGCTGAAGGCTGTCTTCTGCCCCAAAGAGTGCATGTATCCTGAATACAGAAGGTTCTTCTCCAGCTCATCTATTGTCCATTTATGATACAGGAACAGGAAGTGATACCAGCCTTTTTTTTTTAATGCAACCCATGGTTATAAACTTTTATTTCTGTTTTATTTTATTTTAGTTCTAGTTCATAATTGCAGATACTTCAAGAGAAGCCCATACTTGCAGAAGTAAACTGCAGTAACAAAATTTCATGTGCCTATAAAGAGTGCTTTAATACTGAAGTGCATCACAAGCCAGAGCTGCAGATGCTCGTCAGAAAACCACCACAGCACTGGGTAGCCTTTTCTCTGATAGAAAAGCTATCAGAGATCAAAACTGTACCTCAGTCTCCTCTTAAATGCGATATGATGTGGTTTTACATGCACACATGCAAATGTTACTTGCTTGATTCACACAGGAAGGTTGGTTTATTTTGTAGAACTAATCTAGTTAGTTTGTAGGGCATATGCAATGGGAATGTGACTTGCAAAGATAAGGCCCCATTGAAGACTTACAGAAGCCTTCCTTGATGTTAACCAGAATGCATTTGGTTTGCTAAGAACCCACTGCCACAACAAAACAGAAATTCAGGTGGAACAGGATATAATTGCTGCAGGTACTTTAAAACCACCAGACTGCATTTCTGATGACTACTATGCAATTAGCAATGTAACAGATCTGCTTGCTGGGAGGGAAAAGGCATAAAACTTGTTTCTTATGTCCCTCATGTGACATGGTAAGAACAAATCCTACTGGCTGTAGAGGAAAGACAAAGCAATCCATGTACCTGAATAAAAATGTTCATCCGCCTACTGACATTTAAATCTTGTTTTTCTTGCTCTTCTTCCCTCCATTTTAAGGTCTGGCTTTGTTTCTTTGCAGGGGGGTAAGTCCCACCAAGGAGCCTGTTGCGTGATACTGAAAATTTGCAAGAGTGTTGGAGACTAAATAAGCATATTGCCTAAGGCTGAGCTGCTAAGAACAGCTCTGGTTTTTTACTTAGCTATTCTTAATAGGAGAACCAGGCAATTGCAAGTGAGAGTTTCAAGGCAAGTGTAAGTTTCAAGACCAAGAGGCATATTCACTCCCAGGATTAGAGAGTTAATCTGCCTCTTTAAAATCAGTGAAGAGAGGTTCCCTCTTTACGGCCAGCCCCCTGAATCATTCCCAGGAGACGTGGCAGGCACATACAGCTGCCTGCCCCAAATGCTCAGTGTTGCAATCCTGTCACTCTCTGCAAAAGTGGTGGTGTATTTTGGTTCAAAGGGAAGGGATCAAATCTGCTTATTCTGTCTGCTGCATCCCTGAGGACATGTTCAGTTAGTCCTGACAAGCAGGGACTTGGATCTAGTGTTTTGGTTTTGGCTTGGCCAGATCTTAACAGAGGTGTAGAACAGGACTTTTCCAGGTGGGAAACTTCCTGTCTAAAAGACAAATCTGTGAAAGTAGCGCAATATTGTGGTTACTAGAATGCCTTCAAAGTCCTGTTTCCTCCTTCCTGAGAGGGTACCCTTTCAAAAAGAGAGTCATTCCATGTCATAGCCTCTGCTCTCACCAAGCAGTAAATATTCAGCTCTTAAGTTCCCTCCTAAATTCTCATTTCCAATGGCTTTGCTTGCCCTCTGAATCTCCTTCTACTCATCTCGCAGCTCTCTGGCAATTGCAGGCTCAGAACTAAGCGCAACATTACTGTAGCCATAGGAGATTCCTGCAGCTCAAACTACATTTTACTGATCTGAACCATGGCTTCAGATCTCACTTATTGTCAGCACCTTTCAACTCTACAGTTTGCTCCCACTCTCTGGACACTAGTAGTCCAGGCTTTTCCTTCAGCTTACATTAGGCTTATGTTGGGTCAAATATAATTAGGTATCTACTTAAATTGTCTAAATACAATTTGTGGCTCTCTTCCTCCACTATTGCCCAGGTAAATATCCCTCTCTATCCTCTACGTTAGGACATGGGAGGTGGACTAGAAACAAAAGCATTCACTCATAGATGTTTCTGACTAACCACTAACCCTAATCATGGTCACATAAACCTCTGAAACCTCCTAATGCTTGTATCAAATGCTTTACTAAAAGCCTGTTGATTTGTCTTTATAATCTCCTCAAATTATTTGTAACTGTCAACAAATTAAGTACCTTTGCTCACAGAGGTATGGTATTTCCTCAGTCTGCTAGCACGTCCCTAGTGTTCTGCCACTTATCTGAGTGATATCRCTTACCAGAACTGTAGCAAGTCCATTATCTGATTCCCTTAACTGACCCATACAGCAAATTATCTGGACTCTCACTATGCTGCAGTAAGATCACATTTCACAAATATTTTCTTACTTGTTTTCATCAGTTACTGCATTACATCCTCATTGATTTTCAACCATCCCTCATTTCAAGTCCTTTTTAAATAGATTTCCACCATCTCAGAGTTATCAATCTCACTTCAGTGTTCCCATATTAATAGGCTTTTCATATTCCTTTCCCTCCCCAGGCACATTTATGAAAGCTCTTCTTTCCTTAGCCTTCTGGTCGTTGTTAATTTATTGTTGTGGATGCCCTTAGCTTGTTCTCTGAGGCTTAAATCCAGTCAGCTGATTATTTGCAGTCCATCTTCCCTCATTCAGTGTAAGGCTACCATGCACATTTGTAAAACTACAGAGCAGGTGGCTACTGTGATGTTTAATTTTTAAGATCTATTTGTAATGCTTTCTGAGGTTCACAGGTTTTTTTTCCTTCTCAGCAGCTAAATCACGTTTTGAGATCTGCCAGTGCTGCAACTATGGGAGGAAAAAGGGCAGAGAAAATTCCATTTGTTAGATGCTGGGTTGCTTCCTCAGCTGGGGCAGTGGAGAGTTTCTCTCCTGTATACAGCCGGTCTCAAGTGCTGCTGTCTGGGGATTAATCCATGATCTCTTGAAAACCAAAACTTCATTCTTCAAATTAGTTGTTCCTACCACACTGCAGGAATTTCAGTGACTCATAAATCTTGTTATTTCAAAGTAAGGGAAGTACTTGAAAATATCACGTGGAGCTTGAATGTTCCTTTCTGATCTATTTCACAGACCAAGATTTTCTGCTAATCAGGACATTACACATCTTTGCTTGGACATTCACCTGATGTTTCCTGTTCTAAATCAAGATACAGTAAGTGACATCTGTGAGTTTGCTGCCATCCTATATGTGTTTTTATATGCCAGACCACAATATTATGACTTTCTGGAGAGCAGCCATATACCAAACAAACAAACAAACAGTTGTAAAAAGGAGAAGTTAAAAAAATGAAAGAATTGTAGCTAATCAAAGATATTATTTAGCCTCCTTTGTGCTTGCAACCAACTTTGATATGAAATATAYCAAAAGCAGAAAAGGACAAACAGAAAAAAAAATAAATACAGAGAAAATATTGGGATAGATTGCTTTGGTCTAACAAATTGTTGCCTATTTTCTACAGTTTAGTGAGCCCCCTAGAGTAATACTACTCCCTTCTCTTCTATCCTATCCTTATCCCTCCTTCTGCAGCCAAACACACAGCTTGCCTTTTGCGAGGTAAGTCATGTCACACTGCTTCCTACCATCTTTTCAGATGCTCAAAGCCCATTTGTGAAAACACCAAATCCTAGTATCTCTGTAATAGTAATGTTTTAAAATTTTTTCTTYTAAGGGTGAGGAGATGATCTAAAAAACCACATATGATCAAACTTTTTTATTTCTTGTCATCTGAATTAGGAATACCTCACTTAATCTTTCTGTTTCTTAATGGCAGGGTGACCTAACACTTAAAAATTCCCTTCTTCCTCTAGGTCTCCACAGGTTAGAAGGAGTCTAGGACATCCTCTGGAAGATTCCTCACTCCTGCTTTAGAGCCTCTTGGCAACAAAATCGAAACCTTAACATCATGACTTCAGGAGGGGTAATGTTAATATATGCACCCATCAAGTTTTGAGAACCTGACAACAAAATGCCTTCAGTTCTCAGAAAGGCAGTTTTGCTACTGCTTGCAAAGTTTCACCTAAGAGACATCAAAATAACAACCCACAAGCACCTTCTGCAGGATGAACACTTTCAGGACTGTCCTCTCCCAACTATGTGACATTCCTGCAGGTTTGGTGACCTCAGGCAAAACCACTAACAACACTCGTGGCAACTGGCACTGGGAACAGGCTCCCAGGGGACAGAAGGGTGTAGTGTGGTAGACACCACACAGGAGCCATCCCTCTCTCTCAACACACAATCCTCCAATGCTGCACAACCCTTTGAAGAGGCAGAAGACAAGGCTGTCCAACAAGCAGTCTCACACTGTGTCTGTCTTTCTAGGGTTCCATTCACAGCAGGCTGTGAATACTTGACTGAAGCACTGTTTCTTTTGATCCAACCATTTTATATAGTGTTTCCCCAGAATTTCACAGGACAGAAAATAGAAGGTAATGTTCCATTTTATTTTCAACAGTTCATTGCTCAGATGTAAAAAGTCTGTCCCAAAATAAACAAGAACATATAAAATATAATGTTCACATGTTTATACCTGTAAGTATATTCCTGCAGGAAACTTGAGAGATGAAACAAAACTTAACAGTAGCATTTTGTTTCATTTCAAAACATGTTACTTCGGAATAAACTTAAAAGGTCGAAAGCATTTAAAAGTTCTAATGGTGGTGGCTTAAGAGGAATCTTTCCAATTGTGAACTCCTTTGCTTCAAACTGTTGCCACTCTTCAGCGGATA
>RAHM01000260.1:849471-873408 GCA_003713295.1 Parotia lawesii | reverse complement strand
CCATAATTAACATCAGTGTAAATTACTTAATTAAAAAATGACATCAGGCACAGAGACATGTTGCCATTCGTGAACACTTACCAAAGCTGCTTTTGCTACTACAGCTAAAGCTTTCCACTGAATCAGCCAATTTTCCCATTGTTCTGCTAACTGTTCGACAGCATCTATCTGAAAAGAGAGAGAAAAAAGCATATTTTTATTATTGGGGAAGACTTTAAAAAAAGAAAAAAGAAAAGAAGAGTGGTCTGTTAACTGAACCAGAAGAAGATATTTAGAATTAGAAAAGAAACTTCACTAAACCTAGAGTTATTTTGCTTTCCYTCCACTTCAAGGTGAAAAGATGAAAATTTGTTATTGATAAAAGATTCCTTTAAATACTCTTACTATTGCCCTTATATGAAGTTTTTACATCTTTACATAAAGAGCAAGATCAGACAGTTTGAGCCAGAGATCTTGGGCAAAAACATGATTTTACAGTAGACCATATAGACCATCTGTGATTTTGGCATTCTCTTTGGTGCACAGAAATTGAAGGATATTTTGGCATTCTGATAATCTCCTAGAGTTAGGAGATAAATAAGTCAAGAGTTGCCACCTGAAGATTGGTAACAAGTCTTATCCCAAAGACTGTCCCCATCAGTCAGTATTTTTGAACCACTTACACATTTCCCAATTATATTGTTTGCTGTCATAGTACTCCAGATGCAGTTCTTCTGGAGAGACATCCGACAAGCCTGCAAGGACAGGAATAGTCAAAAACCTCCAAGAGAACAGATTCATAGCTTCGTGCTTCCAACCGCCCTCTATAGTTACAAAGACATGGGCCTTGGTACATTGTCCTAAAACAGTTACAGTCGGAGACACAAAGAATTCATTACAGAACTTCAGAGGTGTAAACGCCCCAAATGAATTGGCAAACGCCGGCTCCCTTTGAGCAGGAACAAAGACAAGTAACTGCAGCCCTCGGCTTCCCGTCCAGTCCCTCGCCTTCCGAAAGCTCCCGAACACCCACGCCGGTGAGAATGGAAACAGCCTTCACCACTACAACACGCAGCTGCTTGCACGTTGCTCGTGGCAGCAAAGATCCCCGAGCTGCTCTCCCACGGCCTCGTGGCCCATCCCGCAGTCCCTTCGCCAGAGTGCCACCCTGCGAGTGCCCAACCACAGGCTGCCGCCCACAGTCCCCGCCGAGACCCGCTCGGCTCCGGAGCTTCTGCCGGCAGCGGCCGCACGGGGCGCCCGGGGCGGGCACCGGGGCGGGTCCGGGAGCCGCCTGCAGCCCCAGCGTCCAGCCGCTCGCCCGCCGCGCTCGGGGCACCGTGGGCCGGGGATGAGAGTACCCGGACCGCGGGGATGCCCCTTCCAGCGCCTGGCCCCGGGGCGGCCGTAGCCCCGCCGGAGCCGAAGGACGAGCGCGTCCGCCCTGCGCTGCCGCCGCCTAGGCGCGCCGGGGACAATTCACCCCTCAGAACAACGGGGCGCCGCGGGTTTAAAAGCGGATGCAAAACATAAAAGAGCCGGTCCACTCTAAGAAGCACACAGTTCCCTCCAGGATTCCAGCAGTTCGGAATCAAGGAGTGGAGACACCAGGGACACGTTTCGTGGCTAGGAGAAGTGAAAAGGCAAGGGAGAACAGAAAAAAAGTCGCACGCCCTTCACTTACTGCTGAATAAAGAACGGAGTTGCAGGAACCACAATGGAGGCCGTGAGTGCATCTAGTCCTCTCTGTACAGGCAGAGTTGTCAGGATGAGGAAGGAAACGAGGAGCAAGTCTACAAAGCAGCACTGACTTTGAAAACCAGGATTTACACTACTTAGGAGAAGCTGGAGGAACTTCAGAGCTAAAACAGACTAAACATCCACAGCACCAGCGAGGTAGAGGCWGGCAAGCACCAACTTCTGAAGTTAACTCACTAGTCTCATAGAAACAGACCTGAAAAAATCAGCAAGTTAGAGGAGAGGTGACAAAACTACGATGAAGCTATGAATAAACTAGCATGGGAGCAGCACAGACATCATTTGTATAGTTTTCCAGATGTGGGAAGAGGCCCATGATGTCGATGACATCCAGAGCTTGAGAGGCTGGACTTCGAGGCTGGATGAAGAAGTTTACCATCATGTGGGCTGGAAGCATTCACAGAACTCTGTGCTTCTAAACCAGAGATGAATAACCATGCGCAACTTCTGAAGACTTCTATAAAGTATCTTTAATTACTTGGTTCATGCCATTTTAAAAACAGTCATTTCCAAGAAGAAAATCAATATATCTGTTGTATTGACTCTGCTTTTCTCATTCYTGTTCCCATATTTGCTAATGGTTTGGCATCTACAGTATGTACAGTCTGATGCCTGGGAAGATAGATTGAAAATTCTTTCCAAGTTTCCTACTTGCTAATTATAGTGCACAATTCTTGTCAACTTCCCCCACCATTCCCTACCTCAGTGTAATAAAAAATAATAAAATCAAAAAGTCTTTCTGTGAAAGCTCCACAAAATGTCAAAGAGACCATCAAAGTGTTTCTCTAATCTCTATGTATGGCCTCTCTAACCTTAAAAAACTGATACGCAGTCATGCAAATGATGGAAGAAACTCACTGGAAGAGGGCAGCTATCATGATCTAGAGAGCTGTAGAAACATTGGGAATCTTTATTAGACAGCAGTCCTYGGTCTTTCCTGAGCAAATATCTTCATTTCATCCTAGTAAGATTTCTGCAGGTAGGTATGAAGGAGAAAAAATTGTTGTTCCTCTTTCTCATGAGCCAAGCTGTATTTACTCACCTTTCTTAAATGAAGTGTCTCTGCAACTGATCTTGGTAAAATGTCATTTAACCAGAAATCTTTTCTTCATCAAATGCTTTAAAGGCATTCTAAATATTTGGATTGGGTCTACATTTGACAAGGCCACACCCATAGTCCTTTTAAAGGAAGATGCAATGTAATACCACCTAGGTAAGTGGATCTCAAAACACATCCCCATCTCTTTAAAACAGACAAGAAAATGGGCATGACAAAATCCACATTATGCAATATGCTGTATATACAAATTGAAAGACTGCATCTCATTTTTCCCCCCATTATTAAATTTAACATGATTCAGTAAAACATGGAAGCAAAGCACCAATAACCATCTTTTCCCAAGTCCTTGAAGAATGCCTCGGCATCTCCTACAGGTCTTCAGATCTCTAGAGTTTCTTCATTTGCCCCACAAGTGTCTACAACACAGATTAAACAACTTGTCACTGGGAAAGCACGGACTTTGGAGTTGGCTATCCACTTGTCTGTTTCAGTGTTATATTCAAGAATGTGCCCTAAGCGACCAACACCCTGAAAACCAGCCAGGACATAGACTACAGATCCCACCGCAGCACACTTCACTGTTACACCTTTCCATGGCATTGGAGACACCATCTTCCATTCATTCATCTTGATATCGTAATATTCTACATTATCAAGGCCACCTACAAAGCAATGAGATAGATAACTGCTTATCATGTTGTACTGTGTGGACTGCACTAGAGCATGCAAACTTAAGTCTTTATTTTCAAGGTTTCAAAAACCCTACTTTAAAAAAACAAATCTGAAAATACACCCCAGTTTCTAAACTAGCAGTTTACCCTTGTATAAATACAAAATGAGAGAAAAGTAAAAAGAAGATAGTAAGATGTATTCTAACAAATTCACACTAGATGCTTTCTAGAGATTCCAACCTGTTACTTCACGGATAGAAGAACTTTTGATGCTGAATTTCTGATGGATTTGGGGCTAGTGACTAAAACTCAGGAATTACCTGAAAATTCCCTATAGCAAGGGCATTTCATTCTAGAGGGCTCATGGGTACCTTTACCAAAAATGGCCATTTACTGATAGAGGAGGTCTCTCTTCATGGTGATACTAAAATCATCGAAGTGTAAAAGCCTAAGTCCCTTTGAAAAGGGCCAAAGGAACCAAAAGTTATTAGAGAAGAGTAGATTTTGTGACTAAGATTTGCTTCTTCAGGAAATATGTTAGTAATTACACTTGACGATAGCCACAAACATCCTGCTGTCCCTATTTAACTCAGTTTTCACTTCCAGTCCTGAATTATTAGATTTGAATGATTAAGAAATCTCTCTATCATGTTAATAAATCTGAGTTTTTCACCCCAGACATAACTCTTCCTCATTTTATTCCAGTAAGAACAATTCTTAACACTTCTAAGAGGAGCATTCAGTGAATACACTTACATTTTGCAAGATGGCAGATTATGAATTGATAAAATGTTTGTGCAATAAATGTATCTATTATTTTTGCATCAGGGATCAATCATGATGGAATAGTTTCCGTAGCCAATTAAAAATCAAGCTATATTCTAAAATAGCATTCATCTGAAATCAAGTATTCCCCTTACCATAAACAGTGATTAAAAAACCTCATAAATGAGAATTTTCCATTTTGAAAAGCATTTCAGAAACCCTGTGCAATTAAAATTCAATTCTTCTTGTAAAGTATTATTCTGCTAGTTTTAAAGACAAGAAGACAGGCAGATCATAATTGACCTGTCCATGACAGTAAATCATATTTCAAAGCTAGAGCAGTCAAAAGAGGTCTCACATTTTCACCATTTTACAATACCAGACTAGCTTTAAGTCTTTAGACTGAAGTTCCTAAAATAGTGGCTACACCTTTACCTGTCTCTCAAAAGAATGCTAAAATCTCTCAAAACACATGAATAACTAAAAAAAAGAAGTATCTCTTTTCTCAGTCACCTGATTTAGCCATATTAAGTGCTTCAGAGATGGGGTACAGTTGGAGTGCATATCTGAGCTTGACAGTACTGTCATTAGTACAAGAATGTGAAAAATAAGATACAGTGAAGTGGGGAGGTGAAAGGAAGAAGGCAACACCGATGTGACAACAACAGGATGTTTGATGGTGCTGCTCAAGGCTTTTCAGTTGAGCAGAGTAGAATGAATTCCTTCCAAAAGAGAAAAAAGGCCCATGAAACCTTGTGTGACCAGATAGAGAATTAACAGAATTAAAGTACCTAAACTATTTTGTCCACCCACAGCAAATATTTTGTCCTTTACAAACACCAGCCCATGATTCTTCCTGGCTTCAATCATTGGACACAGTTCAGTCCACCTGGGGAAAATAAGCCAAACAGAAAAGGACAAATCACCATCTAATTTGTAGAAAATAAGTATAAAATATGTAAATAAAACCTATCATTAGGAAAATGAAATATGGAAGAAAGCTGCTTAAGAAAAAACATCTTTCAAGGAGAACTGCAAATAACTGATTTCTTACTGCTGACTCAGGAAAAATTCCTTACCAGACTTTTTCCCGTAGTCATCTGTACTTCAGTCATTTACAGAGCTAGCGAAGACATAAGTGACTAAAAACAACCTGAGTGAAAACAACACTTACGTTTCTGTGGCTGGATCATAAACTTCACAGGAATTCAGGACTCTTCCGGAAACATTGTTTCCCAGGCTCCCTCCGCATACATAAATGAGCCCATTCGCCTCTACCATTCCATGGCTGCATCGCTGAGTCAGCATGCTGGGCTTTGTGTGCCAGCTCTCTGTTCTCGTGTCATAGCATTCAAATAAATACAGTGCAGAATTGCCTTAAAAGAAATAGAAACCCACCAAAGTGGCATTAATCTTTATGGCTGTCTTTCAAGAGAAGAGTCTAACAGCAATTATCAAATTGATGCTTTGTTTGTTAGTGGAAAAGGGAAAGCTGCTTTCCCACCTCCAAAAGTAGAACTAACCAGATTTAAACTTGGGATTATTCAGAAAGCACATACTTGTAATTATTTTGACTCTTTTGTTCCAAAATATGCAAGCAAGTTTATAAAACTGCTATTTGTGTTTAAAAACAACAAGAAAAAAAATAATGACTTTTTTTTCTTGGAGGGGAATAAATCTTAAACAGAGATGTATATAAATGACCCATCCCATTGTCATCAGCTCATGCTACTCTTACTACTTTGAAATATAGTGAACTTTCAGATGTGAAGATGAAACCAGCTTTGTAAACTTACTACAGGTTCATGAGTCTTTTTCCTCTAAGCAATGTGACTTGCCCAATACCCAGAATACTTGTTGCCTTAGGAATTTGATAGCTTCTGTCAAACAGACTCCTGAATTATTAGCAACCACAAAGCAGCTACCTCTCCCCAATTTACTTTCTTCCTGAGGACTGGCAGATACTTATTTTCTGGAACTGCAGGCTCTGTGTACTCTTCCCTCAAAAGCCAAGAGAACTATTACTGAAATCAAAAGCGATTTTTCTAATGAAGATAGATGGGGGCTCAAAACTCATGCTCAGGTAAGTGACCGAATCATAGCCAAGGCAGAGAAGGCTGAATACAACTTTTTCAGAAAGAACCAGATACTTCTTCCCTTTGTTTCAAAAGATATGTTCACCTAGAACAGTTAAAGGTGCCTTTCCTTGTGCCTGTTTTACCTTGGCTTTCTACTTCTAAAAATTAAGCATGTCACACTAGCAGCACTTACTACCAGCTGAGGATTTGAACCTTCAAAAAAATGCTGTTTCCAGACCCAAAATTATTCCTATAGACTCCTATAAAGTCGGCATTTGTTCGCTCCCACCCTGTTATTCTCAATATCACCAAAAACTGTACAAAGTGGGACATTTTTTTCTTTGATGTAAATAAACATTTTCTTTGATGCAAATAGATGTTCTTATTGCTTTGAAGTTGTAGAAATTCCCATCCATGGAAAATCCAGCAGACCTGTCTTTTTTTTTTTTTAAACAGGTAGAAGCTTCCACTTTCAGTATACTGTTAAGTATTTCTCCTGCACCAAAACAAGAGTGGAAGAATCTGGTATGTTCAGCTTCCAAACTATGCTAGTTATTACAAATAAAACAGGACTCCCATCAATTCAAGAAGGGGAAATGAGCCATGTTTTCTGTAATGGACTGGCACAGTAATCCAACCTCTTCAATTGATGAAAAAACATGCAATTTTTAGATTTCTTTACAGTTAAACACACTGCAGCATTTTATCAGATCAATGCTTTCAACATAATTGCCTGCTTCAAATTAGAAAATACTACACTCAGGAGAGACAGACCTTTCCAAACTTTCAGTGTTCACTGAATTCTGAAGAAAAAGTACAGGCAAAATAAATTCCATTATTAATGTTTAGCTTTTGCTATTCTGTCTTGAATAATATTTATGGAAAGCAAAGTGAAACAGTGCAGTAATGTGAGGGTGTATTTCTACAAAAACTGCTAAATTAAAATTTCAACTATAGTTGTACTAACTATTTACCATGCATTACAAAATATACTGTACAATCAAAAGTTTGTATTGTTATTCCCCATGAACTGAAACATGAGAAACTGCAAAGATTTATGAGATGTAGTGTTCCAAGTTYCCTAATGTAGCCTTAGTTAAGACTATTTCAAGTAATGGGAAAGGTGCTATTTCACACTCACCACACGAGGTGGCAGCTGGGAACTGCTTATTCTGCTGCTACATTAGACCTCTTAAAATACTTTAGAGGTCAGATAACATGGCCTAAATGTTACAACTTCCCATTAAGTGACTTATCAATATTAAGCACTGATCATGACCATTCTTCCTCTGTTCACCTCCCTCTGCAGCAAGGCAGACCTCAAAAGGATCTTCCTTCTAGGATTTTTTTTCCATTTATTTTTATTCCCCAGAACATAGCTTTTTTAGCATAGTTATTTTTATGGCTATAGCATGCCTACAGTCCAACTTTTGGGTTGTTGATGATGTATCAGGTTTAGACAAAATAAAATGTTCTTGTAACACCATAGCATAAGTCACTTTCCAGGGTTTTTTTTTTTTTCCGAGAGAAAAAATCTCAACTGTCTTTTATTTTTTTCTTTACTATGTTGAATAATAACATCTAAAGGATGTATCATTTCTCCATTTCTGGAAGCAGACCAACAGAATAACAAAATATAACAGAAGATAACTTCTGTCATTTGACAGAAAAATGGGACAAATTCCTTTACAGGACCAAGTACAATTTCACCACCAAAAGCAGTAGTTGTAAAAGATTTCTTTTCTACCTTCCCTCCCCACCCCTTTAAAAGACCTCATTAGGCCCAACATATGCTGTATAAAAGGAAGGCTGTTGTCTAAATGGAGCTACTCTGGTCACACATTCCAGAAAATTTTAAACTACACTGAATTCTGTGGATTTATAGAAGAAAGATAAGAGTGGGACTCCCAAAATATATTTCATTGAATCACACCATCATAGAATGGTTTAGGGTGGAAGGGACCTTAAAGATCATCTATTTCCAAGCCCTCTGCCATGGGCAGGGACACCTTCCACTAGATCAGTTTGCTCAGAGCTCCATCCAATCTTGTCCCTATTAAACTCCTTAGGAGCTGCAGTGTACTTTTTACTCTAGTTAATGTAAACACTATTCATTTCAATCAGTGAAACCATTTTCAAAACACAACAGAAACAGGTTGTTGGAATGGGCAAAGGGGGATAAAATCCTAAATAAGGGAAAATAAACTCATTAGTCTAACATGGCAACGTGCAGTTTCTTGTCAACAAAATCATGCAAAAACCAGAAAAATTTCCAGCTATCTTTCTTTGTGCTTTTTTGTTTGTTTTAAAGATTTTTAGTGTCTTACCCACTTCTGAACCACCAGATGTATAAATTTTGCCCTCAGCAGCACAGGCTGCAAGGCTATCTCGAGGTGTTGGAGGTCCTAGCTTGGAATACCAGCTATCCTTCACCACATTGTAGCAGTCCATTCGCTTTATAGGGAAGAGCTGGGAACCACCCAAAATATAAACTACGTTGTCCCAGAAGACACAAGCTGCATCCCTGCGCTTTTCAAAGGGACATCGGATGTCTGTCCAGCTGTAATCCTGCATTACAAAGAACAAGTAATGTCTAATAGATTATAACACTTACCTGCAGTGAGTGTTTTTCAAACAGAGCTTTTCATAGAGACTTAGATATGGTCAGTTTTAAGTTCCTTTTCAAAACAAACATGAACACTGTTTATTGAAGAATACTCCTCAGGCGTACTCTTGAAAAATTCTCTTAGACACAGACATAGTTAGCTGCAATGAACCATGACATTATGAATTTCTATTTCCTCATTCCCTTTGTGCACCCAGTACAGCTTCCCTGAAAAACAGTTTTGGTGTTTTTTTCCAACAGAATYGACCTCCTGCTGCTATCATGTTAGAAACAATGCATATAATCAATAAAGTAGGATTGCATTTTCTTTTATAGCAATGGAAAAAGACATCTTACATATAGTAACAGATTCTTTCTAAAAAATAATAAAATACAGAATGCACCAAACAAAGACAATGGAAAAAGAAGATAATATCCAAATTGACAAGCAACTCAGTAAAAAAGCTCTGATACATACTTTATTACCATGACAACTAGAAGCTTATTTACAGAATTTACAAAACACAAATGTTCTATAGCTATCCACAGTTGATAGCATGAGAAATAGGGTAATGCTCCATCACAAATACTGCAGTCATGTTGCCTAGAAACCGATTTTGCATAGATTGGCAAAATCAGCAAGTATCAAATATGAGCAGTAATGCCCAAAGCCTTAAAAACACCAAACTCAACAACTGATGGCAGACCAGGATAGCATACAGCACAAGAAACACGTCTTGAGTAATAGCATCTCACATATTCCATGAGCATAGCTTGCATCCTATACTGAACAGGAAAGTATGGGACCTTAACTGTTATCCGTGCCACCTCAAGAAGGTCTACCTCAACCTGCTGAATGACCTTCACTGTAATGGTTCACACAAGACGTTACATCATTACATTTTCTTAGCAAGGACATACTTCAAACACCTTGGTCAATGAGGAAGAACAGCGACTCCTACATGGGGGTTCAAAGAAAGAGAGGCAGAGCATGTTATAGTCCAGAACATCTTACAATCTTTTCTTGTAGCATCCCCCATATCAAGAAGAGCTGTCAGCTGCATGTGGCCCTTTATGGTGAGAAACAGGTCCTGGGGCATCCTAGAAAGGAAAGCCATACTACAGCATGGCAAAATAAATAGCTGCATAAATCTTAAGAAAATGTCTCAGTGCATTGTGTAAGATCAACATACTTTCTAGCTCAGACTTCTGGCAATTTTACAAAATATCCTTTTGTTTTCCTTTACTGTTATAAAGGGCTGTGACCTGACCCACTTTTATGGCTTCCGTTCATGTATCCATTTCATCCATACCTTTATCAAATGAAAAGCCATAACTTGAGTATACTCAGCAGTATCCTCCTCTTTCAGCAGGAGGCAATTTAGGTCATCCTCTTGCAATGCTCTTCGATGTTAGTCTGTACCACACAGAATTGATTTCAATTTTTGAATTTAACACATTTAGGAATTATGCAGAAGTGTTGCTTTACACCACAGTCAAGATCCACACAGCCCTGGGCAGTGCAAGTCTCAGTTCTGGGGGACTGAGTAGGGAAAGATGGACCAAGRTAAGTACATGGTGACTCTTTCCCTGCTGATCTCTGTTTTCATCAAATTGCAATGCAGGACACCAGAGGCAAAGGCTATACCTTTTTCTCTTTCATCAATTTATTGAATCACTTATTAAAACTACCTGAACTCCTGAGAGCCTCAAGACCCTGTGACAAGAATGGCACACACAATTATGGGCCCTGTGAAAAAGTACCTTTTTTCATTTAAGACTTTTTCTCATTTTCGGTTGATTCCTCTTCCAAGTTTGTCATAAAAACCAGCAGACATGCCCACTGTGGACAACTTTCCCACTAATAGCTTATTGACTACAGCTCTATCTCCTCATGAAAGGTATGCTGGTTCCCTTTATCATCAAAAAACAGTGTTGCCGGGCATCTGTTACTTTTTATTTGTCATTGTTGAATTTTGCACTGCTGAGAATTTAAAACTTCCAACCATTTCTGGCCACTGGAGATAGCAATTTCAAAAGAATAAGCATATTGCTGACACAAAATCTCAATCATGTATAAATTCTGTATTGAGAATTCATAAAACAAAACAACAAGTATTTTATTCCCAACCTAGGGGGAAAAAAAGATCTTTTTTTTACTATTCTGTGGAAAATTCAACAAGAAGATGCTCCCCACAACTGTTAATAGAACATCTAGGATTTCTAGTAGTATTCTGAAATCACATATGTCTACTCAGATTAGTGCCAGACTGCTCCGCAAGTGTTATGCCCATCTGCATCTGTCCTGTTGCATCATTTTGCTCTCTTGATGAAGTACATGCATCAATAGAAATACCAGTTACAGTGCAACAAAGATAGCAAATATAGTCTTAAAGTAATACTGCTAACATTCTCAACAAATAATACACAGTATCCAATCCAGTCTTATTTAAAGAACCCTTTTGACAACAAGGAAATGAGTATCAGCATTAGAGACTAATTTTGTGTGCAAAGGAATCAGTGAACATTAAAATTTTTGCACTAATTTTATCATATAAGAATTACGGAAACTCATATTGCAACCAAGAAGATATTTTCGGGAAAAACATAACCTTTGTTTTGAACTGTTTCTTTACGTGACAYGTAAGAATTTAATTAAATCACTGATTTTAATTAAAATCAGAAGTGAAGGACTAGGTCACTATTCAATCAGTTCAACAGACAACAAGCAAAATTTCAATTCTCTCCCAAGGTCCTAACCTTGCAAAAGTACATGCACAAGCTTAATTCTCTGTTCTGTGACCCTCTCATCATCTTTTGACAAGAGCAATTAAAGGGAGTTAAATGGTAATTCAGCAGGGGTTCTGGATCCTTGGTATGTTGCATTTAATAAGCTATTGTCACAGTTTAAAGATTAAAATCAAATACTCAAGCAAAACATCCAGAAAAGGACCTTTAAATAGCTTAGAGTTGGAAATTAAGTAAAAGCTGTTCAACAAGACATGACAGGCTAGCTAAGAGTACCCAAGAATGCATATAAGCATGAGGAAAACATTGAAGGAACACATGCTTGTTAGAATAAAGATCTCCAATTACCCACTTTTTAAATTTTCCTTCTGTGCCCCATTCTTCCCCCACTCCTTACTCCACATGCAAGGCCGTAAGTCTTGATCAAGAGGCAATTCTGCAAGGTTTCTTCCAAATTCAGTTATTTTTTGGTGTTATGCCTGGACAAGTAGTCTATGAAAGGTAAAGCTCTTTTATCCTATGCTTTATGTAGACTTTCACAGATACTACTTTTTGTCTACAAAACAGATTTATTTGCTGAAACCATGCAACTGTTTGAAAAGTTACGAATGCCCTGATCAAAGGCTTCCCAAACTTAGACCTTGGAAAAGAAAGAATTATCTGCTCTGTACCCCTCACCTCCTCATCCCCAGTTGAAGTGCTGCTTATCTTGGGTATGTGTATAAAGGAAAAAGGCAGTCATTAGTTAAGAATTTTGAATTCCCAATAGGAATACATATTAAGTGTCTCTCTAAGTCAGCAAAGCTGGTAGGTTTGGGGTTTTTTCCCCCAGACTTGAGTGGTACTCAGAGAAGGTGGCTTGAATTTTATCTTACAAAAGAAATGTGAAAGAAAAGTTCAAAACACATCCCAAAGGCTCATTCATTCAGAATTAGATTTGACAGGGCTCACATTAACTATAAAGTTCACACAGCACACAAAACTGTTCGAAATTTTAACAAGCATTTAATATGCTGAGTTAGAAYCAGAATTTCTTCAACAAAATATTACATGCATGGGATCTCATAACTTAAGGGAGCCCTGATTTTTACGTAGCAAATTTGTTCTGTATTACTGTATGTGCTTGCCTTGTAAAACAGGGTATGGGTAATCCTTCTGCATGCAGTTGATGCTTCTAAACCATTTAGTCTGCATAGATGAAATATACACCATTCCTGTGGCTTGATTTTATTCAAGAAACATGGGAACAAATTTCAGGCAGAACTTGCTTGCTCTACACTGACCATCTCTAAGTTTTTTGTTGTAGAATCACTCTTTTCCACTTATGTAATACTTGGCTCCCCATTCTTTTCCTTATGTACTCTTACAAACAAACAAAGCTGTGAACCATTGGGATTTAGAAGTGGTTGCATATTTTTAATAAATGCACTAAAAAATTCCTATAAAAGCTGGGTTCTACACTAACATACTAGCCAGTAACTTAACATGGGCTAAAAAAAACCTGCTTTGAGTTAATCTCTAAACACCTAAATGCATGCACATGCATACAGACTTTCATATATTCCTAACCAACTGCCTGATGTCTTAGTGACCTTTTGTTTATTTGCAGCTGTGGAATGCACATACCAATCAATGCTCAACTCAGACGGATTGATCAGCTCTCCATATCTAACATTGCTAAGAAACAAACACAATCATTCTATTCAAAATGAAGTATTACATATAGGTACACAGACTTAAAAATACTTAGTTAACCATATTCTTCCAATTGCATACCCAGGAGGGAGGGAATACTTCCTTCCTAATATTATTTTGTAGATCATTATGTCTCAGTATCATCAGCAAAGAAAACAGGTAAGATTACAAACAGTGAATCTTAATGCATTCTGAGGTAACGATTACCTTGGGATTAAAATATCTGCAGGACTGGGGCTGAGAGCCTCCAAACAAAGCAATGCGATAATCATGTTTTTTTCTTCTTGGCCGGGTACCTTCCACTAACTCTTCTCGGTCTTCCGGGGAAAGGAGGTGGTATCGCATCCCACCTGCAAGGAAGACAACAACTGTTGCAGATCCAGTGTAGCTCATATATGGATAGCGATGTTTCACAGGCAGGGATGGGGAAGAGATGGAAGGGAGGGCAAAGAGGAAAACCAAGTTTCTACATTACACCTATACAGCTTTGATTCAAAATGGAAGAATGCACAGCAGCGTGTGAGGGTGGGAGCATACATCCAGATTTACACCCTATTTCAAACCGGCTGTTCCATGTGAAAACAGGACAGATAGAGAGTCATGTTATGTACCAATGGATCAACCAGCTCATTTATCCAATATTAACAAGCAATTAAGATTGTTGTATTGAAACAGTCAAAAGGAAGCAAACCCACAAGAAAACATTCCAAAGAGTGCAAAAATATCGGTGACATTACAAACCACTAAAACCAGACAAAAATCCTTCTTTCCTATACAAGGCACCCTACTCCGTGTCACACAAGAACACATTGACTCCGTGTCACACATTGACACATTGAACTCCGTGTCACACATTGACTGTGATGTCAAATGTCAGCAAATACTTACCAACATATAGGTTAATTTGAATCCTGCTCATTGAGTCTGAAGGAAAACAGTTCTGTACTGATTTTTAGATCTACACTACACTGAAGCCAACTAGTTAACTGCTACTGAAATTGCTTTTCTTTCTTACATGATAAAATTTTACAAATGATGTCTAAAAACAAAAGGGAAGCTTGTTTCCTATTTCATCTGCACCCTGAGAATGCAAATGTAGGATCAATCATTGTAGGATCAATGGTCAGTATATATTAGAGAAAACACCAGTAAAACATACGCCTAACATTCTAATTTGCTTAGGGAAGCCTTAAAATATTCAAAATTTTGACATATTTTTTATTAATGCACATACGAACATGAACGATATTGAAGTTACAAGCCTGTCGCAAAGGCAGACTAACTTTCAATTACCCTAATGAGTCATTGACAAAATCTCCATTCCATAACTTCTCAGAGAGTTCATGTCACTTGCTAGGAGAAAACAAATGAAAGTCACACTGTTACATAAGCTAAATTTTATTTACATAATAATCTGCTAAACCAACTTCAACTAAACACAGCATCCTAGAGGGAACACAGACAGATTTAATGTGAAAATGTCAGAGCATTTTAAAGCAATTTTCAAAAATTCCAAATCAATTTTTAAATTACACAGAACATCATAAAGATTTCAGCTAGAGGTCAACTTACTGATCACCATTTTAAGGCATTCTGGGTTATCCTGAATAAGTGGTTCGGCCTGAACTGTTTTACTTAAGAAGTTCTTTGATATTAGAGGAAATCGGACTTTAGCAAGAATATCAACCATGTACGGCTGGCGATTTGGCTCATCATACTTCAGCCATCTGACTGCTGCATCATAAACCTTAAACAAGAGATAAGGAGAGAAAGGGATAAGGTACATCACCACACAGCAAGACAAGTAACAGAACCTTAATGCTATAAATTGATTCTAATGCCTGCTTGAGATTAACCTATACTAACATTTTAGTATGTGGGGATCCCGTTGCCAATTTTCAAAAAAAACCCCAGAAACCCCCCTACAACAAAAGTCAACCAAGCCCCCAAAAACAATGCTCAGACAAGAAGTAAAACAAATGCACAACCACTGAATAAATCTCATCTACAAATTTCAAAAGCCCCACACTTCTGCTATTTAATTTTTTTCCCTCCAAATGGAAAGCATGAATCTGCAATTCACATTTATGTGGGTAACTCCTGTACCAGGTTAAATCTAATACTCTCCATGTTCTATGCCATAACATCAGTAATGCTTTCACAGAAATAAAATAACTTCTACTTGATATAGTCTCCTAAGGTGATAAACTGGTTCTCTTACCAAATCATCATGTTGGGTATCCAAATACATTGCTATTGTTGTGTCTTAGGGGACCATTTAAATCAAAGTTTTTATCTGCAAACTACTGTAAATTTACAGTCTCCTCTTTTTCTCCTCCTCACAGGAAAAGATAATGGGTTTTCTTAGGCATCAGGGAAGATAATCAAGAAATCTGCTCTATTTATAATTGTCCGCTGGGTCAGGAAGAAATGGAAAAAAAATCCAGGATTACATATGTACTCTGATACTGCCATGCTGCTCTCAGACACAGCAAGCTTATCCAGTAGCACTGGCCCTGAAGTGGCAGGACAACCTCACTGCAAGTAATACCACAACCAGTGCCTACACCTGCAGCTGAACTGGTCACAATGACTGGTAGTGAGTGACTGAGTTATAACGTGGAAAGACACTTAATGGAAGAATTATTCAGGACTACTAGACCACCTCAGCTGTAATCCTGCAAAATTACCAGGGAATGTGGGAGAAGAAAGAAAACAATGATTAAAGGCTCAATTTCATAAGCTAAGGAAAATCAACAGAATTACTTGAACAGGAGCATTGTATAGGACAGACAGTACTTAAAGCTACCTTCCCTTTTTGCTAAATGTAACTATGCTCCACACCAAAACAAAAGTTAAGAGTATAATGGCAACTTTCTAGAAGTACTCCTGAGAAATAAGATTCCTGTAGTACAACTGTCAAACTTCTGTAGTTTCATACTGCACACTACCAGTTTCCTAAAGGAATTTTAATGATGCCATGCCGAATACATAACCTTTCTACCACTGCTGCCAGGTTAAAGCATGCCATCCTACCTTACCAACAGAACTTCAGGAATGTAAATCTTAAAATGTCATTTTGGGTGCAAGCCAAACAACACTTCCAGCTCTGAGAATGTTACCCTGTGATCTGAACTTTTCCCACCACTCAACAAGAATGTTGAACTGTGACATTACTCATATTTGTACCTGCAACAAGCCAACTACCATATTCAATCACCTGGTATTATCCCCCACTCTTACTAATTCTTATTTTCATAAGTTACATCACCATACAGTGAGACAAATAACTAAACCTTAATGCTTCAAATCAATTCTTCTGCCTGTTGGAGGTCAATGTCAATGGAAACTTCACAGTCAGCAAAACATCAATTTCCAAGAGGATATACATACCATCTCAGCTACAACATCCCTCTGCTGCACTTCAAAGGTATGAGTCAACTCATGATGCCATACCCAAACAAACTTAAATTACCTAATTTAATTAATTTTGTTCTGCACCAGAACAGCAGAGCTACAAAAGTAAGACTTCAGTTTGTTTTCAACAGCTTTGACTAAGAAGCTTCAAGTACCCAGCAGCTACAAGTACCACTCAGCTGCTACAACCAGCCTACAACCACCTGTCTGGGCTGCAGTGCAGACACCTATATCCTTTGTGTTTTCCTGCAGTAAGGAAGAACAAGCTGGCAAACAATCATCCAGGGCTATGCTGTAAGCTGAATCGAGCATTCCAAATGGGATGGCTGCAAATGTAATTTCTACCACAGGTTATAAATATTAATTGAGTGGAACTCCAGGCTCCTTTCAGCCACCTAAACTTTTCTTATGTCCAGTCCCTAAATAAGGGTCTTCCATCAATCCACCACTGCCAATGCATCGAGCTTTCAGTGTTTTACTCCTCTTACTTCCAAGTCCCTCAATTCCCCATTGCGTATGCATATGTTTCCATCAGAAAACAGCTCTCTGGAATGGGCTAGGCCATACTCAGGTAGAAATGTGCATCCATTAACGTGCAGTTTGCTCACCACTTTGAAGTGGTCCACTTTCACCAGAAGCACATAAATCCCAATCTAGAAGCAACCACTACAAAACAAACACTTTAGCTCATGTACTATTGAATCAGAAGCCCTATAGCTATCTTGTCAAAGGAAACTGTTCTGCTTACTCCCTCTGTGACTTCTTTCTTCCTACTTTGCTGGAACAACACATATATAAACCACAATTGAAATGTCAATATTTATTAATATTTGGTTTTGACCAAGTGAGGATGCACCTTTTATTTGACAATTTAGCAAGCACTACGTGCATCATATCCTCTAGGAACATCAGAAGTGAGATACTTGAATACTTGAAGGCAGTTCTTGATTAAAAGAAGGTAATTAAGTTCAACGCTTCTAGCTGCTACAAAGCAGGGATCTCACCTGGTCTTCTGCCCTCACTGTCAATGTATCTTGGTTCAGGAGATGTGTCACACGCTTAACATCAAGCTGAAGAAACTCATCTGTCTTGTAAACCTCAGTGAAATGCTGATGGATGAAGTCATCTGCAGTGGCTTTCAGTTCTGGGCAGTCTAGGCATTCTGCTAGCACACTTATGCCTATGAAGGAAAATTAAGAAAAAAACCCTTCTAAACTTGAACTGCAATTACCTTTAACATATTAAAATAGAATACAATTACTGTCATTTCAGTGATACTTGCAACCCCAGTTTAATATTTATTACAATGCTTTTTTTCCCCCCCCATTAAAACACATGCTATCATAACTCATCTGCAATTCAAGGCAAACTAAGACAGGGACAAGCTGCTGATCCCTGTCCCTACTGAACTAATTGGAGAGCCAGACCTGCAACACTTGCTGTATTAACTATCTCTCCAGCACTATTTCCTCAGTTTCTTTCCCAACTACAAAGCAGCCAACAGTACCTTAACCAAGTCTGAGCCATGCCACAACAACCACGTCTAACCAGAACAGCTTGAAAAACTGGATCCACATTTTACAACCCCTCCTGACCTGCTCATGCAGCATCAGTCACCAACCAAGCCCAGTTTCCTTCAAGAGTCACAGTGAACTGGGACCTTTCTATACATGTAGCATAGTCAGCTGCATAGACCAACACAAAGTCAAGTTGATGTTGCTGGAAGGACAGCAGGTTGCCATAAAGGTATAAACAGCAATAGCAGCTGAGCAGGGCCATTGCCAACTTTGCCATTAAAAACCATGTAAGCACAGAGCTTTTCAGCAGCAACCTCTCACCATGCCACAGTCTTCCTCCTCTTCTTACAGAGGAAATGGCAAGTGGGGTAGGAGCAACTCACTAACATATGGGTTGCAATTAGTTGGAGCTGCTCAGAGTAGTAAAATGCAAACTAGAAAGATAAAATACACATGTATGACCTCTTGACAAAATTTTAAGATTCAAATTAAGCCATGGTTTCTTTCAAATACATTTTTTAAAATGAACTGTGTACTTGCCTATGAGCCTGCACAAAACATGTTTCAATTTAAAAACAATACCTTAAGGAAAAATTGTTTTAATCTTTATCTCTCTTTTCACAATAAATTAGAAACAAAGCATGCAAGTGTTAGAGACCATAGTTATTTTTCGACCTAACAAAAGCCACAGGGCAGAAACATGCCTCAAAGCAAGCCTAAGTGGCATTTTCCTTAGCAGGTAATGCCTTTCTTCCAGCAGTTATTTCAGAGCTGCAGCTGTACTGCACTGAAGTGTCAGTTGAGTCACTGTAATTCAGATACTCTGCAAAACATTTCTGTTGCTACTATAAGCATCTGTAATATGATTGAGATGTTACTAGGAGAATTATCCAACATACTAAAAGAAGTTTCTCTTAAATTTCTGATTATATGAAGTGCACCAAATCTTAAGCATGAAGAAGTATTTAGTTCTACTTGTTGTTTACCTTTTCTGTAACACTGAGTTCACATTAGAGCTACAGAACATGCTATCAAACCTGCCCAGATGACATTCATTGTTTTCAGTCAAAATGAAAAGTGAATAAAACCAAAAGTAGCCTAAACTTATTCTGTTTATACTTGTAAAAGAAATGCTAGTTTTGTAAAAGTTACAAGTATGTCAAATTCTGCCTGCAAGTACAGAAACAATTGAAAGCTCCACCTTACTAAACACATGCAGTTCTCTAACAAACAAGAAGCCCCAGTGTCCTGCCAAGTTGGATGAGACCTTGCACAGTCAGTAGACCCTGTGGCAAAGGGCAACAGTTCAGATTCAGAGAAAAATTATTTTTACATGCCTGGATTTAGCCAAACGTTACTGTCTATCTGTAAATAGACAATACTATCTATTTTTCAGGAACAGCAAAGTCAAAAAATAAACAGTAAATTTAACTCTATTTCTCTTACCAAGACAATTGGAAGCATCAACTTGTTCTTTTAAAAAGTCCACACACATTTTTTTCACGGGTTCAATCTGATACTGGTTTGCTGCATCTAGTAAAGACTGGACATTATTGCTGTTAACTGAGATTCTGCAAAACAGAAGGTATAAAATTAGCATCACTGAAATGACCTAAGTTGCTGAAACAAAAAAAGCAACTTACATAGACTCACATAAATGGCAAAATTATTTCCCTGCTATTTACCCAAGAATCTTTGACATCTAGTCTAAGGACACATCCTTCATGATCTTTCCAAGCTGCTTTTGTTTGCTCTACTTTATCCGGGCAGGGCAAAGAAAAACCAGTGCTGGGATCTGAAGAATAAGCTTTTAACACAAGTCCTCTGTAGTCCTATACTATTCCTATGAGTTGTGTGATTAACCACTTTCACAAAAGAAAAAAACAAAACCAAACCCAGAACCTTTTTTAATGACCATTTTCAACACCCAAAGAGACATCAGCAAAACCTGTCTGAACTCTGTCAGGACTGGTCTGGCTGATTTGCCCAGAGTGCATAAGCAGAACAACCAGCTTGGCAGTGCTTCAAGAGAAGCTATGGAAGCCACAGTCTAGGGCTTGGGTATCAGGGCAGGCAACCCTGGGTGGCTGGGGTGGGCTGTTGACACTGTCTCTTACCACTGATGGACTATGCAAGAAGATTCCTCTCAAAAGAAAGGAGAAAGCCTCCCTAATGAGAGTTAATCCCATTAGATGAAAAGTCTGCTATCCACAGGTCTGATTAAAGCTGATTAAGTACTGTTTACAATCCTAGCCATCTGCAAGAGCTCTGTCTGCGGGGGGTGGAAGGAAAACTAAACCCACAAAAACTCCCAAATACAAGGACTACCTGAGATAGGGGGGAAACTGTTTGCAGAAGAGTTATCCATCCTGCCTGTTTTGAGATGAAGGTATAACTCCTGGAAATGGTTCTGTGCCATAGCTACCATGGCCACAAAGAGACCCTGCTGACATCAATAAGGACCTGAATTACAGAACCATGGGAAATATCATTTGACTCTAAAATTGAAGTCAAAAGCTTGAAGTGCTTTGAATTGCCTTCTGGAGACAAATACCCTTCTCTTTAGTCTGTAGGGCTTCCTATTGATTAAATAAAAAGGAAGAGGGAAGAAAGATAGAAGGTTTAGTCACATCAAGCTTTAAACAAAGGAGAGAGTTTAAATGGTAACAGAACTGATGAATCACAAAAGCATTATTTTAAGGTTTTATCATTTAAAATTGGCAGGCTTCCTAGAAAAAGCATGAGCTTTAAATAACAAAACTACCTTGCAGTATAAGCAAACTCCACGAGCTGTTCAATAATGTCAGGCTCTGCATCTTTTAGCTCCACTTCAAAGGACTTTGATTCAATCATATTTGCTGCAAACAGATTAAAAAACAAACTCTTAATCAATAATCCACTCTAGTTATTGTACATTTTGCAAATAGTAGAAAATAAAGCAACTATACAAAGTGGTAACCTGCTAAAAACTGCTCAAGAGTTGATTGCTGTTTTCCCAGGATTGCTAATTTAAGTCAGCAAAGGAGTCAGTGGAACAAACAAGGTAACTGGTGTGTGTACATCCTTGTATTACCTAAATTATGATAAACTGAGTTAAGTAGAAAATGTCCTAGACGTTGTTGACTGCAGCCAGACTGCCGTGTTAGCATTGCCACTGTCAAAAGCCATTTCCACATTCAAGCTGACAACAATGGAGACAGCTCCAAGCTCCCCACATCCAGACACAGCACTAGGCTTGCCCACAGATGGTTACCATTGACTACTGGAATGAATGGTTATTTTACTTCCACTCAACTTTGATTTCACAGTAATTTTACAATTCATGGGTAAGACATACAAAAAATACAAAAGGTACCTGAATTTTTAAGGAGAGCATAAATGAAATAATTACAGAATCACAGAATTAAGGTAATCACATTAAGGTTGGAAAAGATCTCTAAGATCATCAATTCCAACCACTAAACCATGTCCCTAACCTCTGAAAGCCCAATTTATATGCAGAAGTGCCCAATGGTGGGAAACAATGGGGCAGACAAATTCTGTAATGGGGGAAAAAAATTTCCCAATTTTCAGGTTAAGGAAGCGAGACAACCTCTAATACAGTGTATAGGCCCCAGTTATTAAGAGAGCTTATATATCAAGTAACACTTGACTTGCTCAAGAGAGAGTTAAAAGGAAAATGAGGGGAGGGGTGAACAGAGATGAATGGACAAAGGACACAAAATGAGAAATATTCACTTATCCCTCAAATTAATCACTTTTGTAAGATAAACAGGTTGACAGAGACAACTATAACAGGATATCATCATGAAAGTTTAAAATCAATCAATTTTCAAAAGACTTACTAGTAAACATCAAGTTAAAAAAATGACTGGCTGAAGCAAGCACAACACGGTGAGCCGGGATCTTTCTTTCTTGAACCATAAGAATGACATCACACAGAGTTTTCTGAATCAGAGGGGGGAAAAAAAAGACAAAAATAAGCATTTTTTAAAATACTTCAACAATATTTCTTTAAGAACAGCTTATGGAGATTCACTGCTTTTTGTAACACATACAACTCAAGAGCATTATGTGATAAAAAGATTTTCTGAAAGTCAAAGTTCAGTAGTTTGGAGAACTAGCAAACATCAGTTTACCCATGAATTTGTACAGGGTGGTCACGAGTAACATGAATTCTGATTAAAGTATTTCCTTTAGCTTTTATATCAGCCTACAAAAATGTAGGCTCTGCAGCATCTAGCAGGGGCTGCATTTATATTGCACTGCTTTCATCTACCAGTGGCTCTCCTCTACTCTGCTGCTGATTTAAAAAAAAAATTCACAGGAACCTCATATCTGAAGACTGCCATCGTATTTCTCAACTGGAGCCAAAGTGATGAACAAGTTCAAAGCATTCAATGGAGCATTCTAAAGAAAATGTATCAAAAAATAGCACTTCTGTGAAAGGGTTTGACTGGTCATATCTGATGAGCAACTAGCTTCCAAACAAAATATAATTTATTTCTCATTTGTTTGCTGTTTATATGTAGGCAGCTAGTTTCTCCCCTACATGTGAGCTGTCATGCTCTAGAATGAGAAGGGAAAGCAACAGAACTTATAAAAGCTGTCAGGAGGGACTGGGGTAAAAACACATAATTTGAATAGATTCTGAAATGCTATCTTTTCTAAGAACATTTTGAGTGAAATAAATGCATATCATACTACAGTTAATTATAACTATCTATTAAGAAAGAAAAACTGAGCAGCACTGCTTCCTCAAAAAAATAGGAAATAATTTTTGGCAACTACCTTAAGTTCATGGAACTGCTTTCAAAAACATGTGTGAACACCCATGCCAAGGCCGGCCCCAGAAAAGAACATTTCTACTGTGAGAAAGATATACTTGCTTGGAACTGTGACAGTGTTTTCCACATGGAGACAATATTATCTAGGGCTGATAATCCACATTTACAATTCCTTCAAACATGCCTGTTTTTATTTTTATACAGGACACTCAGAAGCACATATTGGACAAAATATAAATAATACTTTCAAAAATATTATCTAAATGGAAGTTAGATGGGTGTGACATACAGCTCCCTTTGTAGTTTTAAACCATTTTGAAACAAATGATTGAAACAACAACAAAAAAAGAGACCATTCCGGAAAAGTTTCAGAGGAAATCCTTTAAAAGCTGAAATTTCTAACACTTCTGGTTCAAAACAAGCATTGGAAACTAGCAGTACAAGACACCATAAAATCCTATGGCCAAGCTTTGCCAAGACTTGCAGCTGTTGCTTGAGCTCCACGCTGCATTTCTAAGATACATTTAATGCCTCAGCTCAGCATTTGAAACACCTCAGATGTTCCAAGGCCTCTCTGGGTGCATTTGCCACCRGAAACAGACCATCATTTTAACTTCTTTCCCTGGGATGTTTCTGGGTGTGATGGTTCCATTTCAACCAATGCTCTTCCGGGGATTCCTGAACTTCTTTCCAGAAGGACCCACTGTTGTCACTGGGTCACCTCCACGATGCAACAGGTTGACTGGTGTTAACCAAAGGACACACCCGAGCGTGAGCTTCTGCAGGGCACTTCACCTTCCAAATAACAGGTTCAGCAACACCTAAATATCTAGAGCTGCACATGCACCTTGACATTT
>RAHM01000260.1:0-175947 GCA_003713295.1 Parotia lawesii | reverse complement strand
AACAAGCAATTTACTGGGTAAATTTCTAGTAAAATGAGGTAATGTCCTCCTCAAACTAAAGTGCAGAAACTGTGTGCCCTCTTAAAGCACAGAAAACTATGAGCAGTAGCTTCTGAGAGACACGTTTGATGCATCATTCCTCACCGTATTAATATTTCAGGGAGTGGTCCAGCTGTGCCTGAATTTACAATTCATTTTATTAATTAATTCTTTTATTCAGGTATCCTCCCCTCATCTCACCTCTCTCCTCAACTTCTTTTCTAGGTCGGTTATTTTAATGCTGCTGAATTCAGCTGCATGTTTGGTATATTTGACTTTGCTATATTCTTATAGACATGTATAAAACCCCATTCAGCTCTTTTGTCTGTAAGCAGCTCCATTGCTTCATGCAACACAATTCACTAACTCACTTTTAATACTCCTGATTGCAGTGCTCATCTAAACTAGTGGCACTGGCATCAAACAGTGGTCTTCAGTGTGTAGCATTGACACAATAGCTTCCCAGGGTTTTGAGAAAGCTGCTAATTTCACCTTTCAGCTGAGATAAAGCACTTGCAAAACTGGAACAGCCCAACAGTGTTCCACAACATTAAAGTTCCTAGATTTCYGTTGAATAGACTTTCTCTTATTTATTTCTTTCTACAGCTCATTCCCATTTTATGCGTATGATTGCTATTTACCAAGAAACAAACATTATTTATGCCTCGCATTTTAAAAATCTTGAAAGATTATACATTCCCTGACTTCTTTCTAACTCTGAATTCTAATGCATTTCTTGACTTTTCTTTCTTTCAACTCTTAGAGAAATAATTTCAAACGAGCCAAATTATGCTTTCTTTTTACATGTCTTTGTGTTTCACTTCAATCAAAAACATGTAATGGCATGAGGAAAATTAAAAATGTTTGAAGGAACAAAATAGTGTTTTGCTATTGTTTTCATAGACTTATCATGCGTAAGCCTACAAATATGTCTAAATAATATTTATAGTATAATTTTAAGCAGTTTGTAAAGCTTATTGAATTTTACCCTGCATTAGCAGTTTGAATTTCAAGGAATTTGAATTCAAACAAGGAGGAGTTACAATCCTTTTAGAAACGTTTGCCTGAATACATAAAGCGTAGTGCAATGGCAGAATGAAAATGCCTGTAGTTAATCTGTATACTGATATCCAAACTAAGGTTTTGTTTATACGCTTCTTTCAGACTGCTGAAMGATATGTTGAGTTAAGGGACGCTGATTATTCCTTCCAAAGCCAATTTGTCTGATCTGCTGTCTGGCTTGGGTATCACGGCTATTCTTTACAATTATTATTATCATAGGATACAGATACTTTTTGCATAAACTGCATCATAAAATGAGTGASGCTGAGGCACTCTGTAGACTCCCTGTGAGTCCTTCACAAAGGTCATTAYCATGGAGTTCTGCTAATAGGAAAACCTTAATAAGAAAATTCTTTATTTTTTATTTTGTTTTTCACTGTCACTCCCCATTTCAGCTGTGGTGGTAAGTCTCCACTGTCTCATTTTCACCAAAACTCGTGCTGTAACTTGCAACATTTTGTCCTGTAGTGTTGCAAAAGGGCTTCATCTGTGTGCTCTGAGCTGCATTGTCCTGGGGAAGCACAGCTGGAGACTGACTTGTTAAAGACCTTAGAAAACAGAACCAAAGACCTGGCATGGTRTTCTATCCCGAGAAGAAACAGCTTGCCATACTCTCTGTTTTCCTCAGTATCAGCTTGGCCGACGCCTTTCCTRTTTGTTCACATGGATGCTGGCTCCTCACACACAGCGTGTCTCATTACCAGGCTCCTGTCACACCTAAGTGGCAGATTGCTGTCAGTGAGGTCTGTCACCTCTCCGTACAACGGTGTGTGGTCTCCCACGTTCACTGGAGCAGGGCAGAGACAAGATTCATGCCTTCCCATGGGGTTTTCATGGCTTTTTTTCACACATTGCACTTTTTCCCTCCATTTAGACGCGGTGAAACAGATGTGGTGTGTCAGGTACTCCAACGGTCTTGAAGACAGAAGCCAGCAGTGGTTTGCAAGCAACCTGAGGTGAGGAGGTAAGTCACCACAGAGTTACTTCCAGTCTGCAGCCTTTCTTACAGCGGAGTGGCAGCCGCTGTCTTGTGGTGACCAGGTTTGGTTGAAGCCTAAAAGACATGCTTCAAAACAAGGGCAAAAAGGTTTCCACAAGACATGTGACCTTCTGAAAGGTGGAATAGGCAAGTGAAGGTCGTTGGTCTTTGCTGACTCTGTTTTCTTTGGACTCCCTCTCTTTGCAAGTAGTGGGACTGGCTCGGGGGCGTCACTCGAGGTTTTTCCCCAGACTCAGCCCTATGGCAGGAAGCAGCCACCGGACCTGACCCATGAGACCGCAGAGCCAGGGCTTTCTCTGGGCTTTTAGGAGATGAAGACTGTCGCTTAAAAGCCTGACGTCCCTTCCCAGGGAATAGGATATGAGAGGGAGAGGAGAAGCTCAAGAAATGCCCTGAAACCTTTACCTGTAGGAAGGATGAGGACTACCCTGAGTGAGCCCGTGGGGCCTTCCCAAATCCAAATTTAGGGATAGCACCACAATCACTATTCCCCCATAAAAACCCCACCAATCTCTACAGTGAAATGAGGTGTTTTTATAGCTCCAGAGTAGGGGGAATATACCCACCCAATAAAGCTGTTAAAAGAAACTTCCCCAAGTCAACACAGTAAAACGTAGTTTATACATTGTCACGGCCCAAGTAACTTGCTTGCCATTATTAGATAATAAGATTACAATAAGACAATAAGATAGTAATAAGAAAATTAATGTTCCACCTACCTAGTAGCATTCCAGCAGCAGCAAAGCTCCAGGGAAATAAGTGTCTGTGAAAGATACCATGGAAAACGTGTTTACTACAACATTCTTGTATTTATTAAGAACACTGTAAAAACATCACTTCATATCAGCAATGTATTTTTCTTTAATAATGTGCAGCTTTCTAAACTTCATGATCAAAAAGAAAGGGATCCTTTCAATTATTTATTATTTATTAAATAAGTATGCGTATAATAAATTCAAAAAGGTATTTACTAGATGATTAATATTATTGTTTATTATTTCCACTGCTTTAGCTTTTAGTTCAATGATTATTTTCTGAACTGGAAATGAGAAATGAGAAAATAGTTCTCCTTCTAATTTCAACAATTCCATCAGTCTGGTTAGTACAATTTCTTCTTTCATTATATTGGAAAATAAAGAAAAACCATATATATATGAGTGTGTGTGTGTGTGTGTGTGTGTGTGTATGTATGTATATATATATATCTAGAGTTCCTCCATTGATTCCAATGTTCAATATGATTTTCATGAAGATGGTATAAATGACAAAAGATTGTTTATGAAAGACAGAATATAAAATTAAATATTAAATTAAAAACTTTGAAAACCAGGATAGAGGTATTCAAAGCCAGATTTTATCTGGGACCATTTTTTCTTCTATTTAAGCTGTATCAGAAGTTTTGGAATCATCCTGAGACCAAAATGCTACGCAGAAATAAGTCATGTGGCAGTTTCAGTTACTGCTGAGGTGATTCCTACAGGAATGCCAATCTATTGCTTTAATGTGTGGTTTTGCTGCCAAATTATTGAAGAAGAAGTTTAATCTGTTCCTTTAGACATGAAGTAAATTCTTTGATTTGTTAGTATGGAGACAAATTTCATAATTTCTTTGTGTGCACATTGTAACCAGTTTATCAAGAAGATGTAGCGTGGTGGCAACTTGAAAATTCTGCAGCAGTGAATGTTCAAGTGCTAAACAATGAGGAGCAGACTGAATGTTGGCTTTGATGCCAATAATAATATATAAAGGAAAACAAATATAAAACTTTAAAGTCTTACAGACGTAAAAATATATGTACTTCGTTGTCAAAGCCAATTGCCAAAGTAAAAAAAAAAAATAGAAAAATCTCCATACACACCCAAATGCATAAGCTTGCAAAGAGAACAAAGACTGCTATAAATATTCCAAGAAGCCAATAAAAAAACTAGGAGTGGTTAGTTCTCCTATGTAATGGGCTGCCATAAAAGCTTTTATTGTTAAGGGAGTTACTTTACTAAGAGCTGTATGAAGAAAACTGAATGAATGTGAAAAATTGCATGCAATAACCTGAACTGAAAGATGATTATCAACCTCTGAGTTCTATGCTTTTGAGTGGGTGCTGCTGTTAGAAGATTGCCGTTGTGGTTAAAGAAAAGCTTGTTTTGTACTACTATCCCTCCTCCAGGTATACAGAGAGTCACTGTGTTCTTCTTCAGTGCCTTTGTCTGTCCATATTAAATGTCATTTTTTTTTAAATTGAAGGGCCTGATCCTGCAGTTTTGCTGTCAGGAGGCACTTCAGCAGGCTGGAACATTTCCATGGAAATAATTTTTAGGGTCTGATGGCCCAATCCTGGACAGAGAAGCAATCATTACTCACTTCCAGCTATGTTGCACTGAACTGAAGAGAGTGTTAGCCTGCAGGCCAGAATTTGTAAGTGAAGCTTGACCTAAACCCACAGAAATTCCCCTGCATGACTCAGATGATTGCTGAATGCACTACTTCCCAGGAATAAAAAGAATAAAAAGTTTTCTTTCTGTGACTGTTGATCTATTTTTTTTTCACTTACTGAGGCATTTACAAGTACACCAAGTGCACACATTGGTAAAAAGCAAAACCCCTGAAAGCTGTTTCACTTACAGCTGCAAAGGAAGGAAGTGAAAGCCATAGTTATTTCTATACTTCACTATATGGGAGGTTCTGAGTGCCGTGCTAATTAGGRCCTTATCAGTGGCTAAATGAATAGGCAGGTATCATGTGCATTCCATGCCACTTCAAAGGGCGCTCCAAACTCTGAACATTTACAACATCAGGCTTTTAGATATTGCCACTTTACAGAATTTCTTTCTGCCTTTGATTTTTCAGCTGGTTTTTTTCCCCAGCACCTATCAAACACAGCAAGAGCAAGGATGGCTGTAAATCAGAAAYCCACTAGATGTATCTGCTTAGATTGTCCATGGGAAATGCTAAGACACCATGCTTGGGGCCTCTCAAAGTTTCATGTGCATTCATAATTCTTTATGGTCCTTTCTGACTTTTGCGGAGATCACGTAAAAGAGTAAAGCACTAACATCAGTGTTACTACTTCTCCTTCTGTTCTGTTTCCAAGGAATAAGGTAGTCTGAAACAAAAATTGGAAGGAAGTTATTGCTTGATCCTGTGTAAACTTATCACAATGAGAAATTGAAAGCGCAGAAATTGAAGGTGTTTCCATAAATGAGAAGCAGATTGTCTTTGATTTGCTCGAGTTTGCTTTCTTTTTCTATGAATTCCTAAGAATTGGCACACTGTGTTAATATAATTTTAAGTAATATTGATATTTATAACCTTAATTTATCCTAATAAAAATACCATTCAAAATCTCTGAAGCAGTAACTCATTTTCAGTGTTACCAGACCACACAGAAAGTTTCACTAGTTCTTCATACCAGGCACTATTCTTTATACAAATAAATTTTGCCCTGCACTGGCCATTAGGCTAATGTCCTCAGAGGTTAACAAATCAATGCTGCTCCAGTGTACCTTGAACACTAGACAGAAAGTGCTGTGCCACAGCAGGAGCCTACTGMAGTGATGTGAGGCTCTTCTGAAGAACACCTCGCATGAAATCATCTCTCCCAAGAAAACATCTCTTGGACTGCATAAATGCCCCTTGGGGAGACAGAAGGTTGGTTTCAGATCACTTGATTTCCCAATGCTAAACAGCCATAAGTTGTATAAACTTCAGACTCTGTGAAAGAAAATGGTTCCGACACAATCCATGCTTCTCTTTACCTGCAGCTGCTTTCGGAGGCGGTTCAGTGGCTCTAATGATGTACTCCAGGCTATTTTAACACCTTCAAAAAAGAGCAGCAAGGTTGGTTCTTTATTATTATCATGAAGTATATGCAATATGTACCTAGGAGATTAAGAAAACTGTCTGATCTGCCTTTTGCCTGTAAATCTCACTGGCTCTCAACAGAAGAACAGGCTGCATGTATCCGATTTAAATGGGCCATTTTTGCTAGCTAGCATCAGGAAGTGCTCTGAGCCCACATCTCCAAGAGGGAATAGTGGGTACCTAAAAGAAAGAGCTTGGCCAGGAGTGTTAGATATAGCCAAATTTGCCACTTTTACCTGGTGTGTCCCCGATGGAGGCTGCCTTTGACAGGGAAATCAATCACATTTGCCTCTTTCAGCTCTGGCCATGCAGCGAGTTGGTATACCATTAGTCTGGGAACAGAATACTAGAGGGGACAAGTGTTAATAGGATACATGTTCTCAGCAAAACTTGTGACTGGTGGTGATGTGGCTGGAGACAAAAAACACTCCTGGGCATGTGGGATGGAGAGCATGGTTTGACATATCTCTGCATCCCATCTGATCTCTGAAGATCCAACCCAAGCTGCTTTCTATTGCTTGCACAATACGACYGCTACAAAACCCAGTTAACCTTAGCAAACACATAACTTGTTTGCAGAATTTACAGGTGGTATTAAGTTCTGTTTCTCTCACTGTCATTTGTCTGGCTGAGATAATAGGTTGCTGCAGACCAGCTGCAAAAACCTGGGTATATTCCAGCAGGAGGAAGTCTTCCGAACATCACACTGAGCTGGAAATAGCAGAAGGCTATTCCAAGCTTGCAGGCAGAGGAGCAGCTGTGTGGCAATGGTTTCACAGCTTTCTCAGGATAAAAACTCAGCCTTTGAAATTCCCTTCAGTGTACTTAGAAACTTGTAAGGTATGTTAAACCACAATTTTGCTAAAAGTAGCTGTGCACATGGATCCACCCATAATACCAGCAATACTATGGATGTGCTTGAGAAGTATCAGTGTCTCAAGCATTACAGAACTACATATTTTTGCTTCCCAAAATTGTAAGGTATCWTCTTGTTCTTATCCTCCCACTCTTGAGCATTGCCTTACTGCTCTGCAGTGAGTTCCTKAAGCTGCTTGTAAGGCAACGGTGTTAACTAAAGAGGTGTACCCTTGTAATTTCCCAGAAAATCAAGTGTATTCTTGAAAGTCCTCATAATAAAATACTTGCTGATTTAGAGAATTGTTAYGGCTAAACAAAAGGAAGTATCTAAAAGGCCAGTGCTGCAACATCATTCAGGGAAACTTCCATTGCAATTAATGAAAGTTTTGTTTGAGAAATGACTTAATATTAGATCTATAGAGACATGATTAAGGAAAGGGCATTATCATGTTGGGCTACATATGGTCACTTGTTGAGGAACAATAGAATATTTTGTTCCTAATGAGGGCTTATTGAGTTTGGTTGCCTTAAGTTTTCAGCTTCTAATTATGTTCTTTAGAAGACAATGGGAAAGGYTTAAAATAATAAAAATGCTGCTAAAATTGCTGTGGCTGCTGCGRTATTACAAAGACACATGTTGGTTCCCTGTGTATAGTATACATTTAACTTGTCACCAAACACAGAGCATTTTACAGGTAAAATGCAAAGGGATGCATTTAGTAGCTATCAAATGAACATTTTTTGTTGTACTTGAAAGTAACTACTTAACTTAAAATACTAATTCATTAAATTATAAATTAATGTATGCTGCATCAAAAATGCTTGCAATTTCCTTCTGTTATTGCATGAATCATTCTAATGCAAAGTTACAGGTTTCTGGAACATAATGAAATTCAAACTTGCATTCTTAGTGCAGTTGCCATGGCCAATTCAGCTGAAAATGAGAATTATAGTGAGAGCATTTCCTGGTCTTTGACCCCTCTTATAGGGTTTTAAAAAGCAGKTTTTTTGTAGAGCATTAACCTCATTCCCAAGCAATTCATTTCTCTGAGTAATATGAGAGGTGTTAAAACACTTCAATAAAAGGAAAAGTATTTAAACATCTTTTATTTTATGTTTCAAAAGACTGGACATTTAACTTCAAGCATTTCTGGCTGTGTAATGCGAAAGACTGACAATAGAACCGACCGCAAYAAAATATAGTCTCCAGTATATATACATATTTATCAAGATAATGCCTYGTGACAGCCTAGGCAGCAAGAGGCAGCCATATTTGACAAGTTATAGTTACATATATACTCTGTATTTGTYTCTATTTTACTGTTAACTACATACAATAAGAAAGAGGTGAAGGGAGGAAAAATAAAAAAGCGCTGACCCTGGACAATAAAAGGGAATTTCATCAGTGCTGATGGTATTCCATGAACCTAAGTAGTCATCGTATGTGTTCTATAATCCTACAGCACCAGTTGAATGGTCATGAGCTAAACTGAAATGCTTTGAATGCGTAAAAAGTGTGTAGTTTAATTTATTTTTCTTTCTTTCGGATTCTTTGTAACTTGCACTAAATTATGCCAATGGATTCTTGTAAAAGAGAACTCTGCTGAAGTAAACGGGAGTTGTTTTATATATACATCTGTATCTATCTATATCATCTATATCTAAATCTATATTTATATCTATATGAAATCAGTTTTATCATCTCCACCACAAAGAACAARTGTGTCTGAATAACAAACCCAAAATTAAATATTAAAGATTGGAAGCTGAATATGAAATATTAGATACTGCATAATGAGCCTGCTCAGTTCCAACATTTTAGCTGCTTTATGACAGAGGTAAGAATGAGTCATTGCAAATACCATGTTATTAATGAAATGGACTAAATTGCTTATTACAAAGGTAGATCCTATCCAGTTTTTGTCCCTATAAACTATATTGGCATTTTGCAGCTTTTGTTATATTATTTTTCAGCTTTGACAAACAAGCACCAACTTTTCACTCAGGTGGCTTGTCATAGCCTGTACCTTTCAGASAGTATTAGCAAACATGATGAACTTTATACAAAAAAGTACTAAAGTAATTTGGAGAAATGATCCTACATATAGCAAGAGCATTATTTCATTATTCTGGAAAAGGACTATAAAACTGTAGTGTAAAAATATTATGCTGATACAGGGGAAACTTAACAAGGCAAATACTTGTGTTCAAGTCAAACTGCAAAAACATAAGGAGTGCCACCTAAAGTGTGAGCACCTTAATCTGTGGGTTTGCAGGCTTTTGAGGCAAAACAGCGGCAAAATGTTGTTGTATTATAGGGCTTGTCCTGTCAGGTACTGGTATGTGTACATAAAATTATGCATCTGAYGGGAATTACTGGAAGTTCTCAAAAGGAAACCAATTGTGTCTCATTGCATGCTTGAGATTGGCCCAGTATTTGGGAAGATTATCTTTCTTTACTCTGAGCATGTTTGATGTCCCTGAAACTCCCTTTTGGCTTACTGGTATCTTTCCACAAACCCATGATCTTGAATATAATGATGCAATAATTGCAATGCAAAAGAGAAGCATGCAGCCCTCAACACTATGTCTGGGGGTACAGAAGGCATCTCTGAAGGGTGCACCTCATGGAAATCGTGAAGTTGCAGCTACAGACCCAGCTGGAGATGCTKTCTTTGGGGAAAGCCAGACAAATTCATGGAAGTGTCTTCCCCAAAGGTGAGTAAAAGGGCAGAGTGGAGCTGTGTGCACCGCAGAAGAAGATATCTCCTGCTAAAGAGTAGGGCTTGATCACTTAGTGAAATGACTGTAGAATATATCCTTACAATAGCACCATTTCTACGTACAGTGGAGCTAATCCCAAGAGAAGGTACCCAAATGCTGCTGTTATTGAAGATCCAAAGTGTGTTAACTCCTTTAGACTGAAGAACCAAAATCTGTGATCTCCACAGCTGAATCCAACCCTAACATGAGCATCTGTGATTTGCATAAGATGGATCTGAATCCCTCCACTCTCTATGTTGTGCTGTGCAATAGGTCCACTCAGGTGCATCTATCATAAGTGTTGCTTCTCCTTACTGCAGGTGAAAGCAGAATCTATCCATTGAAAAAACATACTGGAAATGTTAGGGATGGAATTGCTATGTAAATACATTATTGCTTTCCTTATGCTACTGGAGAATAAAAACCCATCAGTTGGAGAACTGGTTTACAACAGAATGACAACTACTCAATAACGTGTATTTTTTGAGACACATATCTCTTTTGGAAAAGAAGAGAATGTAACTTAATTGACACTTTTGCAGGCAATGGTTGCTTCCTTTTCAAGTGTTCACCTTGCTGAGGAAAAAATTGAAATGCAGCCCAAGATGTAAAATATTGATGTTGCATTATTCAAACGAGAAAGCTTTGGTATGTGTCTCTTTTGTTTAATCATGCTAAAAGCAGAAGTGCACGGGGCATAAATGACAGAACAATAGGGCTCTTATGTATTTAAATGACATCAGACTCACAATGCAGAACGGAAAATAAAACGCCTCTAAACCTAACATTTCCTAAAAAATCACAGACACATAGAGAGATTAGAGTTTATTAACATGATCCTGTTGTGGGGTTTTTTTATTAATGGCAGTCTTTTTAAGAATGACATTATGCTTACGTGTGCTAACGTACACAGAATAAATAATTGTCTATATGTTAAGACCATCAACTTAAACATTTGAAATCATGCAGTTCCCGTGGAATATTATTTGGGCCATTTTAATTTCTCTGCTAAAAATCAGTCACTAATTATATGATCATACACTGTATCTGCCACCAGCCTTCTGCCTCTTTCAGGACACAGGATGGACAATGCTTACTTAACAAAGCACTATTCAGCATTACATTTCATCTCTATTCAGCATTACCTTTCATCTCTATTCAGCATGTGGCCTTATGACATGTTTATTGTATTCCTTTTTCTGAATAGCAAACTGTTAATATTCTCTTGTTTTTCTCCTTTTGTTGTACTCCTCATTGCAATATTTGACTGAGTCACAAACGACATTGAATTTATCTCAGTGCTCCTGTGAGGCAAATATTTTTCTGTGTTACAAATGAGAAATGAGCATTTGTGCAGGATAAAGGCTCTGCTATTAAGAGTCCAATCTGAGATCCCTACAGTCTGATTTTTCACTAAGTTTCTTTATAATTTTGAACAAGTCTCCATTATTTATGTGAATGTATTTCCTATCATGCTAATATTTGAGTATTGTCAACACTTTCTAAAATTGATGTTAGGKTTTTATTTCCGTTGCTTAAAAGTAAAACAAATTAGTATTAGATTAGACTTAATAACAAGATAAAAATCTTTTACTGCTGGTATGGTTGAATACAGGAACAGGTTTCCCAGAGAGATTGTGCATTCTTCATTCTTCAAATGTGATATCCAGAACCTAACTGGACAAGATCCTGGGTAATGTTCTTTGGCTGACCCAACTCCGAGCAGGGGATTGGACTAAATCTCCAGAGGTGCCTTCCAGCCTCATCTACTCTGTGATTCTGGGCTTCTGTGAAATCTTAGCTAGGTCAGCTGAAAACGTTTAGCGGAAAGAAGGACCTGAAAAACACAGACCATATTTGTGCTTATCTCAAAGTCATTCAAATCTTATACTGGAGTTGTTTTTATTTAGTCTGATGCTTCAGTTCAATCAAGATAATGTCAGCATAAATTTAAATTAATGAAAAAATGTATAGCTGTGTTTAATCAAACTTGATTAATAGTCCGTATCTATTTTTATTAGATTTAGTACAAAGATTGTGAAATGAAGCTAAATATTTTCATATTTTAAAAGACACCTTCTATGAAGGAGAGATGACTCGTTTAAGATCATGAATTTAGCAGCTTAAAAATAAAATGATAAGTAGTTCCGGAGTAAATTAAAGCAGATTTATGTAAATAGTATTAATTGCATGATTTAATCTAGGGAAGTAGATTATCAGAATTTGGAAAACATAATTAAMTACCTATGTTCAAATTACCTCTTTTTGTAACATAGAAGAATGAAAAATATAAATTATTTTTAATACAATATAACTTACAGTAAGAATATCTTGGACCATACTGCACAACATTTGAACATTCTGCTGTTCAAGGCAGACATCCGTATAAACAGGTATGATATAGAAGGAATTGCCTATCCTCTCACTGTCCAGGTGATAGGACAGATCTGGTAGGGCCCACATGTTATACCATAAAAGAGCTCTCTAAAATCTTTTGGCCAGTAACCTAGTAGCTCCTTAAGTCTTGGCTCTTGCACTGTGGTGCATCATGTCTCTTAAGATCTTGTATGGATTCCTTCAATGATGCTCAGTGGGAGAAGTTTTAGACACCAAAATCTGAAAATGCTGTTTTAAGCCCTGAATATTGATGTGATGTGTTCATCATGAAGAGAGTCCAAACGAAACCAAGCTGGAGCCTGCACAAGATAGGGATGACTGTAAAATTCTCTTTGCCCACAAGAGGGTACATCCCACACTGTGCCACTTCCTAGGTCAGGATAAAAATTCAGTTTAAACAGTCAATGAATGTGGTGCAAAACTGGTCACACTATAGATGCTTTCTCTTAAACTGAACAAGATAAAAGGAAAAAAATCATTGTGTGGAGATTCTAGAGACAAGAAAAAGACAGGAAGATATAAAAAGTGCTGAGCTGAGCAAAATTATACTCATATGGACTTAAATTGAATCAGGATGAAAAGAATAAAACAGAACACCATCATCATACTTTCTACAGGTCAGGACCGAATTATGCCTAATGGTGTCCATCCACAAACACACAAATCAGTGAATATTTGCCTTATTAAACTAATCTAGCAAAAATACCTTTAGAATTTATTTTTAAATATTAAAAAATAATTTTGGGAACTTTACTCCAGAAATTACTAATTACCTGGTAGACAATTGTAAAACATAAATAAACCTGAATTTAAAACCACAGTATTTCGCACTTGGTAAAATCCTTATGTTTTGCTAAACCTTACCAACAGAAAGAGGCATTGGTCTTTGATTTCTAATAAATTTTAGCTTTCTTTCATGAACTCTACAAATATCCCTTAAAGCTTACAGACAAAGCTTTCATGTGTCTGGTGACTTTTAGGGGTGTACTTTGTGTTCGGTCAAATAACGTGAAAATATGGTTCACTGATAAGGCAAAAAATATATCCATCTGAAAATAGAGATGAAGGGAACCCAAAGGTCAAGGAATGACATATTTGCATGTCAGAGAAGGTTTATGAAGTGAGCAGTCAAATCTGTATTTCAGTTACGTTTAGGAGTTTAGAAATGCATACGCAGAGTTTGCATTGCCCTGGGCAGAAGAGTGATCTGGTGGGATGAGCTTAACCTGTGAGAAGAGTTACAGAGTGGCCTGTTATGGGCAACTATTGATGATCTGCTCCTCTTTTTTTCATCTCCATCTTCTTTTCTTCTGTCTTTTCCTGCGGGCTGAATGCATGGAGGCTGTCTGCTGTGCTGCCTGTGCCCTGAGAGTGTGCACATCCTCTTGTATTATGGATAAGTAGCACTTGACACGTACACCCACATCCAAGTAGGAAGGCTTTATTTTGTCTCGAACCTAGCACTAAAAGACCAGTTCATTAAGGCTGGGTAGCATTTGTTGACCAAAGAGAGTTCCCTAGCTCTGTGATGCTTTATTCAAACCTTCAAACCCCTGATAAGGCAAAGCAGAGACAAGGCAGAGGCTAGGCACAGAATCGCAGTCTGCTGTGTTCAAAGATTGATTTATTTACTATCTTTTCTTGTTGCTACATTACACATAGCAGCTATGCAGCTATGGATGGATAATTCCATGTATGCCGTGTTACTTCTGACAGTTTAAGAAGAAACAGCATGCTGCTCTTTCAGCTGCCATGAATTTCCAAGAGTTGTGTTACTTTTATGTAGTGCTGTCTTGCTCTGTGTTGTACTCCTGCACATCCCTGTACATGCACTCCTTTGATCACACAAATGCACTTTTAAGGTGAAGAAAAAATGTAAATAAAAGTGATAAATTTTTCCACAACCAAAGTTTTTTCCCAGGTTAACCAGATGTTTATTTCTGTACCTCTGTGTCTCCCAAGGAATTCATTTCCATAAATTCCCACCCTTAGTGCTTTAACTGTTGGCTATGGAAGTAACTTCAGGGATCTTTCAATCACAGCTGGACTCCATATGCAAGAAAACAACAACCTTGAGTTTTAGACTCTTGACTGTTAATGCCTTATGACACATAGCAGTAAAAGAAAAGGATTTCCAAAAAACATGGTTGTTTTTAGGATTCTGGTTTCCCTATATTTTCTTGAACCCATCTGACAACTATACTCCAAAATAAGTGGGCATACAGCTCTGGAGAAACACTGTTGAAAAGCAAGTGGACTTAATCAAGTGCTCTTCGGTATCTGACAATAAACAGCTAGAAGATGCGAAGGGAAGGAGAAAAACATCATGGGCTTTATTTTTCTCTTTGTGTGTGTCTCCAGTAAAAGTTGTTAGTTTTAGTGGAAGTCACACCGTTGTCCATATATCTCCACATCTGCAGCTTTCATACAATGTTTATTACACTGATAGCATAAACCAGATATGCAGCAATGAAGGAGCACAGGTCTGGAATAAGAAAGAGTAACATCTCATTCATTTTTCGCATTCAATGGAAGAGGTTGTTTCTGAGGATTTGTGGCCTTCCAACACACATGGGAAAAAATAGAAATGACAGACTGTAATTAAAGACTGCATTAATGCATGTGCAAAAGCAGACAACATGAAAATTTGAGGAGTGAATTTAATTCTCCCATTCCTGACCATTAAAGTGTTTGGCTTTGTAATTTCAATATTTTAACATCATTTTTGTTATGTTGTGTATATCTGTAGGACCCCACTTTTTAGTTTATACCTCCTGAGGGACTGAATGCTTCAGAGTTAATGAACTTTCTCATCAGTTGGCCATTAGTTTGAACTGAAGCCAACTCATCAGGGTGAAAAGCATCTTGCATCTAATGGATGTTTGGGGTTCAGTATAGAATGAGTTTGGCAGGTCTCTTTCTCTAGCTGCCACAACACAAACATGCCATAATGCTCTGCACTAATTGGCAGATTCAGTGAAGAGGCCAAATGTTGGCTGATCTATTGAGTCTGATCTACCCTTTTTGCCCCTGGAGGAAATCTTCCACCTCAGGTGTGCTGTCATGGTTTGTCAGTGTTTGTTAAGCTTACCAGACTGCCTGTTTTCCAAATCCAGGGGATATCCGTCACAGGGGATATCTGGTGATGCATCTCATTACTAAAACCACACAACTATTTAAAGTTGCCATGAACACATTTTTTGCACGCAGGCAAACATTTCATTAGCTCAACTGTATAAAATGTCACCCGCTGCTATACAAAGCTTGGCAGCTACATAAGTTTGCAAAACTCCTACTTGCTTCAAGGAGAGTTTATCAGTTTATGCATGTCTGAGTTTGTGTCCCAGTCTTGTATCAACAAGTGTTTGTGTTTACCCAGAGTTCCCTTTTATTGTAATCCTTCAGCCTTTCATTTGTGTGTTCCAGGRTGTGTATATATATTTTATAATATCAGTATATAATATCAGTACATTGAATATTTCTCCCTGGAGGARAAAGCCAAAAGTCTGTCTGATTGCACATATTAATTGGAAATTCTAGGTGCACCAGTGAATGAACAGGTAAAAAGCATATTTTTCAGAAGAATCTTTTTGATTCTCGCCATTTAAATCTTTTTTTTCCCCTCCATTAATGCCATAAAGTTACTGAAACAACCAGATGGAAAGGTGCCAGACTAACATGGAAGAGAGAGATCTGAGGTGCTGTTTAAGCCATGCCTATCAGCCTTTTCTGCCTTTTCCAGGGAAGATTTCAGGGAGAGATTCACGACCAGAAATCAGTGATGCACCCAGTAAAGAACAGAGAGCTTTAGATGCWCACGTCGTCTGATGCATCGTGCTTTTGGGTGTCTACCCAAGCTGGGATACTCCATGGACATTTCTGTGGTGCACTCTGCTGGAAGGTATCTGTTCTTCCCAAGCACATCTTGTGTTTTATTAGTCAGGCAACAAAAAAAGAGTCTGCTTGGAGCAGATATCTGTCTGCTCCAGCTGTTTCTGAGGTATAAATCTGCAGGTGACCTGTGCCAGCTTTGAGGGCTGGGTATCACATTTGCTTTGCCGTGTGCAGTCTTCTCCCTCTTAAAAACACAGCAGCTGGCCTCCGTCTTCCTCTACTCCCTTCCCTCATTCTTGCTCAGTGTTTGACTGTGCTTTGGGCACTTTACCCCATTTGCTCTGTGCCTTTTATCCCCTTTCTGCTTTTATTTCTGACAATATAAGAGCATATCGGGTTTTATTCATGACTTTATATTTATGCATACAACACTAAATGGTAATATCTTTATCTACTTCCATCCAATACAAATTACAACCATTCTCATGCCCTCATATGAGGCARGAATATTGTTTTTTCTTAAACCATTACTTTTTTTAAAGTTACAGATCCTTTTTTCTCCCTCACAATTGATTTCACCTCAGGACACCTACCCATTACTGCTCAAAAAAATTCATAATTATTTAACATTTATTTAGTCCTTTTGACAGGAAAAAGCTTGGTGGTGTACTAGGGCGAGTGGGACATAACATATACATAACATACAATACTTTAGAAATATATATAAAAAGTCTAAAAATACACGATTGTACTCGCTAAACTCGTAATTCCAGTTTTAGAGCAATTCAGTAATACTAATCATTAAATATTACTTTAAAATACTTTTAAATTCTGGCTTTATTTTTTATGAAATTATAGAATAACCTGAGTTGAAAGAGACCTACAAGGATCACCAAGTCCAGCTCCTGGCCCTGCACAGGACACCCCAAGAGTCACACCATGTRCCTGAGAGTGTTGTCCAAGCTCTTCTTGAACTCTGTCAGGCTTGGGGCTGTGACCACTTCCCTGGAGAGCCTGTTCCAGTGCCCAGGCACCCTCTGGGTGAACGACATTTTCCTGATATCCAACCTAAACCTCCCCTGAGGTTTTGCCCCTAGGTTGGGCTCTATCTTTTATCAAATATGTAATGAATTAAATAGAAGATGAGACTGTAAAACTGATGTGTTTATGTTACCAACTGTGTCTGCAATGAAAAAAAGTAAACCTTTCAAACCTAAATACCATTTGTTTTCAAGTGTTAATGAACGAAGTCAACAGTCTAGACTACATTTCCACCAATGCTGTAATTTTTTTTTTTTTAAATACTCAGGAGTACTTTTTTCAYTTACACAGCTGTGGCACCAATTCTGATGTTTCTTTCTTTTCTTCCAAACCCACTTGAAATGTGTTAAATTTGGGGGCAGGACTATAATGACAGACCTGCTTCAGGACCTCTTCCAGCTCTAATACTTTCAGTGTTGTCGAGGTGCTCTCAACAACATCAAAATCTTTGTCAGACTGTTCTTCATCCAAAATCCAACAAAAAGGAAGGATCAACCTACAAGGCAACCAAGAAGTCCATAAAGTCAAAGCTCTCATGTTAGAAGCAGATGGACAGGGACTTTCAGAGTTGTCGTTGGCATCTGACACCTTGATGTTTTAACATTTTTTCAATAACATGCTTCCGGAGTTACTGCCACAAAGATCCCAATTTTAATCAAACACTGCAAAGATCAGAGCTTAGATCTCCGGTGAAGGCACATGTCAGTGAACTGCGTCAGGCAACAGCTTTAAACCCTCCCACTCTGTCCCAACAGAACTCTTCTACTGCAGAACTTATTGTAGACGATGTTGTTTCTTTGAAATATATTTGTAAAACTGGAGGGTGGTGCTTTTTTTTCTATTTTCAACCCTTTTCACAGGTTACCTTTATACCATGTAGTCCAGTGAAATTTACTGAGCCATAATCCTCTCTATTTTCAGAGTCTGGCTCGGAAGTGGAAAGAGAGGACTGAAAAAAAAAAGAGAAAGAACACTTGAAAGTGCAGGAACTTTGAAGAAATGAAGATTCAAAATTTCTCARAGGAGGTGGGATTAGCTTTAGTAGTAAAGTCCCACATAAATCCAAGCCAATAAGAGACAGTCATTTGCTTCCTGACTCGGGGTGAGAAACTGCTCACCTTCTAAGAAGTTTTTGAAAATATACTAATATGTACAATTCAGATAAGAATGTTGCCCTTTTTATTTGCATTTGTATAGATATTTTACTTATATTTATACAGATATTTTAAATGCTTACTCTTGATTACCTAAAATAGAGAGGCTTAGAAATTGCATATAATAGGCAGGTATGTCTCAAACACTTCATAGAGCTTTTTTCAGTTCCATATAAAGCTATCCACCTACAAAGGYAGATATTAAATGATTAAACAGTGATCTATATTAAAATTTCTACAATTCTTCCATAGGTCTAATTAGCTTTTCTTTCGTATTTTCAGTATTCCGCGTGTAAATGTGTGTAATACCACAGGAATGCAACAATTGTTATCTGCAAGCAATTAAAGGGGGCCTTGGTGACTAATGCTTTATTTTCAGGATACTGTAGAATATTCCAAATCCTATATCCACAAAATGGTGCATAGTTTTCACGTGTGATAACAAAGTGAGTTAATAATTCATATTTTACAATATTTACTGCATAAAAGGGGTCATGCTGCACTTTTCCCATTCACAATCTCTGGACCCAGACTTTCCAACCCTTTATTTATCAAACATGAAATATTATGCTAACCATGACCTTTTAACAGCAGCCTATTCACAGTGGCCAAAGGTTTTTATTGCTGACCTATTAACCTATTATAAAATAATAATTTCCCCCGGTCACCTTTTTTTTTAAGGAGAAGCAAAACAAAACCACAAAGATTAAGAGAGTAAGGATTAAAACTCCCTGAAACATTCACCAAACACAGAATTTCTTCTTGTTTCCTCTGCCAGAACACATCAAGCAAATACTATAATTTATGGCTTACCCCCCTTATAAATCACGAATCCGCACAGAAAAAAAAAAAATCTGTTCTGTACATACCTCTCTTCTAGTAATTTTAAGTTTTCCCATGTCCATTAGGCCCTTACAACCTAATCTTGCTCTGCCAATTGCTCCCATGGTGAGATCATTAAGTAAATTATTTAAAGATCAAACAGCCTGCAGTGACAATGGAGTTCCATGTAAGGTAAATGCTTCAAAGCCCCCCTCCCCCCTTCTCAAATTATAGCTCTACAGGCTATTCATCACCTCTGGATGGGGCATGCCCCACCATTACTTGGCTTTTTGCTGCAGGCTAAGGTAGCACCACTAATTGGCCTTTGTAACAAAACTGACCTGTGGACAGGATAAAACTTGTTTGGAGCTTTAGAGACAACAATTATTCAAGGTTAAAAACACATCAATGCCAGAGCTACGTCACTATAATAAGGGTGAATGAATTTCTTCCTCTTGGGTCTTAATGTGAAAGAATGCGTTCATGTTGTGCCCATGCCAAACAAAAGCTCCTTCAGGTAGTTGAACGGGTCCACTTTTCTTTCTTTCCCCCACCCCTTCTTTTTTAGCTCAAGGACAAGTAGGTCTATCATTTTCTTTATTTCTTCAGAGCCCCTCACAGTGAGGGCCCTTTGATCTCCGAGAATAATGGTAGATGGAACAATTTAACTGCTTCATACAGGTGCAGGAGTTTATTTGACAGGTTGTGGCTTTTATTTCTAGCACATTAGCTGCATGCATACAAATGGGCTCTTGACAGTCTCAAGCAGGTAGATCAGAATTTTTAATTTTTTTTTTAAAGAAGCCTCAACAAAGCCTGACCACACCTGCAATGATGGCACAATTTGAAATGCTGCATAAATTAAAGACAGGTAAGGCCAATGCATTCCCTGCTGTGAATGAATTTTTACAACCAGTGAAAACAGCAGGTAGGAGGAAAAGCAGCACACATCAAATAAACAGCAAGGGATCCTGTCACTTGTCTCTCAAATTAAAGAGATCCTATTTGATCTGAGTTATCTTAAGATAAATAACACTACTAGACAAGATTTTATGTGGTATTGCCTGTAACAGAATAGAATGCAGGATAGAAGCAAAGCGAGGGAAAACATTTTCAAATCGCATTTACTCAGACCAGCACTTTTTTCCCAAAGGAAGATTATCTGTATGAATTTCCTTGAATTTACAGTTACATATGATTATGACTAGTAAAGTGAAAATCTGCCCTTAGAAGCCTTGTAAAATGAGGGTTTCTACACTCTTTTTTTTTGGTTTTTTCACTTAAAGTGTCATTGAAATGTCTTGCGTAAGGGGATTCTATTCAATAGTGTGTACCAGCTAATAATAAGTCTGCTAAAGATTGAGTCTTCAGAATGCTACCACTTATGGAAGACACACACACATTTTTTGTTTATTTGTCTCCACTCTCGTGTTTTGAGCTTGCTTTTTTTTCAGTACATTGCGGTTTTTCAATGAGTATCCTGCCCTCAAAGGCATGAATTCAAGAAAAATAAGGTGTGRGACATTGTGCCAACATAAACAATTTGTTTGGAAGTGTTATATCAAGACTTGTAATACAGATGCAGTTATGCTAGAGGCAAGATATTTTGTATTGGTTTGGTTTATTTGACTTGTGGGAGTATTTATTCTAGGCTAACAGTCTTTACGGCAATGTAAGTGCTTTAGCTTTAGCACTTAATATGTAACACTATAAATGTAAGTGTGACACTGTGCTTAAAATTTTAAACCCCGAGGTTACATTGACATCACCTCTGCTGACACGGCTGTGATGGAGGTAAGAGAGGGGTCAGTGCTGAGAAAAACCCTATATAGACCTTTCCAGTGTGAACTGGTGCATTGTTAGCGAGTGTTTTGTCACTGCGGCAGGTTGGTAATGCGCTGCTTCATATCTGACGTGCTCCTGTAGAGCACATGGCCCGTTTATCACTTGTGTGGTAACCCATTAAACAGATTTGGAGAAAATCACACCCCAGTTCTCTGGGCAATATAATGTTCTCAGAGAGGCAACAGAAGCACAAGACTGAACCGAGGAATAAATACTGAGGATAACTATTCGTCAGTTTAACTGTTTCAAATTTGTGCGTAGTGAGTCATGTTCAAATGTAATTAAAACATAGGCTGTATCTTCAGGTAAASGGGTGTTTTGCTCCACATAAACGACCCATTCCAACAGAGAGCTTGAGCCATACCTAAATGCTTCACAGGAAAAATCCGAAAGTGAAAGTGAAGGTCCTAGAGTGAATTCTACACTGATAGAGCATAGAATACTTAAATGCTGAATTGGATGAAATGCACAATTTTCTGCTGGCACAGTATAAGGCAGTGTAATTATCCTGGGAAGATTTCTACTATTGGCACATCCCCAGAGGATTTTTGTAATCAGCTGATGGGAGAGGTAGTCTAACTACACTGTTTTGTTCATCTTTTGCATATTGCAGTCCCTGGAAGGTGGGGGGGGGAGGGGCTCCACATTGCTTCAGTGCTTCAGGTCTTGTGTGGGTCAGTAACCACCTGCAGAGTTATGTCTCCTGACAGTCTTCCAAGAAGTTCTGCTGCTCATAAGCTGGATTGCAAATAGCTGCTGTAGAGCATGCTGACAGAGCCTGCTGGGGTCACTTCACCAGGGAAGGTGCCACCCTGTGTCAGGGCAGAAGGAAAAGGTCCTACCCTGCGGAGCAGAGATCGCTGGAGACCTCRCAGCTTCCGTGTCACTGTGGGAAATGCTGCCCAGCACCTGTAACACAAAGCTCCCCCAGGCCAGACCACAGGCTCCATGGAGGATCTCACCAAGAGATCAGTATCTGCAGACAAACTCAATTCCCTRTTAAATTCTTTCTTCTCCACCCTGCACCAGCTGTCCTAGGATGCTGACCAACAGGCGCTCCTTGTTCTAGAACAAACAGCCTCCTTCTTTGTTTGTTTGCCTGTTAATTAAAAAGCAAATTCTCATTTGGAAAAAGCCGAACATCAGGATGTGGGAAAGACTGGCTCAGACAGAGCAATGAGTCCTGTCGGCAGTCTGCTGCTCTAGCTCCCGCAGCCAGAGTCCAAGAAATAAATGTGAGGTGCTCCAGCTGCCAAAATAGTTTCCATAAAAAAAAAAAGAAAATGTGCAATGCATTAATGATCAGATATTTCAGAATACTTAACGAGAAAAAAATTGGAGACCTACCCTATTCTGCCTGTTTTGCCTTTTCTGTTTTAACACTGGAACTAAAATATGCTGCAGCAGATTGTATTTCTGTTAAAGCTGTAACAGGTTTATGACAGTACTAAAACAGTGCAGCAAACATGGAAATTAGTGTAAGAGTCTTTTAGCATGCTTTATTACTCTTATTTAACAAAAAGYATAATAGCTTTGTAGCACCTAAGTGTGCCTAAGTAGGGACTTTTTTCAAGAATTTGAATTTGGATCTGGTAATGGATCAATCAAACTTCATTGCCATGGATTTTTAATACACAAATCTTAAAGAACTCCAGAGTACCTGTTACCTAATATTCAACAGATTAGAAACTGAGCTACAAAAACACAACTTCCAAAAGTTCATGTGACAAGGTACCAGTTGATACAGTGTATGATGCACCAGTTAAAGCAGGGCTATGAGATAAATTCTTTCTCAATGCTTCATTTTTTTTGAGGAAGACTGTAATATTAAATCAGTGGTGGTGCAGTGGTGGTGGTCAGAGATGACACCAGAATTTTTTTTACTTATCCTGGGTTTCTTTCCAACAGATTTAAAAAGCAAAAATATTTCTGCTTCAATGGAGAGCATTTGCCCAAACAGTGGATTATTAATCTACAATGGGACTTCATGTTTTTTGTCACTGGGCATCTGAAATGGCATTCTTTCTCACCAYGGCATTGACCATGGAAACATCCATGAATTGTTCTTGTGGGCCCAATGTTCCGTCCTTATGCTCACTGTGACAACTATCTGCAGAGATTCACTCTGAAACCACCCTAAGTGATTTCAGCTGCACTGGTGTTCTTCTGCAGTGATGCATGCAGAGAAGCTACTGTATTTCCAGGCAGAAGTGAACTAGGAAATATGGAGAATAAGTAACTGCACAGCCATCTCCACATAGTTCAGCTGCACAGTCATGTTAAGGATCATACTATAGATACTGTGGTTCCCAAAAGTGTGATAGAGCTGTTAACTGTACCACCTGTACCTGTAATTTTTGCATCTTGTCCCAGTGTGGATCTCAGCTGGACACAGCACGTTGCTGTACTTCTGGAGAGGTCTACTTTCAGGACAAGGGATAATTGGTCAGCAGGTCTTTTTCACTCTAAATTCTCCATCTCTGCCCTTGATTCACTACAGAGAACTCAGAAAGTAGCGCCAATATTCAACTTTTTAGTTTCACTATTGGAGATTGAAAAGTTGTCTTCCTTCTATACTTTTCAGAAATCTGGGTTTATTATCCTTTTAAAATGAAATATTTAAATGAGAACTGAAATTTATACTACCTGTAGCAATTAAATTCTGTAATCTTTGCTTTCTATRTGCAACTGAGCATGTAACCATCTTAACCTGTAGTAAACAAAGCTGCATTTGAAATCACAGAGAAAGTAACACAGAAAGCTGTTACTTCTCAAATGACCAATGGAGAATTGTCGTGACTTGTCCATCATAAGACTCTGCTCCAAACTGAGATGAACTTCGGGGATGAAGGACCAAAACCGGATATGGCATGAATGGTTCCTCTCAAGCAATTAGCTAAAACAGCAAAGACTTTGGCTTGCTAAGATCTGTATAGCCAAAGGACCAAGAATTATTAGGGTTATTATTATTTAAATTTCAATACATATCAACCATCAATTATATACTCCATTTAGCTACTATATCTAAAAATGACAGGTTAGCATATCCAGTGTTTCTTTAAAGCTACTATTTTGCCATCAAAAATTAATATAATAAGTATGCATTTGTCTAGATTAACTACATGTAGAATATGAAACAGAACCAAAACAAGATTTTTTTTTTTTACCTACACAGAACAACAGAGATTTCTTGATTTTGCAGCTCCTTAAGTGTCTACTGCATTAAAAGTTGCTCACAATTAAAGTGTAATCAGTTGACCTTTCCATAGCCCATTGCACGTGCACCCACATCACAAACAAAACTGCAGCTGGAATACTGCTGACTGAGGTAATGCTCATTTTTTTCTCCTTCAGAGCCATAATAAAAAGTCCTCTCCTGTTTTTGAACAGACCTATAGCCTTATGCTCGAAAAATTTATATAGCCCTTATGCTTTGCACACCTCTGTGAAAAAACATGCATCTCAACTGTTTTAAAAATGACAGAAGATAAAAATGACAAGTACTTTCAATGATCCAGCTAAAAGGTACCCAACATTTTAGATCCTGAAGTTCCTAATAAATGCTGCCATGCTTTTCTGTTGAGCAGACATTTTAAAAATTAATTCAAAGTCAATGAAAAGAATTATAATCTTTCCTGTGACTTCAAGGGCTTCAAATCTAAGTTCTAACTGAACCTGCAATTTTCCAGATGTTTCAACTCATGTACATATTCAGCCAATTCACATGACTTTGCTCACCTCATTTCTCAGTTTCTCTTATTATCTCTCCTGTTTTTGTTTTGATGTGCCAAATAGGTTGAACGACTATTTTCCACATTTGCTTTTTTCACAAGCTTCCTCCAAGGGGTTTGCATCTTAGGTTAGCTGCATTGTCAACCTGCTCCTGAAATTTGTCTATTTTCAGCAGATTTTTTTCTTGCAGAGCAAGCTGCTAATTCTGGCAGAGGAACACATTCTCTGACGGTTCCTAAAGGACAGAAATATTGGGGTTTGGAATAACCTCTACTGGCTCTTTTGTGTCCTCAAATGTGCAGTTACGTCTTGTAGCATGCTCTAGCTACACCTGAACCTTCCTGAATCTTCTTGGGCTCTTCGTGCTCTTCAAAATTCCTTAGCAAAACTGTGATTGATCATGAGGATGGGATGTAGGAATGCCTACACTACTAACRGGTGAAGTGCATGAAGGGAAGGAGTATGATTTGCTACATGCCACTTTGGATCTAGGACCTCATGGCTGCCTCATAGTTTTGCTGGCAAGGAAGTTTGCTTTGGCCACTGGCCCCAGGCGTGCCCTGTGCCTGCATCTAGGGCTTGCAGCTGGAGGACACTGGCTCTGCCTCGGGGGGAGGTTCCTCTGCATGGTGCCCATGTGTGCAGTATTCACGCAAGGGCATGACTCCGCACACAAGATGGAGAAGTGCAAAGCCTTTATTGTGCAGCGAATATTCCCTAAATACCAGCACTTAACAGGATATCACATCATATAAACAGGAAAGATGTTCACCTCAGTGTCCCCCAATCACCYGGGRTAGTGCACAGACATTGCCTATTATGGTAACAGGTAAACAATGCCCTATAAGGTCACAAACTACAATTATCACATCTCATAGGTCCAGCACTGTCCACAAACCCACAATCCTCTCTCAGCCCATCCCCGGTGACCTGGATGCACTCCCAGGGTCACCTCCGGGTCCAAGAAAGAGGCTCTCTCTGGCCCTCAGGGCTTATCTCTCTCCCAGCACATAGTGCACCCCAACACATGTGTGTGACTTCAACCTCACTTCCACAAAGGGAGAGATTATTAGTGGTACATTCAAACATGTGTCACCAGATTCCTGCAGACACAAAGCAGATTTCCACCGAAGAAATCCTGCACCAGCTCGCTGTATCACTGGCGTAGCTGTACCCGTTAGGCCCTCCAGTAAAGAAGCTGCTGCTAAATTGTAGGATTTTCAACCCATGTGAAACTTGTCTTTGACAGCATGAAGAAAGTTTCTATGGGATTGGATGTCACTGTCTGTGCAGTTTAGGATTTTTCCATCTCTAGCAGTTATTTGCAAAGAACTGGCTGGCCACAGAGCCCTTGCTGTTCTCATTTCCAGGTGACCATCTGCACTGAAGAGCACTACAACCCTGACATCCACCCTAAACACAAAAACAAAAGCAAAACCAAAAAAAGCCAGCAGAACAAACTAAGTGGACTGGCTAACTTTGTCAGGGTATTATCACTTTATTAGAACTTTAAAGCAAATTTTGATCCTGAGTCTTTCACTGCTAATTTAGGTCAATTCAAGGTTATTATATGAGCCAAAATATTATTTTGGCATCTCCACAAGGAAAGCATTGTATTTTTTTTAAAAACAGTTACATTGCTATTTTGACACAGTTTGGTTTGAGTAGCTGACCGCTTGTGATGAGCACAGTTACAGGACTAACAGTGAGTCTTCTGTTGCTAGCTGGTTTCTTTAATAAAAACAACTCTATGTTATTTACCAGTTCTGTAGGGTTATGTAAGTAGCCTATTACGATAAATAGGAGGTGCATTTGCCTGAAAATATGGATTTTTCTCTTCTTGGCCTATGAATACTATGGAGTATTATCACTTTCACCCTGTAGACTGAACCATAGCACTGCATAATGCAACTTCAGTCCATTTTGAGATGACTGCAAATTGTCGTAATTTTTTGTTAGAGTAATGATCAAATATTGATATTTCTTCAGTTCATACAAATGGATAAAACCTTTTTACATGCTACTTAGTCAATATATTCTGATGTTCACATTAGGGATTTGGAAATCAATGTAGTTTTCCTGTTATTCTTTTATGATTAAATCAATTTGGGTTATTTACTCATAGCAGAAAATATGGGTGATTGCAAACCCTACAGCTTGGTGAATTGCTTTCTCACTACTGCTGCCCTGTAATGAGAAGGTACAGGTTCTCTTCAGGGGTTGACTAAACTTGCTTATGTACAGAAGCCATTTGAGGTGCAAAAATTGTTTATTATTAAGGGCTAGCAGTGTTTCCTGCCAAAGGGCATCTTCGTCATTTGCCATTACATTAACATTGACAAAGCATGGTAATACTAGAGCCCAGCAGTGCTGATMACATGGAGGAAAATAGCAGATACTTGGCAATTCAGCTTAAACCAGCACACTTTGACTTCTAGGTTAGAGACACCAGTTAAAAGAAAATGGAATTATAAAATGGATGCACAACAGGAACTTTGGAAATATTATTCCTGAGGATCAGAGCTGTAAAAAGGTAGAAGATTGTGCAATAAACAGATTTACATTAAAACTTCCCATAAAAGCTGCAGCAATGTAATCTGATATTCTAGATCAGGCAAAAGAATTTGTTTATATTTCAGAGGCAAAAATAAACATTAATTTGTGCAATAGCTTTAAGTAAAGCTACAGTTAACGCATTGGAATATAAAGCTTACTTTGCTGGAGTCTAAGTTCCCATGTTAATTTTATTTCTGTGGGCATCGTCCACACTTTTCCTTTTGGAAGGGAAGTATGTGTATGTATAGAATGTACATAATTGGTTATGTATTTAGAGAAAAACATTTGGCGCATTTAGAGAAAAACATTTCTCATGCATTAAAATTACATGAGTTCAAGCCTATTTGATTAACCTAAAACCCAGTTAATCTTGGAATCCCACTATTCTTATTCGTACAGCTCATTCCAGAACCTCAAATTCAGAAACACTATGGTATGTCTTGTACCTGATGGAAAAATAGGTTTTTCATCATTTAAGGCACAGAATATATAACCGTTCATAGACAGAAACAGAATTTATCAGAATTTAGAGGCCCAAAGATCCCAAATCAGATTGTCTCCTGAAAAAAAATACTTTCCATACATGAAAAATGGAACACTAGTGTGTGCATCATACTGCCTTGATTCACTAAGCCTTTTGTAAGTTTAAGCAGCACAAGCATTCTCCAGGCTTCAGGAGGTAGAAGTGGTCCCTTCCTAGTTTTGTACCACTCAGGTGATTTACTGGATATAGAATACATCTGATAAAGCAAAATTTGAGTTTTGAGGAACGAAGGAAAACATAGGATTTTTAAAGCAGTATCCTGGAAAAAATATCATGACTGCAAAGCCTTTACCAAAATTATTTCTATGGCTGAATTTTAAACTTCTAAAATCTGGGTCTACGATGAAAGAACTTAAAGACTATTAATTATGTCAATAAAACTGAGTGCCTATACAATAAAAGTCAGGTGCCAATTCATATTACTACGTCTTAAACACAAAGGTGAATTACAGCAAGCATAACAAGGCAGCAGTATATTTAGATCTCACTTAAAAAGGAGTGGAGGTAATTTCTCTTTCTTGACAGCAGCAATCTCATAAATTGAGCTCATTGATGAATGTTTTAAAACATATTTTCTCTTTTTTTCCTCCTCTTTTGACCCAAACAGGCAAAGATCAAATCCTCCTGTGCACAAAGGTGCTGAAGCCCATCATTTCCAAAGCATCACTAGAATGCTGTTGATTCCTGTGGAAACTGGCCATCCAAATCTTGTAGTTTTGGAAACTCAGTGAAGTGTGGAAACAAAGTGGGAACAGGAGGGACAAAGAAAACATGTGGATTTTTATGCCGTTTCTATCTCTAGATTCAGTAGTGCTTTAAAGTAAATAGCCAGATCTCAAAATCAACACCAGCATGAACTTAGACATTGAAGGAATGGCTTAAAAATGGGAGTCTCATGGCTAAAATATTTGAAATGGACAACAATGAGTGACTGGCAGGATGCAGTGAAGTCTGCTCCCAAGGGCTCCCAGGACCCCTGCCAGCAGGCATAGTCATAATTCAGCTTGGAAGTAGTGAAGGAATACACAGGTGTCAAAATGTCTGAACCCTTAAGGGGCACTGCGAATACTTTTTAGCAATAATTGCCATATACTAAACTGAGCTGATTCCTACCTTGACTTATAAAACTGCAAATCTAGTGTAATTCTCCTGATTTCACCACTGTAACAGAAAAGCAGAATGTGTCTCTGGAACCTTTAAAAAATTATGTCAAAACTGATCACACTTCTGAAACAGCACTGCAAAATTCACACCTTCAATAAAGCAACTTTTCACTAACGCAGGCAACTTCTTAATTTCCTGCTCTCTCTCACCTCTGTGAAATGACTCTGCATACCCTTATATCTTGCCAGCAAAAGGAGGCTTCCCTCACTGCCTGTGGCAGGGCATGTTCAGAGTCTGTGTTAGTGGCGAGCTGGAAAAGAGCTACTTCCCTCCATCCCCAGTACTGTCAGCATCCTCCTTCCTCACCAGCCTGGATCTGGCCAAGCATTTCAAGATAATTTCCAAACCTGGCTGTCCTTCAAGCCATCATCTTGGTACAGGTTGCCAGTAAAATGCCGGTGGCCAGCTCCTTCTGGGTAAGCAATCTTCCTAATGAAAATAGGTCTGAAGTAATTATCAAAAATAGTGTTTTGCATATAAGCAACACAGTTAAATACCTTGATGGAATCTAGTAAATTTTAAGTACAATTTTTCAGGCTGTGGCAGGGTCTCTGAAAAGAGTTAGGAAATATTAGTGTTCTCTGACTGCAAGCTCGATTTACTAATAAAGACAATACCTTACCCCAAAGGTTTTTTCCAGCTGCAGCCCCTGAAGCACAAATGTTGAGCATGTATCACACAGAACTGTCAGTTACTGCTGGAGCCAGAAAATTGTTGTTTCAAATGTTACAGTACAGGAAAATCGCCTCTCTGCACTCGCTGCCAAAAAAATGACAGCTTAATTTATGCCATGCTGAAGCTACATTACAGAGCCATTCAGCCTGGCAGTTAAGTACACTCCACGCTCACATCTTTCCCCTGTGCAAGTGCACCGGGGAGAAATACACAGGGACTGTAATAAGGACAATTGGCTGCAGTGTTTTCCATGTCACTGGAACTAAATACAGGTGAAACAGTATCAGCAATAAAATACATCACCTGAACCTCATATGCAAAACATCTCTCAGCATGTGGATTCACAAATAATCAGGAAGGATGTGGGACAGAAATGTTATGCATGAAGTGGATTACAGAGAGGTTTGCTTGTGTCAGACCTCTGGGTTTTATGTTGAAGGGAGGTGCTGAGGTATTACCCATGCCTTTGAAAATTATGTCAGTATCCTTGGTTCAGACCTTCAAAACTTGGCAATGTTTACACTTTCTGAAATTAAAAATCTGACAGTATTAAAGCACAGCCTAGTGTCGATATTTGTCATGAAGGTTTTCAGAAGATATTAAAGATGCACATGGCATTATTTAAAATGAACCATCATCCAAACAAATCCCATAAAATTATCATCCTAAATGAATCCCAAGATTGCTATGTAGTTTTTTAAGGCCAAAGCTTAATTTTGTTTGACATTGAAACAATGATCACCCATGTAATAGAATGAAAGGAAATTATCATGTCTGTTTTTCTAGTTGGTTTATTCATATTAATCACATGGTAATTATGTCCAGAAAGATTGATCTTAAACAATCTTGCAAATGAAGAATTGTAATTCATTTCATAAACTCATCAAGATCAAAACCAGTTGATCTTGATGTCAGTTAATTTATTTCCCTTCTCCTTCCTTTTCTACTCAATGCTTGTACCAATATTACCATGTACAATATTAATGCTTACCTTTAGAAGGCTTTTGCTAATAGCTCACCCATTCACAGCAGACTGGCTTCACAGCCATTTTCTGAGGTGGAGGGCAGTAAAACAAAAGGCTTCATGAAATGAATCAAATGCACTGACTGAGATTTTTAAAGCCTAAATGGTCTTCTAATCTACCCATTCTTGTTTGTGCTATGAAAGCTACCCACAGTGAGTAGGGCTGTGTATAAAACCACTGTGGGTGGTTTGAAGAAAATATTTCATATTAACTTGGAAATTATGGCTACAACTAAATAACTTCAGAATTTATCATAATGTCAGATCATTAGGCTTAGAACTGGCATGGTTTCTTTGGATGATCTTGTGTCTCGTGTGGGCTTGTGTCCTCATCTATTCTAGCCTGAATGAAACATTTCCCTTTCCTGTTTTCACAGAGTTTATAATTTGAGTGAACCCCAGATTAGCAAAAAAAATATCAGTTGAAATGAGTGAAGTGTGTCTGTTGAACTAGAAATAGTCAGAAATTTTCACAGTCTTTATGCTGAATATTAAATCTTGTTCACTCAGAATCAAATGCTGGGAAGTCTTTCATCCGTGTAAGATGAAGTCTGCCATTTAGTAAGGCAAATCAAAATGAAAATAACATAATTCTGTAATTTTACTTAAATTTCATCTGCAATTTAGTACATTAATAATAAAATATGTTTTAGTCTTTTCTTGAAACCGCTCATGACTTTCTAAATGAAAACCTTTTTAAGCTTCTGTCATGTAAAACCCTATTTACTCCAAATTGGGCATATAGCAAGGTTTTATCTTACAGCACTCATGCTTTTTTTTCTCTCTCTCTCTCTGTGTAAAGCCCTTGAACCAAGTCACTATATTATTTGTGCCTGTTCATAGATTGACACTATCAAATCCATAATCTCTTAACACATACGGGGCATTTAACACAAGGCATTTTCTGTGTGATTAGGAATGCTGTAAATTATCCATTTTCATTTCATGAGAAATAGGTTCCTGTAGTACAAAGGTCTGTGCCAATCCTATTCTTTGGAGAAAGAAACATGACATTCTGTTTCTTAGGAGACATAACTCATTGCTAGTTCTACCACATAAACAACAGGCTCGTCTTTAGCATGTACGTCTCTACTTATATGGACGTATACAAATAGTCTATACTTCAGCTGTGTCAGGATTTAGAATATTATCATCACACATGAAATAGGGGAGGCAAAGCACTACTAGAAGAATGAGTTTCACACTCATCAATGATTAACGACCAGTTAATCAGACACTGAGTGTGTTTCCTTGCAAAATTAACCCACAAAGACATAGGAAGGTGCAGAGATGTCCCAGGTTTCAACCCCGTAGCCCTGGTAATTTAGTCTATTAGTGAGAAGAAAGGATTTACAAATATGACAGCTGTATTTTCCAGTTTTTCTCCTGAGGAAACAAAAGCACACTTATGCTACACCCGAAGTCAACTTGAAACTCCTACTTTTATAGTATTAGCTAAACTTCCATGGCTTAGGTGAAGGACTGGAATTCTGAGAATCCRCTTTGTCCTAGGAATTCCCTGAAATCAACAGATGCTTTGTCATCAGGAAGGGTCATTATGTGAAATTCAGCATTGTAAGAGTGCTCTGGGCTTTCAAATTTCTAATTAATTAATTCTAAATGTAATCCAACACTGTATTATTTGCAGTGAGGTTTCCTAAACTGTTTTTCCATATGCTAAGGTGCCTCAAATCATGTTTCAGTAACAGAAACCTAGATACATGTGAATGGCTCTCTATTTTGTACACATTCTTACTAACATTGTAGCTGTTATTGTTTGTTTTCTTATCTCATTGCTGTTTCCAGTTAATTATTCTTATTTCAACCTGTGATCTTTACCTTTTGTGCCTTCAATTTTCCTCCCCAGCCCACAGCAGGGGGAAGGGGAGGGAAAATGGGGGACTGAGAGGGTGGCAGCGTGGTTTGGAGAGTCTCAGTGGGAGCACAAAATTGCAGAGTACCATTCCTAAACCACAACAACTGGGAAAGCCAGACTTTACTTTCTTGCCTTGAAGTAGACTAATCCTTATGATGTATGAAGTGTTAGGGTTCCGTTGCAAARGAAATCAATGGCTGTACGCACGACTACATTTGTGTGTTGACAGTCTCAAGCTGACTTTTCAAAACTGGAGACATCGCCCGAGTATTGCCGCATTCCACAGGCACTCTTTCAATTGGAGCAAAAAACAGAGTGACATAAAAGAAATCCTGTTTCGATTTTCCCTTTTTATTAGGAATTTCAGCCATTCCTGCACCTTTCAAACTCAACTCACGTAGTCCTGATCTCATTAAGGTATACCATTAGGAAAATAAGCTACCATTAGATGTTTCTTCTTTCAGGAATATAACACAGAGCCAGTATCTCTAACATACAAACAAAAAAAAAATTGTAAGGAAGATGGAAACTCTGGAAGGTCTTGATTTTTCATTCAAATGAGTGAATGAATGGCAAAATGGAATAAATGCATCTCCACAAGCTCACTCTGAGAATGTGTGTTGAGAGAAATGCAGTGTGCAGCTGTCATTATGGCATCTATTGATTTCTGTAATGTCATGTAATTCTTCAAATACTTCAACCAGTTTCAATTTTGCTTTACTGTTAGGAAAGAAGTTTTCTAGAGAGGGAATATGAAAATTTCAGGAGTTCTGTTGCATCTAAGAGTTCCTTTTCTGATCCCAAAAAGTCCTAAACCACTTAAAATCATTCATTAATGGACAAATGATCTTGTTTTAATAACATAGTCATAATATCCTCTAATAAAAAAGAGCAGATACTGTAATAATAAAAAATCTAGTAATATGTCCATGTATTATTCTTCTTATGTTTAGAATCATAGGATGTTTTGGCTTGGAAGGTCCAAAGACTATCTAGTTCCAACTCCCCTACCATGGCCAAGAACACCTTGCACTTGATCAGGTTGCTCAGAGCCCCATCCRACCTGGCCTTGAATACTTCCAGGGATGGGGAATCTACCACCTCTCTATGCAACATTTCCAGTACTTCAAAACCCTCTGAGTAAAGAATTTCTTCCTTGCAACTAATCTAAACTTACCCTCTTTCAGTTTAAAACCACTGCCTCTTGTCCTGTCACTATCTGCCCACATAAAAAGTCCCTCTTCCTCCTTTTTATATAAGCCCCCTCAAGGTACTGGAAAGTGCTATAAGGTCTCATCTGAGCCCTTCTCCAGGCTGTACAACCCCATCTGTCTCAACCTTTCCTCATAAGAAAGGTGCTCCAGCCCACTGATTGTCTTTGTGCCCTAACATTTCCGAAAAATAGCAGGTCAGTGTGAACATCGACATTAGACCCGGTTCCTAAAACTCTACTTGCGTCAGTTTTTCATCTTCAAGAGTATGAAATTAATGGACCACTGGGACTAACTGTGGTCACACGGATAACTGTTTATTTGATCAGGCATACAGACACCATAAGTTTGCAGATGACCAGGGACAGCTACTTATTTTTTATTTTTATCATAAATTTATTAAGGCTAGAATATAATATTTTAAGTATTAAAATGCAAACCCCCAAGTTATATTGTACACAAATATTTGACTTGCCTAATTCAAAAAAATCCAATATGGCCATATGGTCAGCTGGAATTTTCCTTCCATTTTGTCAACTTAGGAAAAGGCAAAATATAAAATCAAGTCATGGCCCTCACCACCTCTAATTCTGACTGAACTATCCTCCTCTTGGAAAGGCTGAAGCAGGCTACTTTTCTTTGGAACCAAACAGAAACTGGATAGATCTAACTGAGATAAGTTTTGTTGCTTGAAGCCCATGAAGCAGGTACCCAGACACCCTCCTTTGTACAAGTGACAAATGTATTGCAGACAAGGTAATGAACCTGCACATGATCTTCCTTTCCTCTGTTTCCCCACCATTTGAGTGTATTTGGGACTGGTTATCCCCAGAGTACAGCACCTGTCCCCATCTTCAGTTAAGACCCTGTGATCCTGTCTGGATCTTCAGAAAAGCACTGATGGAGACTGAAATTTTTGGCCTCATATTTGGTGGGTTTTTTTCATAAGCTACCCTCATTCACACAAAATTATTTTTTGCTTTGTCCATCTGGAAAAACTGTTGGGTCATCTCAACTTAATGGACATATAACTTACATTTTGGGTTTTATTGTTCAATTGATATGTCTTTTTTCCAGCAAAATTAAATATTAGTTTTCTATCAAAACACTATATTCACATACAGAGGCAGTCTTTACAGCATCAAGGTGATACTTTAACTCTGACACAGGATTCAGTTTAGGACAAAATTCCATCAATTGTTTAAATATGCCAGTACACTAATCTGTTTGAAGGCTCAAAAGAAAACATTTAGTTTATTGTCTTAACTGCATAATTCTGCGCACTAAGATGCTTTGCTTTTATTATTTTTATCAATCATCTTTAAAAATAGTATCTTATACTAAAACTAAATCACTACAAAATATATACTGTAAAATTTATTTAGCAACCAAAGTTATGGTTTTTAGTTTGGTTTTGGTTTTTTTTTGGAGAATGCTAGACATTGGAGGCAGTGTTCCTTTAAAGAACCATCTCTTAATAGTAAGTATTAAGATTTTCTTGTCATTCAAGTATATTGTAACACATATTTGGGAACAACTTCTTTTATTTTGTTTTTGACTACATCAAGGCAGATGGAGAAGAAGACAAGGAGAGCAACTAAATGAGAAATGTAAATTCTTTCCTTCAAAATTGAAGTATTTTATAATAAACAAAGAGCTAAATTTCTAGTTGCTAAGAGACCTACATCAAAACAACTACCTTTTCCTTCTAAATAAGGACCCAGCACAGACTATGATTTAACTCTTTGTGGTCTCCAGCTTTCCACACCATAACATTGAAAATGAACAAGGAAAAAAATACATTTGTGTAACTACAACAAAGAGAGTTAATAAAACATAAGGTATGTAACTATTTTATTGGCTAATATTTAGGATTCTATCAAAGCTTGCTTTCTTTTTTGTCAGGAAAAAAATGCAACGCGTCAGAGGACATAAAATTACTGTTTCATTTAAGTAATAAGATGAGCTGTTTTCAGAATGTGACTCCTTAAAGAAACAAAAAGGAATGTTTTGAGCAATATGTTTAAGTAGTGCCTGTGTTGTACTGACTGACTCTTGCAGTATTGGTGTCTTTGATCCACCATGTAAGAGAATGTGTGGCTGCAGGCCAGCAATAACAACCCCAGAAACCTTTAAAGAGTCAGCAGCTTTTCCTTTTTTTTTCCCTCCCCCTCTTTTTATGTCAAGGAAATCAAACACGCAGCTAAAGGGCATCATAAATATATCTGATCGCTGTTCAGGGGGTTTCCAAAATGAGCCACTGGAGAGACTATCTTTATTGCAAGGCCAATCCCAGTTTTAATCAAAGCAAATGTGCTTTAAAACCTAGTTGATTAAACTGGAGTAAATGTCAAAATAAAGACCGGAGAACAGTATTTACACAGAAGACATGTCCCTCTCATTTGTGCAGTGCCAAGGACACATTTCTGCACTGTTCCAGAAGCTGTCCTATTCATCAGGAAATTTTTCCAGTGCCCTCTTCTGGGCTCTGGGAAATGATGAACACTGTACTTTCAGTTAGCTTTTCAGCTGCTTCAGTGTCTCCACAGATACTTTGCGTGTCTGTCTGACTCAGCATTCAGTGAGCCTCCCTCCCTCCCTTCCTTAGCCACAGAACTATGAACTATAGTTACTTACCCCTTTTTGAGTCTAAGCAGTTCTGCCTGTGAAGCCAAGCTTCCTCACCTAGAATCAGCGCGTGTGGTGTAAGTATTCCTCCAACTGACCTTGTCTCACCACAGGTCTAGTGGAAGGGAAAAACGCCAGCTCTCAGTTTGATTTAACTTCAGCTCTATAGACAACATGCCATCTAGATGATAATTTCTGACACTGGAAGAGGTGAAAATCGACACCTGCTTCCAGATTCTTGCTGACTGCTGAGATGCTTGAGACATTTTGCCAACAGAGAATAGAACGTCAAAAGACAGGAGATCTAGATCAGCAGCCTGTGGGAAATTTGATTGTTACCAGTCTGAACCACATTAGCACAAGTGCTGTGCTTTACCCATAATGAACAAATGGGGTATAAAAATTGTATGCAAAGGAAACTCATCTAGTAAGAAAAGTCAAAATATCCTGAGTAATTGAGTGGTAGCTGGCAAAAACCTATAAAACAYCTGGGGAGTCAAACATATAGCAGTCCTCCTGTCAGAAGTTGCCTCTGTTTCTTCCAGCTTCCTTACGCACCTACAACATTTTAGGAACCATGTGGTTCTCCAGCTTCTCCTCCTGAGTACTTTGATGATCAAAGAATCATGGAACAGTTTGGGTTGGAAGGGTCCACCAAAGATCATCTAATCCAACAACCTTGCAATGAGCAGGGACATCTTCAACTAGATCAGGTTGCTCAGAATCCCATCCAACCTGATGGTGAAAGCTTTCAGGGATGTGGCATCCACCTCCACTCTGGGCAATCTGTTCCGGTTTTATACCGCCCTCATCATAAAAAAATTCTTCTAAACTAATTTAAATTGATACTCTCTTAGTTTAAAGCCATTAGCCCTTGTGCTATTGCATCAGTCTGTGCTGAAATCTGTCCCTTGTTTACCTTGATTCACTTAAAGATAAGGTCTATCCATCACTCTGTACTGTTTGGTGGACCTTCACTGGGAAATATGGGACATTTGAGCTCCTGAGCCTTGTCTGAAGCTCTAGTCCTTTCAGAAATATAAATGACCTCAAAATTCTGTCCAGCCTTAGGACCATTTCAGTCATAGTAATCATAACACTAACGAGTTGTACCTCAGCATRCACAAGCCTTCAGTGTCGTGAAATGGGTTCCACGAGCACTGTTTTCGAGCTTTCCTTCTATTACTCGTCTAAGTCCATGTTTCATTCCTCTTTTGTGATTTTTAAGGGGATTACATGCAAAAATTTTCTGGAGTATGATTTTGTCATATTTTTTGATGAAGTTGACTGCTGTGGGGCTGGGTAATCCTTCCCTCCAAACACTGTTGCTATGCTTGTGTTCAATAATTTCAGTAATTCAAAGGACACCAGACCAGTGCAATGCACTGTAAAGTTAGTTCAGATATATGCTACAATAAATGACAGTATACTTTGCTCAGTAATTTAAAAACACTTTTTAAGAGAAGGAAGAAGGTAGCAGAGAGAGCCCTGAAAGGCCAGCTGCCGAGTCAGGTGTATGAGATGACWCTCAAACACCCTAAATATTTTGTTGGAGAGTTCAGGGGAAGAAAGGAAGAGGGAGAAATGTTCGCTTTTGGTTATTGGCAACCCTCTTTCAAAAGTATTKCAAGAAATATTAAGCAGGACTGGAGTATAGAACTGCAACCACAAGTTAGCCAAGTCAGAGACACACAAGATTAATACAATTTTTTCCTTAACAGCTGACATGAGACRGCTTATTCTTTTGTTTTGATATTATCACCATATAAACTATCTTACAGGTACACATAGAGGTAGTCTAGATCTTGAAATCAGCTCTCCCACAAGATGAGTTCCTGAATTAACGTGTTAATAAACTGGGGGGTATTTAGTATTAAACTTGGCCTCCAGGGGACAGCAGCGCATATTTGGGAACAATGCTATTAGTATTAGCATAATGACCACCAGTCACCATTTGCAGTTTTACATGTCTTCATTTTCTTAGGTGATAATTCTGTGTTCCCCGTAAACTACATATATGTTGTTACTCTAAAAAGACAGATATAACAATTTACTTATTTAATCTTCCATTTACATGCTCTCTTATGATGGTAATATCCATCTTCTACCAAAATCACAACCTCAATGCCATATAAATGAAATTTTTTGATGCAAAATTATTATGGGAATGGGGTCAAAACAAGTCACCAAATCACGAAGTGTGTTGTAACTGATTATTTAGGTCTGACTCTTTTGTAAGGCATTAGCAGATGTTCCAAGTCAGCTTTTCTTTTTAAGCTGAATAAGAAAGCTTGTTCCCAATACCAAATGCTATGTCGAAGCAAAATGTTTAGATGTTTTTTGCTTCCTATGGTGGCTGACTGCCACTTGTGTCTGTCACATCACCATTTTGTGCCTGTCCATTGAATGAAGTGACGCTTCTGAGGGTCAGTGTTGATATCTTCAAACCTAAAATAGCTGACCAGTGTCCACAACCTGTTAAATCAGTAGAGGCTGAGCTGCTTCAAGAAAATTGTGTCAGAAGTTTGCAATGCAATAAATGAGACCAGAACCTGACCCTCCTCATGACAGGTGATGGCAGAATAACAGAACAGCCTTGTATCTTCAACCTCCTTTCCTTCTCCCTCAAACCAGACAGATATTTATGGTAAATATTTATTTTAAGAAAATGTCTTCTAGAAAAATAGCAGATATTTAATATTTCTTCTGCCCTGAGGCAGTCAGGAAATTTATTCATAACTTACAAATTTTGTCTTTATGAACGTTCCTTCTAACTATGACCATGAATGTTAAGTGTTTCTGGCAGGGTCTTTGTCACCTCTCACGTTACCCAGAGGCAGCCAGAGGACAAGAGAAAAAGTTGTTAGCATGGGTTAAGTGCCCTGGAAAACAATAAGCATGACAAAAGACTGAGCAAGTAATGGTTCAGAGACGGTTGTGGATATTAACTGACATGAGATTTAACATGTCATGCCTGCCATTGGGATTGAGAGCAGAGSTGGTCTGTCAGCTGGATGCAACCAACAATGTAAAACAGGGAAGCAGAAGAAAAAGTGCTTTAAATAGAGCTGTTTAAAATGACAGTGGTCTCTTGGCTCTCTTGGCCAAGGGGTCTAAACTAAAGAAGGAGTGCCCTAGGCAAGAAAAGAGAACCTGAAGTCAGGGAGAGGATGAGACCATGGGAATCAAAAGGATGCGGGGATAAAAAAAGGGTGGGAAAGTCAGAGCACTTCTGTGGTGGAGAGGAAGTTAAACCAAATGTTTTTTATGCGCAAGTGTTTTTTGCTACCTTTGTGAGGACCTGTAAATAGCTCTTTTTGCATATGAGCAGTGGGAATGTGTTTATAATGTTGGTTTAGAATGCTTGCCTTCTTTGTTGTGAACAAACTGAAGGRCTCAGGAGAAAACAATTCTAGTGAGAAGGTAGGAAACTGCAGAGAAGATTGGGGAAAAGGGCTGGTGCAAACAATTGTTTGTGGAAGAAATGGGACTGGAACACCTCCTATGCCTTCTGGGCTGGAGGGCTGAAGTGGAGTGACTATGAGCCCTGCAATGAGCCAAGGATGCAAAACTGGACAGCTGTCAGGCCAAAGAAATCCAGAAGCATCAGTCCCAACATAATTTTCTAAAACAAGGAGATGTTCTGAAGACTACCATAGTCCATCGAAGAAGGTCTTTTTCTTGGAAATAGAACGTCTTGCTTTCCATTCACTTTTGAGGAATTGTCAGCTGTAGAACGTTCCCTTCTGGGAATGCTGGGTTGCAATCCTGCCCAGCTATGGGTGGAGAAGARAGGACAGGTTGGACCCTATTTCTAAATAAGCACATTCATGCAAACTGTGTAGGAGTCTGTTCATACAGACCAAAGTCAATACGGTTTATAATTGGGCTAATGATATATTAACTTTATTTTATTATAGTCAGAAGCCTAATTGATTGCTATAAGATACGAGTTTCACTACTCCATATGTCAAGTATGCCAAATATTCAGAGGAGTGGCACACGGAAAGCTTTACAAAATTAGGTTGGGCATTTGGCTTTATTTTATTTCCAGTTTTTGTTCCGTGTTTTTTAACACTTTGTCACACTTTGTCACAGTGCTTCAGACACATGACCCACACAATGGTGTGGTTCAGTGTTAGTCTAATCAAAACATGTTAGTCACATGAATATTTGTGAAACGCACAGATGACAGCTTCACTGTATGCATCCAGGATGAACTATCTCTTCAAGTGAATGGCATCAATGTAATCTCTCTGAATTCAGCAAACTATAAGTCATGTCAGCTATGTTCTACCAACTTTACAAGACTGTAGGACCCTAATCAATCTCACAGTCATGTTTTTAATCCAAAATGTTTAACCTTGCCCATTTACAATGTCATGCCTTGAAACTCGCATAGCAAACCAGACTCATTTCCTTTCTTAGAAATTGTCATTAATAATTTCTGTACTTGCTGACGCATAAACAATATGATTGTCAGGGAAGTGTACCTACTTCATGAAAATTACTTTCTTATAAAGAATATTATTTTGGGTATTATTTTAAACTGACTGAAAGCAACATAAAATGAAACATTAAATATTAGAGAGATGCATTACTCTATGAAGGATAAAGTATTTTTTCTGATACATCCACAATTTAGGAGGACAATTTAATCTTTTAGCCACAATGGTTAAATACCTCATAATACTTATAYGTTAAAGCTGCCTTGTGAGATGGAAGCATAATCCTATCAAAGAATTTGCATATGGCATGTTGGCGTATTAAGTTCTCTATCATAATTAGATGATTAATTTTAAATTGTGTAATTTTAAAAGAAGATGGAAAAAAACCCCAATGAAATACTCAAAATTCAAAATACCAGATTTTACAATGTGAGACATGATCAAACAGAGAATCACACGAATATATCACATCAATGAAGCTATTAAGTATATTTTTGCACTAATTTCAGGGGCTATGCTATTAAGGGATTACACTATAGGCAATATTTTCCAAGACTAAAGAATGTTCCACTGTATGGTAGGTACTGAAGAGAGGGCTAATGAGAAAAAGAGTGATTGTGACAAGCAATTATGTCACCTATGTGAATGGCTTAATTTTCTAAATTAGCCACTTTGATAATTATGACATCTCATTTGTCTTTTAATTCCATGAGCTGTGAAGTTTACCTTTGATTTTTTTTTCCAATCAGATAAGAGGCTTTGATAAGCCAAGGGTCTATTATGTGCCTGAAAAACTCACATTTCAGTCTGCTCATCTGCTTGAACTGGAGAAAAATAAYACTCTTCACAAGAGCTCTCCAAACAAGGCTTCCACTCCTTCTATTGGCACTAGCTATTAAAAAATATTTGCTAAGCAAATTAATAATGTAAATAAGACTGTAAGTGGGTATGTTTAGTCTGCTTAAGAGGGAAGGCAAACAAACTGTTTTCAAGCACTTTTTAAGCCACTTGAACAACAGGCCATTTGCATACAAGCAATTAGCATGTTAATTACAAATGATTCTTATCCACTCATTAGAACATTTCTGAGATTCACTGACAAATAYGTGTCTTTCTTTAATTATCTTGACTCATAGGGRAGTGATAAAGATTGTATTTAATTAAATTAAAAGGAAAGAGTAGTATTTTAAAGAATTAAAAGGGAAGAGTAGTATTTAAAAGAATTAGGTCTGGTTTTGGATTTAACTACAGCCATTCTTCTAACTTCTGCATTCATGAGTAAGACAAATACCTACAGTGGTGTGTATGTTTTATATAAGATATGGAAAATAAATATTTCAGGCAATTTTTGAATATATGTGTATCTCAGCCTTCATTTCTCTTCACAGAATAGGTATGTAATTTCTTTGCAGGGACCAGGCTATTAACTGTGAGACAGAATACAATAGTTAATGACTTATGGAGGAATCTGACAAAATAAAATGCCATTTAACACGTAAACTCATTTAGTGCCATCTTCTCCTCTCTATTTGGATGTGCTGGTTGCTATTCCAGCCCAGAGGGAACAAGAGTGGACAGATTGTTCTTTTCAAAATAAAAATACGCTGCATTGTCATTATTTCTGTCATGCCTTCATATTGGCATGAAATCAGCAGGAATCAATGAAAAGTAGGCTTTGCTCTCTGATAACAGCCACAACCGGGCAGAATACAGTCCAATTACTTTGATCAGGATGTCAATATTTGTGATATCAAAACACAAGCCATGCAAGCTTTGTAGTGGGCAAAAGCTATGCTGCTTGGTTGAAAAGCAGTAGTAGGTATGACTCCTCATGTAAAGTGCTTGTATGGCTCTTACTCAGAGCCTTTTCTGTTTATTTGCTATATAGCAAGGGAGGTTTTTTATTGCTTGTTTTTGCCAAAAGCATTTTCCACTTTTATTCTAAAAATTACACAGATGTAGGAAGGACATTACAAACTCTCTTGGCCGATGCTAAATGATGTGTGTGCAAAAGTTATTGCTGTTCTAAACTGTCTTTTAAATGCTATTGAATCCCTCTGCTCTCCAGTAAGTACCTAGGTGAGACACCAGTTAACAGTGATGATAGACTAAATCACAGCTTCATGAAAGTAGCCAATCCACTTGAAATGTCATGTGTGTTTTTGCAGTATATTCTTTTTTTGCCAAGTTTGAGTGATGATAATGCTTTTGGATGTGTATTTAAGACAAAGGTCTTTTAATTTTTTTAAAGCCATATACACTTCATTTGGTTTACTGTATTTTACCAAAAAAGTAATGAAAATCATAACTTCCTGTGTTCTTGCTAGCTTCCTGTCGTGGTTTGACCCAAACTGACAGGCAGTTCATTAAACTAATCACGCTTCTCTCAGTTTCACATATTTAAACCCTGTGGAAGGCGGGTTTTTAAAAAGGAAGAAAGTTTCTCCCGTTCTGGCTGGGTGCAGGGACGGGAAGAGAGGGAGGGGTGGACCCCCGTTGCCTGGCCCACGGGGCTGGGGACGGTCGCCAAAACCGTCAAAACAGTATTGTATGTTTTGTCTTTAAAACCGCTACACTTCCCCTTGAAAATTCAGATGAATTCAAGAAAACCTCACCTATAAGAATCTCATTTGGCATGAGATACAAGCTGATGTCCTAAATGTGCCCAGATCTCCAAAGGTTTTGTGAAAGTTTGCAACGAAATCTACAACAGACTAGGAGACATCTGCCTGTAACAACAGGTTACTGGGCTCTTTTTCATCCTCCTCCTCTGCATTTCTCTTCTGCCATTTCTCATTCTCCTCCTCAGTCTAGACCTTCTGAAGCATCTAAGCATCCTTGAGTTTGTTTTGCAATATGTGGAATGACAGCACAAAAATGGCACAGTCTTGTGTACCAGAGTTAGACTAGATGATACCATGAGGTCCCTTCCAAGCCAAATGGTTCAGTGATTACGTGGTTATTATTCACTTTTTTAAAAATCCTGAAACAGAAACATTTGTTTGAAACACCTGGAAGAGAGAATTTTTAACTATTATGCACAGTTTTTACCATCTGCACCTCAGCTTTGTAAAAATTGAGTACTGAATAACTATAATACAATAAATCTTTCTAAACACTAAAAAGGAAAAAGAATAAAAAAACTAGTGCTCATCATTTTATTCTTATTTCTACAGAACACTCTTTACCTGCTCCAGGCCCAGACTTTTATAGATGGACATTAAGTAAAGCCATTATATGGAGATGATTGCATCTAAATTGTATATTAGAACAAACCTAGGATGCCAGCGCATCTTTTTTATTAAACCATTCATAAAGCAAAGTCAATTATTGAAAAAAAAGAAACAAACTAAAGTGTCTTCACCACACAGGCATTTGAAACATCTTAAAAGTGTGAATGAAATATTGGAGGTATTTTGCAATGTAACATAGATAGAAAAAGCAATCAACCATATTTGGACAGAAAACCCRCTTTATTTCCCTATAATTTCTTTTTAAAAATGCAGCCGAAATCTATTTATTTCCTTGTCTGTTCGACTTGTCACTTCAGTCTAAAATTTTTCTCTTGTTTCTCAAGTTTACTAAATTAAACAACTTTTTTTCTCCCTATATTTTCACAGCCCTACTTATAGCTCTGGTTTTTATTTCTGACTCTTTGCACTTGARTCCATTCAGAATGCAGGCTTTGCTGTTTCAACCATCAGCTTCATTCTCTCCCTAGTTCTGCCTTCTCTCTATTTTTTTTTGCTCATAGGTATTGAATTGCTAATTTAATAACTGCTCCTACCTCTTCTAGTGTTTCTTCTGAAATTCCTACTAAATCTCTACTTTCCTGTCTCGGTTCCTGTACAAGCTACTACTTATTTCCATTTCCAAGGGAGACTTTCCAACAATGCACGCATATTGTAAAAGCCCTAATTCTCAGTCAGGTGGGAGATTCACAACAGCAGGGTTTTTCAGAGTTTGTCTCCAGTCAAAATCTCCAGTATTGGTGTTTAATTATAACAAGAACAAGTCATGGTGAGAGCCAATGAGTAGAGCCCTTACACGTTAACCTATAGAAAATAAAACTATAGACCTGGGTTTTGTGGATTAATTTCCCGCGAAAGTAAAGGAGACTTATGGGTGCATTTATGAAACAACCCCAAATACACTAAAACAGAATAGTCAAATAAAATATCAATACCTATTACAGAAAACAGGTAATTTCAGACATGCAGGAGGTCAATCTTTAGATTTAGAGAAGCAATTGTGTGCTGCTTAATACTTGGGAGTTATTTGCCTGCTGACTTACTCGAGCTTTCAACAGCTGTGCTCTCTCAATTTTTGTGTTTTATTTTCTCACAACTSCTCTACCTTGACCACGAGGAGCCTTGAAGGACAGCTGGAGTGACACATTGAGTCTGATTGTTGGCTGCAGGACCCAGATGGTGAACTCAAAAATGTTGCTGGCAGATAGTTTTACTGCTGGAACAGTTTGGTTTTTTCTGCAGTTCCCTTAGCTGATGCTTTACTAAATGCTGAGCAGCCACTTCTTGGCTAAGGTCCATCCAAGCTGCATTTGGATCTTGATGGAATGGCTACAACCTCATAAAAGTTCATTGTTTATATTCACTCTTACTCAGGGAGAGTTTGCCAGCTTGCAAGCACTCGTATTCTTAGGAATTCTTCAAAATAGCTGCCATCAATGGGATGTTTTGACTTTACTTTTACTGTAGAGAAAATCCTGTCAGAAAATCTTTGTCATGCTGTTTATACATACTGTACATTTTATGTGGAGTTATTTATAGAGCTGTGAGAGTTTTGAAAGACTGGAGCTCTCTTTGTTTAACATGTCTTTCAAACCAAAAGCATATCACAGGTCAATAAAAAAGTCTCCAAGACAAACATTTTCTTTTCTAGAGTAATCCTTTCTGACTAGCCTTCTGAAACTTCCATTCACACTGTAATACACAAGTTCTGGTGGTTTTCAGGCTCGTTTTTCTTATGCTTAGCCTTACAGGTTTTAATCTGTCTCAGAGTGATGGTTTCAACAGTGATTTTGTGTAAATGTGATATCCCTCACTGACGACTCATCAAGCCTTGTTTGTCTACTCAATCACTGCTGACAAAAAGATGCCACTGAATGGTGAAATTCTGACCCATAATATTAAAAATGCTGTGTGTGAAGGAAAACATAAAACATAAGTCTGCAACCCTGAACAACATTTGGCAGTACTGACTCAGTCACAGCAAATTTTGCCTAATTTGTGCGTGGGTATGTGCTGTGGGGTTCGGTTTGGTAATTTTTTTCTTCCTCTTTGAGTAATCTGTCTAAAAGCTACTTATAGCATCAGAAGAAATTGGTGTCTTTCAGTTCTTCTCCTAGATTTCTAGGTAGGGCTGCTGTGTTCCATTCAATATCAAACAAATGCCYCAAGTGCATGACATGCATTTTGAAAAAGGCAATCAGGGATCTCTACATCTCTAATATTACTCTATGGAAAATAATGACATAAAGAGAAAGGTTTTTAAAAGAACCACTCATTGAGCGGCCATAAGGCGTGAAACATGAGAGTGCTAACAAGCAATAAAATAAAATTATGTTGAACTATTTACATCTAAGGACCTAATATAAAGCCTACTAAAGCCRATTGGTTTTTCATCTTCTTTGCTGGTTCAACTGTTGAAAAACAACAGTTTTAGAGACTAAATCCCAGGCAAGTAGCCATTAGCCAAAAATATGTAACTTTAATAGATTCATTGTTATTAATCTTTTGAAATAAAAATCAAGACTTAAACAAAAAAATGGTTGGTTTTGTGACTTTCTTTTATAGACTAATATCTTTCTTTCAACTGTTTAGGAATAACATTTTTAAGCAATTGGTCTATTATGTTAATGCCAATTTTTCTTATAATAACAGCCTCCATTCCCCTGCTTTTCTCATCTTTGAAAGATAAGAGAAATTGGACCTTTAAATCTAAACTAATACAAAATGAGTTAATTCAAGACAGGTACTTCAAAGCAGAATGCAGCAGAGGAGGCGAACTCCCCATCTTTGGAGGTGTTTGGGAAGAAAAGAAGAAAAATAATTCTGTCAGGTTTCAACAATTCTGACAGCAGTTCTGAGCTGCTTAGAGAAATCACCAGCTGAAAAGAAAAAAAGAATGTAGCACAGGTAAGGCAGGAAAAGGGTGTTAACTACAATAAATACAGTTTATCATATGGTTATAGAAATTTATTACAGGGATATCAAAATATATATTTAGTATAAATATCTATAAATGTATATCCAGAGGCATAAATATAATTCTCTCCATATAAACTCCAAGATTTCTTCACTCTCTGTTGTCACCAATAGACTTGATATTCCCTTTCAAATCCACATCTAACAACAGCACTATATCCTCTCAGATTATTCAAGATCTGCTTAGAGTGAATTTTCTGCTATTCCCTGTGATCTTTTATCTAACTCTCTTACCTGTGTTAATACATTCATCATTCTCTCTTTATGCTGTCATCTCTGTTTCATTGTCACTCTCACCAGCACATTGTTTGCRTCCATCCCCTAGTGTTTTTATGCACTGCCCTGTCACGGCAGGAAAAATATATGGTTTGTTATTCACGCTCTCCATAGCTTGTTGAGCCGTTCCATATTGCCTTTTTAGGCACTCACATTTCAGTTTCCTTCTACTAATAAATCCTAACATTAGAATCAATTCAAATAAGGTAAAAATAACCAAACTTTTTTTTTTTGGTTTCTTTTTGCAAAAACCCCAAGATTTCCTGTAGAAGAGTCTGAAGTCATTATCAGTATTTCAGAAGATAAAGTTTGTAATTTTTTTTTTACAATYTTAATCTTCTATTAGCAGGGATGAGAAACGAAGGTAGGCTGTTAGAAAGGAGGAGAACTGATTAAGGTCTCTGGCCAGAAAATTGTACCGTGTATTGCACATATCTCACTGCATTTCCTTCAGTTACTACCTCACCAGTGATTTTTACAGTGTCCTGCTGTACCAGAGCAAGGTGCATTCATAAGGAGTTTATATAACTAAAAATTAAAAGTTTAATTCAATAATTCAGACAAGGTCTTCCTGACCATCCTCTGTGGTCGTACATACTGCATCACGCAGACAGACATAACATTTAGTGATTGGTGAATCGTCATGGGCTGGTTCCTTGAAAATGCAGTGTCTTCTGCAAAAGAGGTAGACGAGGTGCAATGCCGCCCGTGGGAACTTTAGGAACACAAACTGAAATTTGTTAAAAGACAATGACTTAAGTATTTAGCAAGAAAGGAAGGAAAAAAAGAAAGAAGAAAATGAATGAGCGAATGAATGAATGAACGAATGAACAAAGAAAATAATTTAATGATCCAACCTCTTCTTTAATTTGTTGTTTTAACTATTTTTTAAATTCAAATTTATTGGTTTAATGAATTGCTGTATTTGTTGTGTGTAGTGCTGGACCCATTCCAATCAATGAAAATGTTGCAATGAAATGTAATAAAAACTAAATTCAGCTTACAGGCTGGTTTGGGCTTTTGCTGGTTTTTTTTCTTGCAGAGTTTGAAATATTTAGTTTTCATCAGTACATCTTGATCTATTCACTTTTGCTCCTGAAACCTGGAGGCTTTTTTTCCAGGACAAAAACCATGATAAAACCCCCAAATTACCTTCTAATCCGTATTTTTATTTTACTTTCTTAAAAATTAGTGGTCTTATTTATTTTTGTCTTACTGGAACTGATTCACCCAAACAGTGGAGCCGTTTGATAAACCCTATTCTTGAAAGTTGGTAGTTATATTATCAGTTTTACAAAGGATAATATCCTGATAATTAATAAACTAATTTTAAAAATCCAGCTTGTTGGGTTTTGTAAATCATGGTCTCATAGTATTAGTTTCATTTTTGCACCCAGGGAAATAAATGCTAGGGAAAAAAAAAGCCCTTCTGCTATGTGATAGTCTCCTGAAAGTCTGGGGTCTGATTCAGAGGGAGATGAATAATAAACCAGGTAATGCCAATATATTTACAATGCTGAAGTGGTTGTCATGTACGTTCTATAAAGCGTATGCCAAAGAAAAATGCTGGCAAGTGCTGTGTTGAAATATCAGCTTAGTTAAAGGATTCATCATGAACCATTTGTCTTTTACCCTTCCCTCACTAGCGCTGCCAGCAATTCTCTGTCTGCCAAAATGAGAAAGGGACAGCTGCCAGAGGGATGGATTTCAAAGTGTGATTTTTTTGTTTGTTTCAGTTTTGCTCTCCCATCTTTGAGATTTTTTCCCCCCTATAAAATGCAGCATGTTGGATAATAAGAGTTAATCAGGAAATCTGTTAGCTTTGGAAACTCTGTTTAGGCTGACTTTTCCCTGAGTCTTTACACAGACAGGGATGGAAGATCTATAGACATTTCTGACTTCCACTAAAAGGATCTCTGTATCCAAAGCAAATCCAAGCCAGAAAACATGTAGTYGATAGAAAATGCCCACAAAAAGTGGTGGGTCAGGAGTACTGACTTTCTGCATACCTCTGTGAAACATCTGTAAATTTGGCCAGTATAGGAGCCTACACGCGATTTGTAAAGAGATTTTCCCTCAGTGTGCTCTGTTGAAGGGAAGAAGAAAAGTTTGCACTTCCCAGTAGCACAGGAGAAAGTTTCTGGCTTGGTAGGTAACTGGACCACCTGAGGCAACAGTGGCCCAAAAGGACTAACAATATTAGAAGTGGACTTTTTAGGTAAGGGCTCAGTTTTCCAGACACCAAGGCAGGATGAGTCTGGAATGAAGAAAATGTTCCTGCATGACTGCAGCCTGCTGCTTAGGTCCAACAGCTGCAGCGTACCTCCTCTCCCGGTTCCTTCTGCTCCCAGCATGGTTCCAGCACGCTCCCATTTGACATGGCTGTGGCCTGTAGTCTCCCAGCTCCACATCAGGCTTTCCTCGTATAAGGCAAACCAGAGGGTAGCACCCTTTCCCTCCACAACATCCTCCTATAAGGAATATTCCTCAGTGCTAACACAAGAACTTGGAGATTGAAGGGAGCTTTGTCGGGCAAAATTTTTGTATGGGGAGGCTCTGAATTGCAGATTTGATAGCAGGGTAAGATATTTTTTGCCATTAAAATACTTTTTCCACCTCTCTCTTACTTTCGTGTCCTGGGGGCTTATGTCCTCACTCTGTAGGTGTTTGCACCTCTGCCCACCTAAAAACATTCTCAAGCAATAATTTTGAGTGTTTAAACTGATGAATAAACTTGTTGGAAACCAAAGAAATGCTGAGGTGTAAAGATGCCTATGACTTGAAGCCAAAGTTTGTTAAAATATTGGGTTGAAAAGCCTAGCCAGTACTCTCAATGAGTGGAAGACTGCAGYGTAAACTCAGTTCTTAAACTAGATGTTGAGGAATTCATATGGCAGAGCAGCTGTAGGACACAAATGCATAGCAAAACATTGTGTAATGAAAAGTAGTAATCGTGTTTCTCATAGAAAGTACTTGTTTTCCTCCTAAGGTTGGCTGCAGAACTAAACTTGCTTGTGGAATATTTAGTATAAATGGAATATTTGAGTAGGATGGACAACACTACTGATGAATCTCAAAATTGGTCCCCCTCCCATCCAAGCTGGCTTACACAAGGGTCATACAGAAATGCAAATTCCTATGGATGAATGTTGATCTCAATGATAAAGAATAAAAAAATTAATTAGTTTTTATACTGCACTCTGGGGACAACATTTAGACTTAATCTTGCAAATAAACTTGCAATGCCTCACTGTTATTGCCACCAAAGTTTGAGCTATGGCCCATAAAGGCATCCAGCATACCTTTACAAGGCACACAGTCCCCAGGCTATTTACTGCTGACACCACCAGCCTTTTGTCCCTTCTGCCGTAAACAAAATGGAAGACCCAGAGYTGCCGGCTGTTCAATAGATAATGGAAGAGTTGCTTTTTTTATAGTTCACCTACCGTACTCATGTGCAATTGAATGTGTCTCCCATACACTGCTCTTGCCAATTCTGTCTCCAGCAATTATCCCGTCCTACCCTCCATTGCAAAGTACCTGCCAATAACGAGGGATTCGCAGGTGGCAGCTACAAAGTGCTGCTTCTCCCTTCTCTTTGCAGGCACCATGTGGTGGCAGCTGAAACGTGATGCTGCTGATGTTGTTCACACAGGAGGTCATGACACAGGCCAGGGCAACAACTCTGCCTCTGTTTAACCTAGTCCAGATGACACTTGAGCTCTSTTTTGCCCATTATCTTCAAGTGAAGATGAGTGCTCTCTTCATCAAACTAATTTCAAACTACATGCTGATATCTTCCTCAGTTTTTTGCATTTCTCTTATTTTAAAATTCCATTTTGATGTAAGTCTTTTGGGTGCAGAAGTTTTCAGGTGATGTTTTAGCCAGGAAGTGAGTGCGCTGCTTTTACTGACCACTGAAATTACTCCAGCACCAAGCAGGTCCACTGCTGGGTAAAAATCACATGCTCACCAAATGACTGRGATGGAAGGGATAGCAGGAGGCCTCTTATCCAACCTCCTGCTCAAAGCAGGTCAAGTTTGAATATCTGCTGTGGGGTTTATACAGTCTGATCTTGAAAATCTCCAAGGATGGGGACTACAAACACCCTCCTCGTCCACTGCTGAAGAGTCCTCACAGTCAAAGTGTTCTTTATGTGAAGTCTGAATGTCTGTTTTTTCAACTTATTCCCTCTCATCCTCTCAGCACACGTGACGGTGAGGAGCATGGCCCTCTTTTCAGCAGCCTCCCTGTGGGCACTGGCAGGCTCCCCTGAGCCATCACTTCTCTGGCTAAACAAGCCTGGGTGCCCCAGCCTCTTCTCACTGGGCAAGTGCTCCAGCCCTGCCTGTCTTGGTGGCACTCCACTGAATTTGCTGCAGGTTATTCATGTCTAAGTAGTTTTGGGGGCCCAAAATTGGATGCAGTTTTGTGCATGTGGTCAAACAGTGCAAAGTAAAGGGCGAATATAATCTACTGGCTTTTCTCCTCTTAATAGAGCCCAGCATGCTGTTGACCTTCCTTAATGGTAGAAGACACCCTGGCTCATGCTCAGCCAACATGTTTACCAGCATCTTATGTGCATTCCCAGCAGAGCTGCCTCCCCAGCCCGGCAGAATTCAGCCTGGATTAGCGCAAGAGATTAGTCCATCTCAGATGCAGGACTTGGCATTTGCCCTTGTTGAATTTTGTGACCTTCCTRTTCCATTTCTTGCAGGCAAAGCCCCGAGCACCTGCCACCAAACAGCAGCAACCTCAGATAAAGAGATATCCTCTTCTGTGGCCCACAGCTGCAGAACTACAGTACTCAGAAATACAGGGACACCAGTTCATCCTTCCCGATCACCAAACAAGCCTATTGGCCCTGGATCTAGTAGTTCTTACCACAACTGGGCAGTCTTCTTCTAAAGACAAAGGGCTACATAATCAAAGTGCACCAAATACTGGATAAACTGCAAGTTAGTGGGCTTTGAAATTCACACCTTTCACCCCAGACAAGGTACATAAGAAAATTTTTATGAGTCCATTTTCTCTTTCTTCTGAAGCCTGTACCCACAACTTGTGATGCCTATTTTTTGTTTTGTTTTGTTTTGTTTTGTTTTGTTTGGGGGTTGTTTTCTTTCTTGCTGTTGTTTGGGGTTTTTTTGTGTGGTAGCAAGATACAAAAAACCCCATGAGACAGAAAATGTCATCAAAGAATATTTTTCCCCTGAAATGTGTGAAATGGCTAGAAATCTGATGATAAGGTAAAGAATACAATAAGATACACACTAGTGCCATATTGGTCTTGAGTAAGACAGCCAACATAATGTCTTGCTTTAACACTTTATTCTGAATATTTGCATGATTGTCCTTATTCTTACCCATTGAATTCCACTCAGGGTGGCAAGAGCTTAAACCAGTGACAGCAGGATACTTTTTAATCAATTCCTTTGGAAAATCACATAGGTCTGTACTGTTCCATACAGAAAATAGAATTAGTATTAGCTGTAATTCAAAGAGACTAATTTTGTGAAGGAGGGGGAGGCTTCTGAAGTGTGACAAGTTCTTATGTTAGTTCTCCCAGACTCACCATCTCCTGCACTTATTTAAGGAGAGTGAGTACTATCACCACAGGGCTTTTCACACCTGCAGAGTCTGACCTGGCTTATGCAGCGATGAAAATGGATGCTCACAGTCCCATCTCAAGAGAGGTTAGTACCAAATCTGAAAGCATAAAAGCAGGCAAAGTGAAACTGCATTAGCCCAGCATTTCTGGTCCCTGACTGTCCTAGGCATGAGTGATCACTTCTCATCCATCAGGCTCTGTGGAGGTTTGTGGTTTAACTCTTTGCATATGCGACTTCACAAGGGCTGTTTGTGTTGAAGTGGCCTCTCATGAAGAGGTGTAATTCCCATCGGCTTCTTCCTCTTGTTTGGCCAGAGGCTGCTTTTGACCTTTACAGGCTTTGAAATTCGATTCATTTTGTATTACAAAATATCCATTCCTCTGAGCAGTGAAGAAATGGTCTTTGAAGTCACCACCTAGGGCTCCTCAAGTGTTTTATGAAGGAAGTAGAGGTGCCTGCTGACTGCCAGTTCAGTGCTTTGCCTGCCTCCCACAGAAGCACCAGGCAGCACAGCCAGTGCTGCTCTGCCGTGCTTGAGAGGAAGGTGTCTGGAGAAGGACTTGCTCCTGACCTTGTCTGCTTCTCCTCTAGACACGGAGCAGTGGACAGAGAGGGCTGCTCATACTGGTGTGATGGGAATTCAAGGAGAAAGAGGTGGCSAAGCAAAATCGAGACAGGGACAGGACAACGACTTTTCCACGGGGGCAATACCTAAAAATGACTGTCTTTACACCCTGAAACACAATGTAAGTGCAATGGGTATGAAAATTGCTTAWAATCACAGTATGATGAGATCTGGGAAGCCGTATCTGCAATAACAGTGTTTTGCTTCCTGGAAAAAAATGATTCATTCAACCCTTGTCTTCAGAGACAACTTTTCAGAAAAATCCACTCATATGCCAATATAAAATCTGGCCTTAAGGGTTGTGGTGTTGTAATTTTCTTGATGCATGCAACTTTGGTCCACTGCAACTGACTGACTCTCCACTTTCTCCCTGTTTTTGCCTTCCCTGGACAAGAAAGTACATTATGTCCAACGTTTTTTACCTCCTTCATAGCACTGGAAAAAGTCTTAATAGCAATCTCAGTGATATTAGCTGGCATTCAAGACTGACATTTGTACGGGTTCAAATCCGAGCATGTCAATGARTGCTGAAGTCACAACCTAATGGAGGCACAAGGAGGAAACAGGCTGTCCCACTGAGGCAAAACAGATTAACATCTTGCACAAAACGATGTTTTTACATCATAAGTTGAATGTGTGTTAGTTTCAAAACTTCTGGGTTTGCATTTTTAACTTTTTATTATATAGAACAACCTATGYTGCTCAAAGCAAGCTAAAAAAGGTTGGCACTGCACGTAGGTTGGAAATTAAAAAAATTATTATGCAGAACCCTACACTTGCTTTATTGTACTGCTGCTTAAGAGGCCCAGGCAAACATACAGTAAACTCATTTTAAAGTCTTTCTTATTAAATCTTTGGAAGAAATAGTAAAAATTTTTAGGCAGGTTTTACTGCAAAAACACACATTCACACTGCAGAAACTAATGCCATTAATTTTTCAATGTTTTCAATGTGTTTTTGGCAGCTCTATAATATCACACATTAAGAGACTCATTTTTCATTTCAGTCATATTTTTTCAGTTTAAACATCACACCAAACATTCAAAACAAGCTGATTTCTTTGTGTGCTAACAGCATTTGAAATAACTCAAGCCGCCTCTAAATCTCAGTGGTAAAATGTGTTTTAAACTCACACACTGMCTGAATGGGAAGTTATGAACCATATGTCATGGATAACAACTGAGCACGTTCTCCTTTGACATCACACAAGACATTGCCTTTTGCTCATCTGCTCAAAGTATTACAGCAGATTCTGGGACTTGTAGATGTGGCACGTGGGCTGATATGGAAAAGCTCAGTTCCATACTCACTGCTCTCCATTTCCACTCAGGAAATGTGGAAGAAGAGGAGACAGCAGGCACAAAAAGACGGAATTCAGCCACACTCACCTGACCGTCTCAAAGGCAGGTGCCYGTGACAGAGCTAAATATGTGACATAACTTCTGTGGTCATCAATAGCAATTCACACCTCCAAAATACGATTCATCTGGACTATTTTAGGATGTGGTAAATCACCATGTATTGATTCATAGTGCCTCTTCATAGATTCCTATAAATGAGGCCAGGGTGACTAATTTATACTAATATATCTATCTTTTAAGTGTTTAAAAATTAGGAATACAGAATCTCTTATCAAATAAGGGCTCTCCTAAGTCTGCTGATGCTGTTTTACTACTGCTGTAAGGTCTGGAATTGGAAACTAATTCTATTTTTCTTAACATTTTTTTCTGCAGGGAAACCATACTGTGATTCAAGAGTAAGGAAAAGTAAGATTTTTCCTTAGAAAGATTTTGGTAATGAAAAGAAAGTACCCTGGTTACTGTATGTATTACATGACGTTTGCCTTGGCATTAATTTAAAAAAAATAACTAATTCAGTACTTATCCATCATATATGCAAATAGTGTTTTATCTTATTTCATTTAAGCTCTTTATGGTGGACACTTGTCTTCCTTCCTCTATGTTTTGTAATTTTCTGGTGGTTTCTCTGTCTGATATTTGGAATAGACAAAGAAATAATCATTATTATTTACATGATGCCAGTCTTTCACCTGGGATTACCTAAATCAATATCTAGAAAAAAAATTAAACTATTTCCTGGATCCAGAACAAAATCACGAGATCCAGCAAATCAGTATTTCCAAATTGAAAATTCCAGATTCAGGGTAGAATTAACTCTTCATCTTGCAGTGGAACTGAGAATCTAAGATAAAATCTTAGACCTTAAACATCAAAGGAAGCCAGCTATAATCACACATGAAATTAACCTGGAAAGATAAATATTGCTGTCTATGCAGTCATATCTTTTCATTGAAAGTGAAGAAGAGAATGATAAAAGGGGAAAGAATTCCAGATAGAATAGCGTATATCAGAATTAGAAAAGAAACAAGCTTTCAAAAGAAAATCCACGGAAAAAAAGTCTGTTTGGAAAAAGAATCTTGACTGCAAAAACACGGTTGTAACCGTACATTGTCCTAAATGGAAATGCAAATTAATCCATGCATGGGGAAGGGAAAGGGGCTTTTCAGTTGCACCAGTGCTGCAGTGATGCCCTAACCCTTCAGTGCTGCTCCTGGGAAAGACTCAGCTGCAGTACTTGTGGAGGCTGTTGAACATGCACCAGTGGTACTCCCTGTTGTAGTACTGGGTGCTACAACTTCTCCCAGAGAGCCATTCTGTCCCAGCAATGGTAGCTGCAGCATGACAGCACCTTTCCAGAGACTCCCCATSGTGTCCAGGGCAAACAGCCACATTCCATGGTCACGCAGCCACAGCAGTGCTTGCAAAGGCGGTGACAGTCATCACTGCCAGTACAATAACAGCCATGCCATTTCAGCACGTAGTAACAAAAAATTGCAGGCTACCTGGGGGTTTGGTGTTTTGGGTTTTTTTAAACTTAGGCAAATTTTACTTTTACCTACTTTAGAGATGTAAAGATGTCACATTCCTCTAAGCCTTGGTTGTCTCATTTTTAGGTAATTTCCCTTGCCTCTCTGTAAAGGGAAGGTGTTGATATTTGTGTATGGCTTGTGTCAATCAATGCTTTGCAAAGGCAAATGGGATATTCATCCTGCAGATCAGTTTGTGCACACAATTTACAGGAGAGAAATGACACTGGCTGCTGCTAGAAAGAAGTGCTCAATTGCCAAAGGCTCTTTCTTTTGTCATGCTGATGACATGATGATTTTTTGCCTTTTCTTTTATACTTCTTTTATACTTCTTTTATACTTCTTTTATACTTCTTTTATAACTTCTGTATTCTTAGTGGTTTTTTTGCCTACATTCTTGGACTTGTTTGTTAACCTAGGAGACTAAACATCTTAGAAGCTTCGTAGCTAGAGACCAGAATGCCCCAGACCCCAAGGTCCTCTCCAGAACACGTTTTGTGAACTAAGATAGAACCATCCAGGGGAAGGTTCCTTGGGGAGGGGGGCTCACTCGAGCCTCTCATTGGGGAACCTTTGATAGATATGCTAATTAGTAAGACCTATAGTGCTATACCCGATCTATTGTGGGTGTGCATTGCGGCGTGCATTGGGGTGCATTCCACCTGGACATAGTGCACCTAAGGATCCTTAAAATAAATACAGAGGTAAAATCCCTTTTTCCYTTCTGATCGTGTTTGACTCTTGATTTCAAGACCAGAAAAAGGCATCAATACATGGAAAAACATTATTAAATGTTACACCTTTATTACCATGGTGCCTAGTAGTGCTACAGCCGTCAGGGAAGAATCAGTCATTGGGTGTCTACTGCAAGCTGCCTGTTTGAAAAGGATTTCCCCCCTTTGGATATTAAAAACTTGTCCCTGTGCTGACCAGAGCAATGCAAGCCCACCACACAGGAAATATTCCATTAGTAATTAAAACATACATAATGTCTTATTTTCATTTTTAAGCCAAAAGAATAGGAAAAAAATACTTTTATTCCTGCACAGTAACTCTCTGTTGTGTGTTCACCAGCATGGAGGGACTAAAAAGCAGCCACAGTACAACAGATCTTTTCCCTAAGAAGTCCTGTATCATGTTAAAAGCTGATACAAACCCCAGGGACTTCCAGGCATCGAGAGAAAAAATAGAAATGTCGAGCAATGGGAGTAAAATTAAGTGTGCTAAAGATCAAACRAAGAGAATTTTAACAAGCAGACAATCTCTCCCTATACACATTTCCAAAATACAGGTCCTTTTAAAGAGATATTACAAGCATTAACATAAAGAGCTGTACTAACAGAACACAGTTTGAAAAATTGTTCTGTGGAAGAAAAGTTGAGTTGTTCTTGTGTGCATCTTTTTGTTTCTATCCTTCCTTATTCAAAAAAAAAAAAGAAGTAAATAAAAAACTTGTCTCACACTGTATGTCATCTGCACATCATCTGATTTCAAAATCTAAAGTTTCACATACATTATAGATGCAAAATTTGCAAAAGAACACTTTTTTCCTGGTAAGACAAGCTAGAAGTCTCAGTCCATTTCCTTCTGCAGTTTGAGTTGTTTGAAACTGTAGTTTAAATTTAGATTTTTTTCAGGCACTAGATCTAGGAGTTTTTAGTGAAATGAACAGAGAGAGCAGACCTTGAAAAACAAATCTGAGGAGGAAAAATACTGTGTGCTCAGACCTGGGAAGTATCCTGACAAAATAGATATAACTAAAACATATCAAACACTATGCTTTTTTTCCAGTTACGATTTTAGAAATTAAATATGTCTGACCCTAATCTCACAAGCCTCTGGATAAATACCAAAATAGATTGAAATTTTTATCCAGATCTCCCCATTAGCTATGTGACCATATTTATTAGAATATTTTCTCCTTTGTTACTAGAACTTATCTCTTGCATTTTTAAAAGCGCAACGTAGAAACAACAGGTTGCGAGTGTTCATCACCTGCAGCAGTGACAGCTAAAATGAGCACAAATTTCACAAAGGGATTCAAAGTTCATATGTTCCTGCACTGTGATCTCACACTGAGAAAAGAGAAAATGTACTCATTGTAGCTGTCACCACTTTTCAGCCTCTTCATGTTGCCTTTTTAATTTATCATTTACAGCAGCATTGGCCTAATAACAGCACTGCTTTTCTTTTGGGCAATTTTATAAGGCTTTTGCAGAATTCTTACTGGCTTCAGTTCTTCTGAAACAAGATTTTTATTTATTTAAAATCAGAGAACAAATGTCAGGTTAAGCCCAGATGAATAGCAAAAAATGGATGAGTGTTAGATACTTCATGCCAAATTATATGTCTGAATGTGATGGAAATGCATTACTTGTAGTAGAAATAGACACATCCTCCACAATTTCAAGGAATGTAACCAAAATAAATAAGAATTTTCCCCCAGAGATGTGGCTGCATTAGCATACTATTCTCTCAGATAGCTCTATCCCCACATCACATATTCTTTCAAAACAGTAGTGCACCAAATATTTATACCTATCCTGCTCTGGCTGCCTTAAATCACCTCACCACAACAATGCTGATGCTGGACTTTTAGGAAATCATTGTTTTTAACTACAGGCCATTTGCTTCAGAGAACCACTTGGGGAGAGGGAGAGGTTTTGACAGGTTTTCTGAAGTAACCTTCAGAGATGAACTTGGAAGCCAGTTACTTCCGTTTAAGATGCTGTCCCCCTGTAAAAACCCAAGTTTTTTAATGGACACATCTGTTGTTTCAAAGCATTTTCCCTGTGAGGTGTTTGTATATTATCCTCACTACTACATCTAGGCCATGAAGTATAGCTCAATGAATAGCTAACTGATGATTACATTTATGAGTAAAGACTACTCATAGCAGACAGCTACTTCCTACAGGTGACAAGCAATCTTTGGCTAGGGCTTCACCTGACTAGTCATTTTGGGACATGATCACAAGGGCTGGAGACTGATGAAATTATCCTGTCCAACATCAAACACAAAGTGGTTGTAAATCAGCTGAGGCTGTGGCAGGAGTAGAACAACTCATTCTTTATGCAGTACTGGCAGCTCGTTTACCTAGTAGCTACATTAAGAATCCTAACAATGTCATTAAGTGACCCCAGGAAGAACTTGGCAAATTTTTGTTATTGACATTTGTATGAATTTAGCATTGATTCAACGGGGCAAAAAATCCTGTGAAACACAAAGCTGCGTTATTGTAAAGCAATAAAATGGTTTATTGGTGGGGTAGGAGTGTACTGGGACAACACTAGCAAGATACATACATAAAATATGCCCGTTGTAACTCTGTTTGACCTTGTCGAGCCATCTAGGTGCTTAACTGACATACCATTATAATATCCCAAAGGCTTGCTCCATAAAAAAAAATGATAAAAGTCTGACCTCTGCAATATAACCTTTTCTTTCCACAGAATAAATAATTGTTTTTCAAAACAAATCTAAGTTAAAAAACATGCATCTGCTGTGTCTGACCTGACACAGACATGATGTAAAGAAGCACATTTTAGGAAAGAATTTGGATGTTATCTTTAGAGAAGCTCAGATTAATAAATATATCCATAGTTTTCCATATGCTTAGGAGCTTATTTCTGTGATTCCTTCTGCTGCTGCTAGAGAGACGATAAGTAAATCTGCCCGCAAACAACAAAATTATTGAAAAAATGAACTCTGTATAACTACATGGAAAATTAAAATTACCTGGTAGACATAAAAACTTCATTAGAGAAATATATTCTGAGAGAAAAAAAAACCACCACACCCACCAAGACGACTATCCAGGGTAGGCAGAAATTCAGTAAAGCCCATTGTTTTGATCTTCACACGTACACACCTGCTGCACAAGGACACTGGAGCAGATCTGAAGGAAAAGAAAAAATCATATTGTGATTAGCTGCTTTGTTTGGGAATGAGGATGGAAAGGGTGTTTGTACATTTGTGTATCCTTTATCTTCAGTAGCTGATTCCCCAGCTTGCTCTCCCCTTCCCTCTCCAACAGTCTTTTACCCATCTATTAACAACCAGGCTTCCAAGTAACAAATGCTTCAGCTCAGTTAGGTTTTGTCACTGAACATCACAAAATGTGCTGTTGGAATTATTTGTAGAGCATTTAGGATATTAGATATTCAACACAGGTTGCACAAATTTCTAATAAGGTGATTGTGAATTCAGTTTAGTAATGCAGACCTSTTTGCATAGCAGGGAGTGGGGGGAACATCTGACTCCTTAAGGGCTTTCATTTTGATGAGTGGAATTACAGGCCTTGTTTCAATATTTATACATAGCTGTGTACAGAATGATTGCTCTATATTTCTGCAGCACATGATATGTATATAGCGCACCCAATCCACGTATTTTATAAAAAGCTCCATTTCATAACACACTTCCCGAAGCTCTTTCTCTCTAATATCCTCTTGCCTCAATCCACATAATAGAAATCCTGTCTCCCCTCCCCTCCTCGCCAAGGCATTCCCAAACTTCTCTAAAGAGTAAAAAATACTGAAGAGGGGAAAATAGATTCCCTTCAGGGGAAGACATCAAGGGAAAGAAATAAATGGATGGAACAGTAGTCCTCCAATAAGCCAAAGAAATATATTTTCCAAGTGCTTTCCTGGATGGTTATTTTTGTGCTCTGTCTCTCAAGTGCTCCTTTGGCACTTACACTTTAATTGCCCTGCACTTTGTTTGTGCAAGGTATGTGGTGGCTGGCCGCCAGTGTTGGCTAAGATTCATCTTGTCACTGCACTGTCTAACAGCAAGTACAGAACAACATCCCAATTAGATCCCTAAATGCAGGAAACATGAGATACTGCGGTTATGTTGCTCTGGAACCGAGAGGTAGGAAGTTTTGAGAAGTAAAACCAAGTATATTCATTCTGATCTTTTCCACCGTAGCGGTAAAAGCCGCAAAAAATATTTTTTCAATATTTTAAAACGTGGCAATGATTCTGCATTAGTGCTTCCAGTGTGGGTTAAAGGGGACTGAGTTTAGTGCCCTTCTATGTAGGCCTAGGTCATTAGGAGATTTATCATTTTATCTTTCATAAGACCACATGTTAAAACTGCAATCCCATCATCGTTTTTCCTGAAGATTCCTCGTTATGTTTTTTAACAAAGGGATTTTTTTATCCCTCACTATACAAATTCTATCTGCAAGGCTTGTGGGCTATTTCAAGGGAGAAATGCTTAAAGATCTGCTCCACTAAGTTATTGCCGAAGTGCCAAGACTTCACAGGAAAATATAAGAAACTTGGAACACTGGGTATTGTGAGGAATTTGACTTGGAAAATTTCCTTCTCTCTTTTTTTTTAATGCTGCTATAGGAAATGACTAAACAATTACACTAAGCTTTCCAGAATTGGTTCTGGTCTTCACTGTTGCATTTTGTCTGTTCCAGTCACCTTTCCTTCAATTTGTAAGGAAAAATAAAACTTAAAAGTGGAAAATAATTTACATATCTTGCATTTTTGTTGCTAAAACTCGYATTTCCATCTTTGTTCTCTCATTAAAAATGCATTGACCCAAACATTTTTGTAAGCCTACTTGAAAAACAAAGTAAATTGGATATCCTGCATGCTTCCCGACTTGCTCATGGTGTCTCAGAAATAGAGACGGAAGGGACAACAATAATTTAGCTGCTGGGACCTACATTTTCCCAGGAGAATTTTGTGCTTGTGAATAGCAAAAGGCAAAGTTATTCTCTAATTCGGGATTATATGGATGCATAAAGGAAAGGGGCTGAAGCCCCACAGACTTCTTGCACTTGCTACTCAATGTTCCACTTCCCATGTACATCAAGTTGTTTTGCTGCAGAGGATTCATGTATGAGTCCCAGCTGTCTGAAGGACAAACAGTTTTCTAGTTCACAACTAATTTTTAAATCATTCACGAGCCCTAAATCTTCTGGACTACATTCACACCTTGCTTTACTTGTGGAAATCTTGCAGATACTTTAAGCACTTACGTCACAAGGGGGATAAGGACCGCAAAATCCTGCTTGTGCGAAGGAGGCTGAGCAAAACTGATCCAACATGGTCTTACTGGGATGATATATGAGGCATCTTTCCTTTGAGCAAATTTCTGTGGCTGTGATACAAAAGAGGAATTTCTTTGACTTGGCTGACTCTTATCAACCTGATTAAACTCCGAAACACAGATGTGCTTACTCCTGTCCTTCCTGTCTGCCAAAATTATTTACAAAGTGAGTGCACACAAGCTCAGAGAATAAAATGGAAAGGGAAGCCAAAAGTGTTACCCTAGACCAGGAAGCTGCTTTTACCACAGGGTCTGCCTACAGAAATGGAGAGAAGAGRGAAGTCMTCTGCCATCTCATCCTTGTCCCACYCAGCAAGAGCATGGAGTATTTGCTGTGCATGAAGTACCTTTTCACCTCTTCTTTCCCTGTATGAGCTCCAGACAGACAATGGTGGGGCAGCTGAGGCCACTTACTGCGCCAATGTAAGGAGCCTCTTGTTTACCTTCTCTGTTCCTTTCCACTCTTCTGCTGYTTGTCCGCATCCAACACAGAGCAGGCAAAAAAGTCTCACCATTTCTGTGCAGATGGTGTTCAGTTTGATATCAAAGTGTGATCCACTTCTTGGTGGATATGTGTGGAAGCTTTTTCCGTCCAGTGTATCCCTGCTCTGCTGTCAGTGACACCCGTGCTGGGGTTTCTGTAAGGCCCTGCTAAACTGGTTTCACTCAATTGTTTTGCAATTCCCATAATTCCTGTGATTCTCAAAGTCCTATAATCACAGACACTTCCTTCTCCTCATTAATAAAATCCCCAATGCTGCTGCATCCAMCTTTCAGCCAGTGGAACAAAATTYGCCTTAAGGGTCTTCCCTTTCATTGTAGCATTTACAAGAAAAAGAGACTTAAAACCAGCATGGATATTAAAATGAAAGGTTATGTGGCATATATCTTAAATTTTGATAATAGGTAAAAGTGCATGATATCATAGAAAATTCACCCACATTAATCTCTGGTTGAGCTCTAGATAATGACTGGGTATGCACAGTCTGTCTATGCGGGCCCCCTAATCTTTAAGGGGATTCAATTGGTTGTAATTAAAGGTTTCAACCAAAATACTAAAAAGAAAGATACAAACTGTCTTTTCCCAAAAGAACTAGACTGCAGAATGTAAACTACTGCTTATTTTGCAGTTTAGTGAAGAAGAAATTAATAGATTTAAGACCAATTCAAGCCTTAACAACTTAAAAATTTGTAATTTGCCCTGTAGACTTTTTTTTTCCTGGTTTATAGGCATAAAATTATATTCTAATATAATATGTGCAATATTGAGCACATTAATGGCTTAAAAATATTAATAGCCATTTAGAGGAGCTTTCTTTGAATGTAGAGTTAAGCTATTTAGTTGAGTTTACGGTAAAGTTGAAATGTGAATTACTATGCTGAGCCATTCATTTAATTTGGTAACCGTAAATTATTGTTCATATCTGTACCTGTTATGATTCCAAGGAATAAAATCTTCCAGTTAGTTGAAAATTATGTCAGCCAAATAAAAAGAGTGGTAAAGATCTTATATCTGAAAAAAAGGGGATTTTAAAAACTTTTCCTRAGTACAACTCAATTTTTAATAGAATTCTGAAGATGTTTACCTTGCATGCTGAAAGTAAATAGTGAAGTCAAGATCAAATGAAAAATAAGAGCTTCTTGTGGTATCTTAATATTTTAGGTAGATTTTTGTAATATCTTAATACTTTAGGTAGCTTTTCCTTCTTTTCTTTTACTGAATTTGTATTACAGTTTTCCTACTTCGAGTGAATAAATTTCTTGTGAAAGACTTATGCAAGCAACAAGGAAAATTATCTAAACCTACAGTATTTTAAGAAGAGTTTGAAAAATTAAAAAAAATATTAAATTTTAATCCATGAAGACCCAAAACCTGCATGTGTTGGAGCCTGTTAAAATCAAACCTTCATGTGGGATTATAATTGATCACACAGAGCAAACGAGAGGTTTGCATGGATTTGATGTAAAATRTATTTGCAGCTAAAACTTATTTGAAATTTGTAACATCTCTGTACTAGCTGCAACACATATAAAGATTTCTTCTGACTGGCTTTTGAATATTATTCCTGTCAGCAATCTGAATTGCTCATTTCAAACCTCTCCTCTTTCTTCCTCCCCATAAATTATAGAATCACAGCCTCAATTAGGTTGGAAAAGACCTCTGAGATTATTGAGTCCAACCTTTGATCATCAAGTCCAACCTTTAAATTGAGGAAATAATAATAATATATAAATATTATATAGCATCAGTCTATAGAATTAATAATTATTTTATATAACATATTAATAATAAATTAATTAAATACACAGTATTAACCTAATAAACTATACATTACAATCAGCTCTTGTATTTTCTTGTGATAAGATTATTGAGAATAATTGCTATAGTTACTTGCCATTTGGCAAATTGTTTCAGTAACTAGTATTTTAGTCATAAGAAAGAAAGACAAATTTTAAAAGCATGAATTACTTAGTTATATATGTCATACTTCAGTAGAAGAAAGAGCCTTGCTTTGTGGCAGCACACAGATGACTCTGGCCATGAGACCTGTGTTCCACAAGGATGGCACCTCATTCCCTGTGGTGTAGAGCTCACAGTCCAGTGTTGGGAAGGAGAGATCAYATTTTGGTGACTCAGTTACATCTAGGTCTTCCCAGTAGTGACATAAACTTACATAGATGGTCTTATCASGCTTACATAGCCCCACCCTTGTCTCTGTTGATGAGGAGCAGCTGAAGTTGCACAAATGAATGGCCATAACTTCACTATTTCACTTATTTTCAAAGGACAATGTAGACCCTGCATTTCTGCTTCTTTACCTAGCCCAGGGAAAGAAAAATGCTTCTGGTATAGGTCCAAAAGATAAACAGATCAGAGAAATGAAGAATCATATAAAACTCTTGCACTGTGATAAAATCCTGAAGTAATAAAGCAGGAGTAACCAAGGCTTTCCAGGAGCACAGTCTGGGTATCTTAGTGCATGCCCCAGTGGTACACTACTTGTACAAAGGAAGTATACGCAAATCTCTCCAGTTGTCAATTGGTTTTAAAACTTTTGTTGTTGTATTATAAAAATTTCACCTATGCACTCTTCTCTAGTTTTTCAGAAACCTGACTTCTATGAGCATGATTCCAGCCTGGCTGAAGGCTCTGTTACCTAACCAAATCCCACATCAGCTGCCTGGAGCGTGAATGGATCATTCTTGAGGACCTTATAGAAATCTGGGTGATGATATTCACTGAGCTACGTGAGATGATATTGCTCCTTCCTACCTCCATGAATCTCAACTTGGAAAAAAAGATCACACTTCAGCCCTCCTCCTCATTCATTTTCCCCCCACTCCCTCCTTACTTAAAGAAAAAACGCAACTTCATTTCAATGAAAAACTTAGAAAAGTTCTTGAAGAATTTTAATTGGGGTTAATGCAGCTCAAGGAGATCTCCCCCACTTCTGATAGGGCAATAGAGGTTTTGCCTCCTTCCTGCACACACCGATAGATTTGCGTGTATCTGTGGATTCTGCGTGTACTGCCCTGGCATCAGGTTTATGGTCCTGTCCCCCATCCTCTCCTATCTCTATAATGAAAACTACAAAAAAGTTGATTCTTATGCAGAGGGTCGAGAAAAGAGAATAGAAAGAGGTGGAAGGCGGAAGGGAGGGAGGGAGGGAGGGAGGGAGGGAGGGAGGAGAGGAGTAAAAGTAGTGCTAGTCTTTGCACCTGTGGTCTTTAAGTTAACTCTGTTTTCATGATTCTGAAAGCTTACATTCTGCAAAGTTTTTCATTTTATTTTTGATAACAGTGCCCAGAACAGCAAACCCAGTGAGTGAGAGAAAAAAATGGGTTGTGTACGATAATAAATGGATTTCTGCCAATGACAGGTCATGATACAGAAAAAAAATTCTGTGATGACCCTCTTTCCTCTGCTCTCATTTATCTCCTACTGGTGACCACTGATAGATTTCTGCTGTATGATTTATTGCAGAAAAACACCACCTAGAAATGGGCTTTTGATAAAATTGTTCAAGGATTCCTGGACAATAAATCCTAATCTTTACATGCATGCTGCAAGATGTTTCACCTTTCTTATGCTATAAATAATATATGCCAAATGTGATAATAAATCCATACATCTAAGCACTATCTGTGTGGTTTAAGAAATAAAATTACAATATGTAAGCCTGATATTAATAGCAGCTATATAATGCCAGGAATATTGATGGCAATATTTGTTTATTTGTGATCCAAATTTCCAGTGTTGTGTTGTACTGAAATTTCATCACTTTTATCAGCCTGGATGGTTATCTTCTATAAGGAAATCTGTGACAAACACAACAGGCACTAGCTGGCTTGAATCAACAAAGATGCTTCTGTGGGTTTGCCAAGAMCCTCAGCTGAAATTTTCAAATATAGACTATGCAAAGACGTCTCTTCATAATTAATCATCTACGGCGGAAGTGTCTGATAGCATCTGTCACCTCTCTGTGACTGTACAACTGCTACAGTGGGGTTAAATGTGCACAAGCCCAGCATTTAAAGCTCTTTACAAACTATAGGCTCAAGGTCAGGATCTGGCTTAATTTTACTCCACAGTGGGAATGAAGTATAACTTCTGTCTGGAGCATATGTGCTAGGGTATTGGGTTTAAGCCCAAAGACTCACTTTAATTATTGAGCCCTGTACAAGCTATAAAATATTGCAAGCATCCTTTCCAGATAAAGCAAGCACGCTCTTACCTAGGATATGAAAACAGGCAAATCAACTCTTTGCAGTCAGAGCTGATCATATGGGATTTGGAAAAGAAGAAATTACATCAGAAAAATAAGAATAATGATGATTGTAAGAGACAGAAGGCCAAAAGTGGTATGAGCAGAGTGAATGATAGGGAAAAAAAAAAACCTCAATGAAACATACTACTCTTAGCTTTTGTTTCTGTAGAGACAAACCCTATTTTGCTRTTTTTAGAAGTACGATGCAGTCAATTTTGACTGATTTTTCTGGATTTTTTTTTTTTAATTTGAGCATTGCAATACTTGGCTGCTTTTTTATTTCYTGCCTAAGGGAAATAAAATATCTGCCATGCACCTKTGCAAAAGAGAGAATATTACTGCAGTATTTTCCACACAGAATGACTTGCAGAGGATTTTCTGTTAACATCTGTGAAACAGGAATGTATTCTACACAGGAAAACTAAAGTGCTAAATTGGCCACTGAAACTTAAGGAGTGGTAATAATGAAATACTGAAGGAAAAAAGAGTGGGGAAATCTGCAACAAAAAAAATCCTTTAATTGGAAGGGGCCAAGCCCACATAAACAGTGTGGTTGATTTCAGCTGTGTCCTCTGATCTATACTGAAGGTCAAAGAAGGAAATGCCACAGAAGTTATGATTATGTGAAATGAAGTGAGAAACAATGATTTGGCGTAATAAATACCTCCTGCAACTAGAGAATGTTCTGCTCACTGAAATTGTCTCCCAGGTGTCTGCCTGTCTCCAGGACACATGGATAATCCCAGGCTGAAATGACAGCGAGGCATGCTGTTTTTAGACATACATGGCTAATGTTGGTTTATACGAAAGAAAACTCACCTCACAGCTCTAAAACATGGCAGAAACATCTTCCTTCTTTTTTGCGTGAGTCAAAACATCAACTTTCCACCTTCAATTCTAGGATTTGGATTTCAGTCAGCCATAAAAACATTTCTGATTTTCTTGATAAATTCCTCTGTCCTCTCAGATGCAAGACAGACTAAACTACTCCTGTACTTGAACCATGTCCTAAAGGGCGCTTATTTCTCTACAGGCAACAACTCTGACAATTCTGAGAGGAAAATCTTCTGACAAAGCATTATAGGCCGTCAACCCTCTGCTGTCATGCTACTGCACTTGCAGTTTATGAAACTATTGAGCTCAATTTATTGTTTTTACAGATGGACCYCAGATTCATTCTGAGTCCAAATCTGTTTCTCAGATCAGGTATTCTGCCCTTGTCCACACCAGTGAGAACAGCACGTCCTCCACCAGTGTCCCCCAGCTTGCCCAGTTCACTTCTCTGCAGCAACTGTGGCCTGAAACGTACGTAAATGTGTTTACAGGACCATTAGCAGATCCCATATCCGTATGGAAGGTATAAGGCCATGTCTACTTCACCCACCCCATGGAGCCGAGCTCACCCTGATGTGTTTTTAATCTCCATGGATAATAGGGAACTATTTACTCATGGATGGTATGGACAGTTTTTAACCTGCTCRTAGTGATGCTGGTGACCTTGCAAGAGCATTAGAATTACTGTAGTCACTTTGTTCTCCTTTGTCTTATTTATGCAGAAAAGCTTTTTAACATTCTTTAAAAAAATTTCGATTGAAAACATTTAGAAACCAAAATAACCCAAAAGTTAGGTTGGGGCCAAACTGTGAACTGAACTCAATGATTCCTGGGAAATGTCTRTTTTCCCTGAAAGCTGGGCAATTTGTTTTTGGAAAATTGAAAACTGGAATATGTGAAAATGGCCCAGTGTTTAAAATTGCATTTTTTTCTTCTGTTTTCTCGGGTTTTGTCTAAAAGATTGTGGGGGTTTTGTTGGATTTTTTTTAGAAAGTCCAGAAATAACTTGATACATATCTACTACTGCGTAATATTTTAGCACATTGTGTAACATAACCATATATTACTATTAATTCTTGTAACAGAAATTTCATTAAGATTTTCAGCTGGATAACATGACAAATTTATCAAAGAGCACAGYTTAAAACTTGAGTACTAAATATATCAATAGAAAATTTATCCAAGGAATTTTTTCTGTTGCAGTGATCAGTTCCATTGACAGTTTCTAATAAATTGTACTCCCACACAGGCATAAGCTCATCAGAATTAAATGCTACCTTGTATGGCCACTGTAATTTTTTATTAAAATACACTGTGATTCATTTAATTAATAATTAAAACTGGAACATAATCTCTTTCCTTCTCTTTACAAGATTAGGCTACTCAAGAATTTTATTTAAGAAAATTTTGGCTGAAAACTACAGAGCACCTTTCAAAGACAGTGGAATTGAACAGAATCAACTGTTTGAAAAAYGAATTTGTTCTCCATTCTACACACAAGAGAAAAGTGGTGCAGGACAGCAAAGAAAAGTAAAGAGCAAAAGGAAAAAACCTCTCCTCTCAATGTCTGGTTCAAACCCTGGCTCAGGTACACGAGATAATTTATGGGAGCATAATGATCTGCACCAGGAATCTCAGGCTCAACCTGCCACATGACTGAGCTAGTTTCTATGAAGGACCTAGAAAGCTGGCGCCACAGCAAACGAAGAAAATGAGTTTAATCACTTTACAAGCTTTCTGCTTGTGATCTTTCTGGCTATATCCGAATGAAACATAGGAAGAGAATAGTCACAAAAAGGTATGCTGGATGCCTCAGTAGTTGATGATTGTTGAGACGTGGGAGGGAGGAGGGGAATTAGTATACCTAAGGGGATGTCAGGCAAGTGAAAACAAGGATGTTTTGCAAGAAGTACAGTGGAAGTCTGGGGTTCACAATGAGAAGGATGTGAAAGAGGCTGGATGTCTGTCCCCTAGAAGGGGTTAAGGGCCTGGTAAATGGATAAGTAGTGGAGCTTGTAGCTTCCAAAGCAAGGTAAAAAAGATCTACTCGGCTGCAGAAACAATAGTACTAAATAATATCCTTCCTCAACCACATTGGAACTGTACCTATGGATCTACAAAACAGCGATGTTTGAAAACATATCCAGCAAGATCTACTTCAATATTACATGGCAAGACTGCAGCTCTGCTCCCCAAAACAACTTTACAGGCATAACAATGCAATGATTCAGATCAGGTCAGGGTGAATCAGAAGGGTGAGAAATCTTAGAGTTAGGAGGGTGTTATAAAGACAAAGAATATTATTTTGAAAAGGAACACAGGATATTAATTTGGAATTTTTTTGTTATGATTTTGAAAAAAAGTCATGACTTTGAAAAGGTATTTGAAGTAGACATAAACAGAAAAAGAATTAGACTCTTTGTTTCTCTTTCTCCTCCAGAGCTTAAAATTTAGAGAACAAAACTTTCACAATAATCAATGTGTGTGTACCTTAATGAGTGGGGACATTACATCAACCTGATTTTATTTTTTTAACTTCTTGACACTGCATTCTTTGGCCTGSTAGCACAAATGTGTGCTCTCAGAGGGTAATTCATGCTAAGGCATTCAGAATCCAGAAATGGCTTTCCAGTAGCTTGCAAACCATAAGATTCCTCATCACCTAACAAATCTGACAAAGTTGTGTCAGATTCAAGGCCAATAATGACTAACAAGAATCAAGGCTTCATTCTTCCCAGAATGATTAGAAAGGTTACCTTCACCTTTTTCCTGTTCATTGTTACTTTTTTCAAGCGACCAAAATATTTTGTTGAAGCAAATACAAGAAAAATATTTTTAATAAAAATAAATAAGAATAAAAAAGGACAGAAAGGCTGCTGCATTGTGACTCCTTCATTGTCACAAGCTTGAGGCACTAACGTGGATTTTTCATCAACATCTGCAGAACAGAATACTTGGATTGCTGCATTGCTTCTGACACTGCAGCCTACACTGCATTGCATCAGCATTGATGGACACACTAAGACAGAGAGGAAACAGAGAGAAAGAACCAGATGATTGAATAAGGCTCTCTGACATCTTTTGTGGCGGAAATAGCTCTGTGGATAGCAGTGAACATGTAGTGTTACTGGTTATATTCACAAAAGCATTTACACTAAATTTAACAGGCTGCATTTGTGGCTGGGGTAACACCATGACAGTCAGCACAGTTAGGAATTAGAATTATTGAGGAAATATCTCAGAGCCAAGACCTAGATTTCTAGGTATTGGTGTGGGGAAAAATCTAACAATTTCCACTGGTTTTATTGAGACTTTGGATGTCAGTTCTTTCCTGTCTGTAGTTGTATGTATAAATCCGCCATACATACCATTCAGTACATCTGAGCAACATTTGTATCCTGCATACTGCTAGGCCAGGGCATCCTTCCTATCCCACTTGGAACACAATGCTTTGGTAGACTCAGGAGTCCCTGGGAGCTCAGCCAAGGGCTTATTTTTCTAAGAGTTCAACAAGATGAGGCAGTTTGTTGCCAAAGAAGGCATCAGCAGAAAGGGTGCCTGTCCTCAGGGGCCTGCCATGACTGTGGTCTGAACATTCATTCATGGAGTCACATCCTTCTAGCACAGGCCCTGTCTCAACATCTGACTCTCAAGCTCACTTGGTATTTGATTATTTCAAAACCTGGTGGAYGAGGTCATGACAGGTCCAGATTTCTCTCATCAGCTTTCAAATCAATTAGCAATGTTGATCTTCTGGCTTCAATGATTAAAAATCTGTTTAAAAAGTGCCCTAAGGGAGTGGTGTGACCAGTGAGGGAGAGCAATCCAGAAAAGGGGAGATGAACCAAAGCCTGAGTAGACAGAGGCTCTCTCATTGCTCTTTGATGCCCTGGAGATTTAAATAGGCCTTACCCTATTTTTTTCCTGGTACTTTATCACTAGAACTCCTAGTTCTGTTGACATTCGCACATGCCACAAAGCTGAAAGTCTTAGAAGCTCAAATATACTGAAATGTATTTGGATTTTAGAGATTTTGGAATGTAACATGAACACATTTGTGAAAAAATTTAAAGCAATTGTCATTGATTAAAAAAAGCATGTTGGATAAATAACAGTGACGTTTTATTACTCCATTTGAAAGGTTTTTGTGGGATATTATTGTGAACATCTGACCAGGCTTGAAAATATACTTTAGTTTTCCCACTTACATRAGAAAAATGTAAAAATAAGTCACAAGGAATATCACTTGATGCACTTGCCAGGATTGAGAAAGAYTAAATTACTGTGGTCTCAAATGTATAATCCAAGGAATGCAATAAAAAAGATTAAAAAAAAAAGGAAAGAAAGAATGAAGAATTTTTCTGTGCTCAGGTTATATAGAAGGGAGTTTACCCCTGAGTACCTTAATGGCTTCCCATATCTCCATCCCTTGTAAGGTCGTCTCTTTTCTCAATAGCCCTGTAACCTCTGTCACCTCCTTCTTCCCCACATCTGTCTTCCAATTTTATTCAGTTTATGACATATGTGCAGAGCTGACCAAATCAGAACCCCTATCATCCTCTGTCACAACTTTATCGTCATGCTCATGAGTGTCTCCTGTTAAACCCAGAGGTTAATTCCAAAGCTGCTGCTCTTACACGTCCCTGCCTCTCCTGAACTACATGGCAAGTTTTCTTTTCAGTCTCTGAATTACATCTTGAAAAGAGTAAAGGTTTTCACTTTTCTGAAAAATCACCTAACAATGAAGCAAAAGCCCACTCTGTGCTATGGAACACAAGGACACTGCTTYGTGATGGACCTCTCACCAGATCTGAGGGGATATCCTGTGGAGTCCCCATTGTGGGATTGCCTTGTACAGCTCCCTGGACAGCAGCCCTCAGCTGATGCTGGAGTCAAGATGTGAGGCAAGGTGTGTTAGCTTTGGTGTCATCTGGCACAGACATTTCATGCTCTGACCTCACATCTTCTGTCTTGCGGGAAAACAACAAACTCTGCCTTTCACAATGCAGGCATGTCAACATCTTCCTTTTGCTGGCAGAGAAACATGGGAAAAGAAAGAACACATAGCCACTACGTGGCATATATGAAATATCTTGCTAAAGGTCTGGCTCTTGCTGTCAGCAACTGATTTAAGAATAAAGATTTTTGTTTATTCAGGGTTGGCTGTGAGGGTAAGATTCTGCCTGATAGCAGAAATCTAATAGGTCCTCAGTCCATCCTCCAGGTGTGTATTTGTATACAACTATATATGCAACCTTGGAAGAAAATCTGCATAAAAAAATTTATATTTGTGCAGGATACCAGTAAACGACTTAAACAGGAGGTCCAATTTTTTAAATATAATGCCATTATGCTATAAGCTTTTTTGTGAAAATTAGGATTTGTACCATTTTTTCAGCTCACGACTTTTTCCACCTCTTACCTGTAGTGTAGTTCAGTGATTCAGTCTAAGTACACAAAAAAGGTAACTAAAAATACAGCAAGCCTTCACTAATAATCGATTTGCAGACTTCTAAGAGCTGTCATGACTTGTCAGTCTTAGAAGAGAAGGTAAAAATTAGTTTTCCACCACTAAACAGAGTCACAAATAGCATTGGTTTCCTTGGAGACTTAGCAGCAGTTATCAAAACACTGTACTTGCAGGAAAGGAGTGACTTGTAAGGATATGTTCCCTGTCCAAACTTTAATTAATCTCCTCTCTTCATGATGTACACCCACATCAGCTGTGTGTATTTGGTGTTTACCTCATTATGCCCTACTCTAAAGTCCTCCTTCATGGTTTATACATTATGTATAGTGCAAATATGTTACTTGCAAAGATTTTTTTTTTTTGGTATTGCTTATAATGTGCAAAAATCGCAATTCTATGGAAAATTATTTATTTTTTTCATAAAATATGTATTTTCATTAATTTTTTACAATGATAAAAGTAACTATCAGTTCAGCAGTTGTAAGATTCCTGACATAAAAATAACATTGCAGTTGAAAAGAGCATTATTACCTCCTAAGTGAACATCATGAGAATAAAACCTTGAATTCTCCAACGAGGACAGAGATCATAAAAGGGCAACACAAACTGACAGCAAGAAAGTTGTGTCTCATCCTTACTCAAGGTGAACTGGTTGCAGGCTGGTAAGCCAGACACGAGTTTTTGTCATGTTTGTCAGTGCGTGCATGCTGTCCTGCCCTCAAACACTGCTCCCTTTCTCCTGCTCCGTGTGGTGTCAGGGAGYTTGTCATCTACCACCATCTCACAGTACGTTTACCTACTTTCAATACCAGAGACAGAGTAGAAAGCTGCATCATAAGTGATTCAAATATAAAGGGAATGTTTATGTTTGTTGTTAAAAGGTGTTTAGGTGTATCAACGTGTATGTCTACCCATAGATGTCAGTTCACTATATATGAGAAAAGCATAATATTATCTACAGGTGAACATATTCACAGTTAAGGAGCTATCAGTGTGATACTAAAAATAATCCAATTGCTATGCCTAATTATAGCTGAAAAATTAATCACTGCAAATTGTCTTCAACAGCTTAAGTAAAACGCAAGTAAGAAATTCCAACTTGGTAATAAACTGCTTTCTTGATATCACAACTGAAATAACTCATTTTCTATGTACTGGGCATCAGAAATATTTCAGAATGGCAAAACAAGATGCCTTAATTAAATGGAGTGCTGATTAAAGTTTTATGGGCACACCACCAATCACTCAAAAGTTCTGATATTTCAGCACTGGAATTACACATTTATAAGTAACTATATACTCAAAGAAAATATTTCATACTCAAAAGACAAGATCATCCAATGAATGGCCTCGAAAAGAGAAAACAGACCTTGATATTAGTGGGAATTTAGCTCCATGTTGTATGACAATTAAACAGCATGCAACATAATACCCTTGATTTTGTCTGCYGTGGATCTCACAATCTAGGGGTTCATTTGTCATCTATTTTGTGTACAAATCATTTTGGGCTTAGACTTTTAACACTGTATGAGAGATTGTGTGTTCATCCCATAAGAAATCAGCTTGAATCATCAGCAGACATCAGATTCATTCCAATATTTCATGAAGATTTCATCTATGTTATCTCTCATCTTATATYTCTGTTTAAGTATCAAGCACATGTATTTACACATTTGTGATTGTACATGCACTTTCTCTTTTCAACACCTTCAGCTTTGCCTGCTGCCTTTCCTGTAACTTACTGCACATGGGGTACAAGATTCTAAACACATCCATTGCTTACTGGTTGATTTGAACATCTATCTAATCCTGTGATGCCATTTGTCTCTGATCCTCATCAAACCTATATTTAAGMCATCAGAATACTGACTGCCTTTCAATCCCAGTATGGACAGCAGTGGGCCCGAATGGGAATGTCTAATCTAGGTTGCCATGAGTTTGCAAGTCTTGTYCACATTCAAATCACTAGATCTGAACCTGACCCAACAGTTTCCTTTAAGGGGCAGATTCTAAACAAAACCATTCCTCTTTTCAGGTCCTGACCTAATGAAGCCACTTTTCACCAGCTCAGCTCCCAAGTGGCCAAAGATTATCATCTTAGATGACAACCTACTTCACTAAGACAGATATATTCTGATTCCCTCTCTTGATTTTCCAGGACTAAGACTCCCTCCCTATGCTTCATTTTTTTCACTTACACAAAAATGTAACTCTTAATAAAAGATGTCACCTCTGCCCTATATATTTATTATCTGTTATACTTAGGTGTAAAATTCTTGTCTTAAATCAAGTGGTTTCAGYAACTTATAGAACAGCCACCTCTTGAATTGCCTCACATAGGAGCCACATTAAATGTCTTTTGAAGTGAATGATGGCTAAGGAGGCATGAAGCCCTGCAGTGCTATACATGAAGAGAAGGTGGAAGGTGGCTCCAGCTGGGAATAAGCCTGCCTCCTGCCACAGTGAGCAGAATATCTCATGTTGACCAGAGAAGCACTGAAATATCATTGTGCCTGTGGTTTCTGAAGCCCTCATGGGCCATAATTTTCCATAGCATTCCAGTACACCTTGTTTTATTATTTCTTTTTCTTGGTGTATTTTTGTACCACTTCTGCTCTTTAAGATAATATGTATAAATACAACAGAGTTCACTTTGCTGTACTTTGTGCATGCAGCCCTGGTAATGGGAGTTACACAGATGTTTCAGTAGCTAAATATATTCTTGTGTTTTATTCATTCAAGTAGTCATTGTCGAATCAGTGGCACACTTACACCTTGATAGCCTATAATTATAATAATCTTTAGCAAAAATAAATGAGATGTTTTAAAATACTCCATATTTGGGAATCTAGTGTTTTGGTGTTTTATTTTAATCTTAGACCTGCTGCTTGTGAGGACCCACTTTGGGGTGGAACACCTTTTTTTTAACTTTTAAGTCAAAATTTGCATGCTGTTTAGACTRTCGTTTTTATTTGCATACACAAAGCTGGAGTTCTTAATTTTTTTACTATGTATCCTTTACATTATAAATGCATGGAGGACCTTTAGTTATAGAAAACATAATCAGATTGATATGGAATATTTTGTGTGTCTCCCACCTGTTCCCACTAATTTGCTGTAGGGTTGGCAAGTCAGTGAAAAGGCAATTTTTCCCTTTCAGTTTTTGCATTCCTACTGAGCCGAATATTTAGAGAGTCAGTTTTTTACTCCTGAGTACTTCATGTGAAATTTTACTTTAAACTTTGGTCAGAGGCTCGTTATGGTTAATCTAAAGGCATCAGTTTCTGAGTTACAGGCAAAAGGCTGGAATTCTACTGGTTAATATACCAAACATTTCTGAAATGGTCTCAGTGGGAATGCTATAGGGCTTATGTGAAAAACTCCCTACTTATGGAAATGTGRAGAAGAAAGGGGAAAGGGAAGCAGATGGAGGGATTGGTAAGTCAAGACCTAAGCTTCAAAGTGTTTACATTATTCCCTGCAGTTGAAGAGCAAAATCATAGGTCTCCATGTTTTTTTTTTCTGGGAGCTGAACTATTGTCTACTTATCCACAGTAGACATTGGTTGTGATTTGAAACAAATAGATCATTCCCATTAATTATTGAGTTTTAAACTGCCTAACCTTTACTAAGTACTCTTGTGGTACTCTTTATAAGGCTGTGTGAAGGAAAAAATAGTCACGTATTCTTGCCAGTTTTGCCACAATACAAAAATTCTTTCCTAATTCCAAGTGTATTGTACCAGTCACACTCACAGCACCTTAAAACCACAGATTCCCGATTGCATTACAGAGACAGAGGGCAAAAAAGAAGACAAGTAGACAACCATGTTCTCCCCTTGTTCTGTTCTTTATACTAGCCTTCCTCTTTTTCTAACATAAGAAAACCCTTACAATTTAGAGACCAGTTGCAGAACAAGCATGCACTCATGGCCGTCTATTCTGCACAAGCACAAGTTAGAAACTGGCTGCAAAACCAGAGACAACAGAATTCACACTGTGACTGTGATTGTGACTGAATTCCAGGCATTTTAGTTTGTGTTGCTTGAGAAGATGAGAAATAAAAGAAAAAGGTGGAATAGCATTACAGTAACTTTCATTCCAGAAGAGCCCATCAGTCGAGAGTTATTTAAGAAATAAGTTTTAAGAAATCTGTCAGGTTTCAAGAGACATCATACTACTAGAAGCTTTTATTTGATGGGGAAGAGAACTTGGACATCTGCTCCCATTACTCTGAAGTGAGAGTATAAGGTGCTTGAGTGCAAACTTGGGGGAAATTTTAATTACACTGTTAAGGTAAAAGGAAGCTGGATACATTGCAGCACAAGTTTATTATATGTATGTAGTACTAGAATAACCTGACAACTTTACATTATAGTCTACCACCTTTCCAGCAAGGGGGAATGCTCTCTGCATATTTCAGATCTGGTGAAGAGGAACACGGCAGGGAGCAGTGCTAGAAGGGAAGGTACAGGTTGGGAAGAYATTAAAAGTGAGTTCCTCCTGGTCAGTTCAATCTCTTAGGATGGGGATCATGGGAGAGAATTTTTTTTGATGTTCTCTTTTGGAACACTGACGCAAAACAAAGAGTGCTGATGGAATTGGCTAGGACACATATTAGGATACAAAGGTGGATAATGCAGAAACCATGCAGAAAGCTGGGCTGGATAAAATTCAGTGATGCAGGGTGCACTTATGGCCTATTAATGAAAGATGTTGCTGTGCAGGTAGCAATGACTGTTTAAGGAGAGGACATGGCATTTTCAGGAAAGCCGAGAGTCACCAAGTGTAATGCAGATACAACCACAGGATGGGTCAGCCAAGATTCTTCCATGATGGCAGACAAATATTACTACCACCATTAAATGAGTTGCAGTTGAGATCTCATTTGGTACACTGGGTATGGCAGCTTGTCCAGAATGGGTCAAGCCAAAAACTTGCACATGAGCTCTTACTCACACCAACACAGAAAAGCATCTTTTGAGAATTATACAGACTTTGGTTACCTGCCCACAAAAAGGGTTAGTGGTGTCCTGGACATGCATACTCACACATACAAATGCACATAAACAAGCAAAAGACACTTTACTGTCAGTCACACAARCTTATCTCAAAACTAATGGAATTAAGCATCTAAACAATTTTGATGCCTTTGAAAATAATTTTGTCCTTTATGGTCTGAATAAATTTGAAAAAAAAMCGGGCTGTAATTCCTAGGATGCAATTAATAGAGTTGTAACACCCACAGAAACGAAAGAAAATTACTAAATGACCTAACCTATTCCACTACCTGGAAAATCCATTTAAACCAAACTGTTTCTAAATAGACTTAATTGAAAGAGGTTCCAGCATTTTTCTCAGAGAACTACTACACAGTTTAATAGGTCTAATGCACTCTGATTTCTATCTTGGGATTTAAAACACCCTTGTATGCTAGCAGTCTTCTACTTAATTTTTATATCCATCCAGCCAGTGCGAAAGTTGAACGTTTTAGTGTTGCAAGCTTTCTTCTGAMCAGGCCTGTATTTACACATACTATAAAAGCATCTTAAGACACTCCAATAAACTTAATATAAATTGTCACTATACACAACTCATACATGCAAATAAAGAGAAGTGATTTATAGCAGAGTTTATTCATAGCATGACTTGGCTAATTAAAGTACACTTTTTCTTATTACATTTTATGGACTCCATTACTGTAATGCAGGAAGCATCAAGCAGTGAGGGCAAATGAGCCTGGGGAGAAGTACATGACACATTTGAATCCTTTGTATAAGTACTGTGGTATTTTGGCTAATAGAAGACAATACATTGCTCCCAAACAGGTCTAAGAGAGAGATCTAATACTTAAAACATGTTGATAGGTACCTAATGTCTTTGAATTGCAAGGATTGCTTTGTGAAAGCATGTACACTTGTAGTAGGCATCTTTATGAAAGCGTGTCAAAACCTATTTTATGCCAATAGAAAAATTTTACAGCAATAATACAGCACATGTAGACAATGTTTGCACTTATCAAATGTTAACTGAATTATGTAGTGCTTGGTAATCCTTAGTTTAAGCTCTACCATGACACTTTATGTGTTAAAACATATAAATTTCTTCTTCTAAAATATAACACATCAAAAACCKGGTTTTATTCTTTCATTTTTATTCTTTCATTGACATAAAGAGGAAAAAATAAGTTATACTAAAACTAGGACTTTCAGATGAATCCTTGTGATTTACGTTTTACATGCTTCAAAACCGTCACCTGATATTAAGGGGTCAAAGACATCCCTGTGAATTTCAACATACCATATTAAAATAAATGTATCTTTGATAGGTTTCAGGTATTTCATTCTTAAATTGCYGATGAAGTAAAATATTCAATTGCTTATTCAAGTCATGGGTGGTCTGAAATTTGTAATACCTCTCGACTTTATACAACTGTGTATTATATGGATTCTTCCTCAAGGTTCCTAAGAATAATTGTTTAATATTTAGAGCTTTTTTCAGTAATTCAGAAATATCTAGCACTACTGATCCGTAAATAAATGAACACAGAGAATCTTGGAATAATCAAGTGGGAAATAAAGGCTAACATTCCCTTTAAGTTATACAAAAGTGAAATAACCTTTCCAAGGATCATTCCAGCTTGTGCCATGGTCATTTAAGAGAATTTCAGGTAACTGCAGCATTCATGTTTATCCAAAGAATAAYGGGACAGTCAGATTATGTGAAATATTCATGCTATGCCAAAATACAGTGACCAAATGTAGTGGTAATTTCTTTTAACATATAGTTTTAAAAACAACAAAGTAAATAGATTATAAATGAGAGGTAGAAAGAATGGTTAGGACAAGATGAGAGCACATTTAATTGGAGGTTGTTAATAATCCATTGCCTTAAAGAATATATAGCAGTGGTACTTAACAAATCTCTTGAGTTCCATCCCCAACCATGGTGTTAGGCACGTTCTGTATGTCCATCCCATAGAGCTAGAGCAGCATACAAAAGTATTGCACAGCTGTTTCTTTGCTGACAAAGCTCAATGAAAATGGAAAATGATGAATATTTTGTCGTGTATTTTGGTTTGTTTAGATTCTGGCTATACCAGTCTGAACTGGTGTAGTTACCCATGGTTCCCACCATCTCAGAGAAATTAGGTGATCTGCTTAAAATGTAAATGTTGTTTTATTTTTTTTAAAGAGGGAAGTGCTAAAAGTAACTGAGCATCTCAAATTCCTCAAGCAGATCAAACACTCTGGTTCAAGAGTACAGAGCAAATGATCCTTAAAGAGACTTTGATATTCTTTGTCACCAGGAAGGAATTGCCTACCTGAATCAAGGCCAGGTGTATGCAATGTACTGTGCTAGTCATCACTGTGGCTTGGGCATGAGAGATCCTAAAATCTTAAACCAGCTCTGGCTCATTCATTAGCAATACAAATTTTACTTAAATGTATATTTAGTGGGCCTAGGTACAACGTTTTCTTCTTAATCTATGTTTCTGAGTAGAAAAAACCCCTCATTCTTTAAGTAGACCTTTCCCATCAAGCCCATATGATTAATGAAAGACGCGAATACTCCATAGAAAATAAAACCAGCAATATTAAAATGCATCCTATACATTGTGACCCAAAAGGGTAGGTTTTAGCACATGAAAATTTACATTAATTTTTCATTGTTGGTTTGTACATGGTGGTAAAATTTCTGCCATCTGATTACTAATAAAAAAAGGAACAAAATCCAGTATCTCATTCAAGGGCATACAAAAAAAATGCCCAATGTATCATCCACATTGCCTCCAAAAATATGTTCCCCTCTTTAAAATGGTGGTATTGCATTTAACCAGCTTTGCCAGTTTTGCATACCATCAAAATACAGGTTATGAAATCTTATTTAAAATAACTGCATGCAGGAAGAAGGAAATAAACTACGATAATTTAATCTTCTTTCCTAAATGTTAACGGCAGTATAAAAATGGATGCTCTCATCCTTGTAATCAGTTGCACGGTGCACAAGGGCAGCAGTCTCTGGTGCCTCATCTGTGAACTAATCTTTCATTTCATAGCAGATCTTTCCATATCAAACAACACAAATGACTTAATTTGCATGACAGGATTTGTAACGGGGCAAATCTAGTGTCAAAGTCGATTAAAGATTACACCGGAGAACTATCATAATCAGTACTCTAATGAGCCTAAATAGTACATGTAAAGTCTCCCCTTTTTGCCATTCCAGTCATGTATAAAAGGGAATGTGTTTCTTTTCATCGGTGAGCCAGTCCTTTGGTTTGCACATTACGCCCTACGTTGAGCTAAAGTCATGTCAGTCTGGTTTCAGAGGGAGAGAAAGGGAAATAATAAAGCAAACATCACTTCACAAATGACATTGCTTGGTATAAGCCAACGTTTGAAGCCCTTAATTCTTCTAATCTGCAAAATAGTCAATGCTAATGGGTTTTTGCCTTTGTGAAAGCTGATGCATAGAAAGAAAAACTTTAATGAGCTGCCTGGGTTGTATGCTTACAGATACCTGTCAAATGTCTGTCATCTTAGCTATCGTTGAGGCATTATAAAGAAAGTAAGAAGGAAGGAACGACAGTATTTGTACAAGCATTTTCATGCTAAAATGGCACAATTTTCTTCCTGTCATAATTTCATTGTATCTGAAAGTCAGAAAAGCTTAACCCTTTCAATAGCACATCCTGCAGAGAATATCACACATAACGTTTGAACTGGCAGCTTTAAAAATAGCATCATGGTTTTGTAAACAACATTCTCTCTTAAATTTGTTTCACAAAACCGATTTATCTGTATCTTAAAAAAATGTGTCAACAAATTATTGGAATCAGTTGCTGCACTTTGAGGAGATTAAGAGTTTACCAAATGTAACAAACCCTTAGTGGGAGAGTCTGTCATCACAATAAATCCCTCCTGAGTTCTTAATTTCATACCCCTTTCGTCTTTATGCTGACAATATGAGTAGCCAAGAGGTCAACAAACTCCCTTATTCTTACTTTCTTATTTATTTAAACAAATGGGAATTTGAATGCAACTTATTAGAAACACGCCTGCTAACTCTGCTATTCTAAGGYGTATTTATGTCAAGCCAGTCTTGCTTTCGGATGTTTATTGTTAGTGTGAGAAATTKTCTATGAACTGAAATCATGCATTCAGAAGTCTTAGCCCAGGTGAGCCTATTTCCCTATTATTCTTTCCAGATTTATCATCCATCCTCACTGTTTTCAAACAATTCAGGCATCCAGAGCACGGACATTTCAGTGCAGGCTTATGTTTCCACCAGTCCAAATACCGGCCTTTAGCATGAAGAGGAGCACGTTCTCTAAATGTGGATATTCACATTTGGGAGTCAGGACCAAAAAAGGCACTTTAGGTACATGTTGAAATCTGTTCATGCACAGAGCTGTTTGTAGATCCAGGGCCTTCTTTTGGGCAGAGCAGATACCTGAATATGCGGAGGAGGGGTTTTGTGTTTGAGGAACACCTGCCAAGCCCAGCAGAAAGCATGACTAAGGGTTGTGGTGGCAGGTGCTCTGCTGTGCTGCCTGCCTCTGGAGAAGTCACTTACACTCAGTGTTTCAGTACCCACAATGTAAAGCAGGATAAATGTTCCGAGCACTCTCTCACGAGTGCCTGGAAGCCTCATTTATTCCTGCCTGCAAGTCATTTTGGTGATATTTTTGCTTATTCTATCAAGCTGTCAGTGTCGGTACTTCAGGGAGGCATTTCTGTTATTGTTCTGTTATGTCTCCGTTGTTGTTTTTACCTGTACTTGTCAATCCTCATTCTGGGGTCTGCAATACTGTGTCAAGGTGTACTAAGGCATGACACACTTCAGTGCATCTTAAATATTCTTAAAAGCCCTCAGGCTCTGACTCATACGCTTTCATTGAGCCATTACAATTCAAATAAAAGAACTTTAATGAGTGTGTTGCATCTGTATTGCTTCCAAAGGACTCACTGGGAGCTCACTGACAGTATCTTTCATGATTCTGATGCAGGTGAGGATTTAAATGGAACGCTGTTTTTCCCTTGCTCTCTCTTTTTTTTCTTCAAACAAATTCACATAGAGAAAAAAAAAAAAACCCTAACCATAAGGCAAAATGATTTACATGGCTTAAAAATTTTGAGATTAAACAAACAAAGCCGAGGAATGATAATTACAGCTGAACTTTTTCACCCAAACTGCACTGGGTGAAATACGTGCTGATGTCTCCCAAGACCTGCATATCTCATCTAGAAGCATAATGAGAGCAGGGAATCAGTAGATTTAGAGCAAAAGAGCTGCATTACCAGTAAACTTGCTATTCTTTTACTTAAGCTATAGCTTACAAGTGTAACATGCCTAACAACTCTCAATATTTAAGGTTACTGAGTGTCAGCAATTCCCATACCAAAAGAGGAGCAAAACAAATAGSAAGTTTGCTGCCATAGTAGGTGTAAGGAGAGGAGATTTCCATTCAGAATTGGTCAATCTAATATTCTTTTGCAATTTTATGCTACTTCGTTTAATTTTGGAACTTTTCGGATACTGTATGGAGAGGAATCCTCTGTCAGAAGGGAAGTACAGCTCCCTCTAAGGTCCCTTTAAAACCGCGGCATCCTGCCAAACTATCCCAAAGCAAGGAGGGGCAGGGGTGACAGAAACACCCTAGCGTTTTCCCAGAGGTGATTCTTTCAGCCCATCAAGGCGTTTCTTCTCAACTTCGTTGGCAGCTGGAGTTTTTTTATCCCGGTGTGTGCCGGGCACAGGCAGGCAGCAGGAGCCCAGCCCCGAACCACACCTGACCTTCCAGCACAGCCCCTGCCAGCCCTCTGAGGAGGGCTCCTTCCACACGCCAGCTGTGGTGGTGTGGCAAACACACCTACRCTGAGGGGAAACATGTACTTATTAATCACCCTCTGTTTAAGCTTAAGCATGCTGAACACTGAGTGATCACTCCTGGCTGGAATGCTCGGTGCTGCAGGCACGGCGCTTGCACCGCCATCCGGAGAGCTGAACTCCGAGGGGTTAGAGTACAAACGTAAATAACATACATTAGCGGCGCATGTTTAGCTCGGACTTGGATTTCATCCACTTTCAGATATGAATTATTCATCCCCCATCTCCCTCCAATTGTTCTTTTAATTCATATCGCAGTTGTTAAAAGGTTAGAAGCCGTGTTACTGAATAATCCTTTACTGTTTCCCCGTGGCAATTTGCGCCCAATTTTTGCAGATTTCAAGGCTCGGCTGTCCCTGCTGCAGAGTTCATTTTTATTGCAATTCCAGGCTAGCCTTTTCCCCCCGAACACTACCTCTCTGACCTAGCTGCTGTACCTCTGATCCCATGCACCCCAGAAGCTGTCACAAGTCTCCCTCCTTCCCAGGAGTTGAACACACAATAGAGAATAGGCCCTGGCTGTGAGGTTCAGCAGCCATTAACCCCTACCAGCTGTTCCTGCAGGGAGCCTTCTGTGGCTGAATGTCCTTTCTCTGCGGAGGCCCTCATTTCCACTAATCTAACTATTGTTGGGTAGGAATGCTGACAGGAGAAAAGAAATTTTTCTTGTGTCCATGCAAGTGTGTGTATCCATGTGTAAGTGAAGGAAGAGTGAAGGCTAATTTCTATAGTAGGCATGAATGGAAGGATTGGGAAAAAAAACTAGTTAAAATGTGTTTACTTGCTTAAAAGGCTCAGTCAATTTAAATAATTTCAGTAGTATGCTCTATTTTGGGGGGATGGGAAGCAGGAGGAAGCAAGTTACTATTATCATTTTATGCAAAAGCCGTTGAAAGATTCCCCTGCGTTTCCTAAATTCTTCTTAAAACAGGGAAAGAAATAGGACAAATGTACGAATACCAGCTGCAAAATAAACAGAAATGCATAGCAACAATATCTAATATTTTTAAAACCATGGATCTGAGTATCCAAGAATTTATCTTTATTTCACATTGATTATCCATTGTGAGTAGACCGATGATTCAGGCTGTCTTGAAATACACAAAATGTTTACCAGGTTTTATTAAAAAAATCAGGATTTTGTACTAATACTCTCAAAAGGAAAAAAAATCAATTGGGAGGAAAAAACACATTTATTTTAAATTATCAACATTTTCAGATAACCAAACTGAAGTCCTTACAATGACTCTCACAATGACATCATCGCTAATCAGAATTTAAACTTGCACTTTAAAATATTTTTATGCAACTCCAGTAGACTTAACATCCTAAATTACAAATTAGTGTTAATGTTGCTTTTCTTTTTGAACCGCACAGGTGAATGAAATCAACAAAARGTAATTAACAAGAAAGAAAACTATTTTATTTGCTAGAGAAGCACATGCCATTTTAAGTTTCGATTAATTCATCTTTTTCTCTGAAAAGATTGATAAGCTATTTTGAAATTTAGTGCTCCATTTTATCACCTGATAAAGTTCAGCAAAATACAACAGTTGGTCTAGTTCAAATCAAATTAGAAATAATTCATGTAGAAATATATTTTCTGGGCAATTAGACTGTATCGTAGCAGGGCAAATGTCTGATATAATAAAGCTCTACTTTGCATCTGTTCCTGTGTCTAGACGGCTGCAATTACTAGTCCTTACAACAGCAGCGGCAAGATAAAGCACTGCTTACAGGTTATAGCTATTAAAATGGAACATTTTCTTTCTTTGCCCCCCTTTATTACCTAAATCATTTGATTGTTATAAAATTTAATTTAATTTAATGAAGTTGCGCTTTCCTCATCTTCAATATGAACACAAACACAAATAAACAAACAGTAGAGAATYCAGCTCATTGTTTCTCCCCAACCTTAGCTGCCATGCACAGATACTGCCCTCATTGAGGTTAAATATGTGCAAATAATGCTTGCTCAGAACCCAAATGGCTGAAATGTCTCTGTGGGTAGAGAGAGGACCCGAAGCCCCATGACTGTTGATTTGGCACCCTTCAGAGGCACTGTAAAAACCCCACACAGCACAGTAAAGAAAGCATATCCCTAATTACTGTACTTGGCAAGAAGAACAGCCTGTGCCAAAGAGGGTACATGTGTAGTTAGATAGGTAAGTTTRTACCCCTAATAGAAAGAAAACCTTAGGTTCGGCAAATACAAACTGAAGGCCATGCACAGCCCTGCATCCACAGGTTGAACCCCCACTGACATCTCATGGCACCTGCAGGAGCTCTGACATCCCTGCTCCTTTCCTGGAGGAGACGGCAGCAATGAGGAGCGTGTGCTGCATCAGCTGTACTTCAGGCATTGTAAATCAACTAATATGGGGTTGGACAAAATCACATGTAAGAGCAGTGGATCCAGTCCTTGAGGTCACATGGAAGTGCTGCTTCTTTACCATTTTGGCTTACTGAATACACTGAAGGATTATTTCAGCAGGATTTCTGAAACTGCAGTTTTACACAGTTCATGGGCATAAACAGTAGTTTCTGGTGTTAATGAAACTGCTTTCTCCTTCAAATTCTCCCTATAATTACAGGGTTTCTGGGTTTCTAAGCAAACCTGAGCAAATTTTAAGTAGGGCTTTGTTTAGACAATCTAAGATATTAAATCATAGTCTTGAAACCCTGCAAAGAATCAAGCACATAGCAATAAATGGTATTTGTGAAATATTTCATGCAAAGAAAGACATTCATTGAAACAAACACAGGCCTCTTGGCTAATTTTGAAAATAGCAAAAACGCAGAATGTGTTGCACATTAAGGAGATCTGGTGGTAGTTACAGGCCTCCAGACACCGCTTTCACCAAAACATGCCAGAATTGACAGAAAACCAATCCTACATGAGGAGTCATCTACTTGTGACTATTCCTATTCAAACTTTTTTCTTATCATATTCATTCATTAAGTGGAGTGAGGCAGCATCTATGTTTATATGACAGACCTCCAGGGGATGTTTTGGAGCCATATGAGAAATTTTTTTATGCAGTTTGAAATAAAATAATTTCCTCGACTAGGCCACGCTCAGATGCCAGCTGTGTCTATAATCTTCCTGCATCAACTTCTCCCAGGGTCTTTCAATGTCTAATCTGTGTGCTGTATCTCATCRTGGTTAAATAGGCCGTCTTGTTGAGCCCTGAGGTTTCTCTTTAAGGGCAAATGTCATTTGTAATATAGATCATGTTTCAGATGGGYCAGAGCTGTCCTCATGTAGAATATAAAAAGAAGACCAGAAAATTCTGTAACCCTGTTTGAAAGAAAATCACAGACTGTACTTTCTAGTACTGGTGATTCTAGCTGTCAAGTAACTGTCTCGATCTGACCCATTTACAGTAAATCAGAAATAAAACTGCCACGCAGTATTTGCAAAGATACTACTTGTTTTTTCTTTCTCATAATGGGTATTTTATCATGAAATTAACTTCCTGTCTAGGAAGCTGGAGTTCATTTCATCAGTATTCAAAAAATGGTGATGGACTTTTTGTTCTACCTGTAACTGTAGTTTCTCACACAGGGAATGTGTCACAGAAAAAGTTTCCTGCTTCCAGGTCCTCAATACCAATATGTCACATCCCTAAAAGGGAGGAACATTACCCTAGAAATACCCAGTAAGGTAATGATACTACCTAATAGTGCCATGCGTTCTCTTCACCTTCACTTCATGTGCTGCAAATAGCACAGAATATTGCTTTGGTAAAACATTCAAACAATATAATAAAGACATCTCTTTGAAATTACTTACCAATATTTTATGCTATATATTTCATGAAAATTATATAATCTGGAATGCAATTATGGAAAAAACCCAAGGAAAATCACTGTGTCAGAATCTTAGCCTAACTTTTTGCCTGTTCTTAGTTTGTCAGGATAATGTGAGTGTAACACATATCAATCTGCAATTAACTTGGATTTCCAGCTCTAAGGCATGAATTTCCCCAACTACATAATTCCAGATCCAAATGACTGCATGCCTCAGAGACTCAGACTTAGACTTTTATTTCCTTCTCTTCTCCAAAATTCAGCTCTTTGTACAAGAAGTAGTTATTTTGCAGCAGGTGAGCACCCAGCTATTTGCTACCTGACTCCTCACCCTTTTCAGGTCTGCCTGCAACTGCCTCCCSCTGATATTTCACCTCATGCCTGCAAAGTGTTTGGATTACTGTCCAGGTCACTGTATTCTGCAGCAAGAGTGGGAAGGGACGAAAATGGTGACTGTCCAGCTCACTGTCCGGAAGAACAAGGGTCACTCGAGCATGCCTCGAATAAACGGTTTGGGTGATGGGTATTTTCCCATATAGCTGCAGTACTGTACGAGAGCATGGCTATGGGATGGGTGAGATCTCTCCTTAGAAGCTATGCCGAGATCATCAATAGATATTGAAGGCTAACATATTGAAGAAAGCACTAGATTTGCATGATCTGTCCAAAGGCAAACAAAAATTACTGTGGTACGTGCTGCCACCAGATCAATGACAGTTTAGGATGATCAATACACGGGCTAGAAGTGAGGGAGGAGTCATGAAAATTAAAGTCTGCCTGACTTCTGGCTGGGTTGTTGAGGTGGGAGTTTGCATATGTTAGGAAAAGGTGTGGACGGGTTGGTCACTTCTGGAAGTTGTAAATACAGTGTTAGCAAACTCCTTGACTGTGATTCCTCAGGTAGAAACAGAAAGAGGAGGAAAGCCTTGGCTACTTTTTCAACAGGAGTATTCCTCTAGTTATTGAATTGGCTGACTGACTTCTTACAAATCCTACCATCCCTTCCCCAGCTCTGTTTTACTGACTGGTATTTGGAGCACAGCATTTCCTTAAGTATAACAATTCAAGAAAATAATGTTTTATGAAACACTGACATGTCAAATTTTCAGGGGAAATCCAAACTCAAATTSTGCTTCTGTGCCTTTTTTTATTTTAACAGAGGATGTTAACGGATTTTCAGTCATGAGGCTTAGAAAGATGACATTAAATGTCACTTGATGCCAAAGAAAATAGGCTCTTTAAAAAGAATTGCACGGAAACAAAAATTCTCCCTATGCTGTTTTCTATCGGGAAGTCTGTTATTTCATTTGTCTTTTGAGTGTTTAAACATAGTTAGTAGAAAACCAGAAGGCTGTTTTTCACAGACTACTGGCCTGGTTAAGTTCTAGCAAGACACAGCTCCTGGTAAAGTATCCTTTGAGATACTGGGAATTTTGCCCCCAGAGTATTGCTTGATGATATAAAATGTCATTGAAATGTACTATAAAATACTTTCTAAACATTCAGCTAATATCATAGATAAAATTTCTAGCTGTGACATACATTATTAACCTCATCTCTTGAGCAGAAATTCAACCCTTATCTATTCCATCAGTTCAGAGAACGCGGATGTGCTCTGAGCTCACTTGTTGCGACTGTTATTTCTTTTTAAATGCTTCTAAAATATAACCACAAAATCATACTTAAATCTCTTCTTAAAAGGAAATATCCACATACCATCTATAGAGACATCATTTGAATTTCCTATGGATCTCAAACCGCTGCACTGACACCCTTATCCTTAACAATCTTAACAAAAATCTCTGCATACTTTTTTCCATTTGTCACTTTTAGAGAGCCGTCTTTCAAATCCATGCACGCAACTCTTTTCACAACCTGACATCCTCAGGAGACTAGTAGTAATGTGTTGGATATTTGTGAATCAGTAGTTGGTACTAACATAGGTTTACAGTCAGATGTTTTCAAATAGCACAATAAGAAATCTCCCAAGGCTATAGGGAGCTCCTACTTGGAGGTCTGGAGATAAAATTGTAGTTTTTACTGTTGCTCACTATGAAATAAGTAGCTCACATTCCTCAGGGAAGKTTTAAAATCGACTTAAAACAAGTTTTAAGTTTCATTTCTGAGTGCTGAAGTCATAACTAGAGACTCGCTGACCTCAGAGACGCCTTAAACATCCTTCACAAYGTTAGTGTCAAATAAACAGTTCTGTTTTGCACAACAGATCAAGAGACGCAGGCACATTAGGTGCTATCTAAAAAAGAACTACATAGCTCTTGCTACTCGTAAGCAATACAGCATTCCCTAATGTGTCAATAAAACCACACGACAAACCACAGAGGGTACTCCAGACACACACACACACACACACAAAATCATGCTCTTGATAGACATTAATGAATATATAGATTACAGTCTTTTGTAGCATAATCTCACTTGCTAAAATGGTGACGATATTACGCAACATTTATTTCAGGTCATGAACTCAAGCTGAAATTCCTTTTTAAAAACTTTTTGGTCAGCTGCTTTACATTTCAAATGTCTACTCTGAAGTGTCCAGATTTTGTATTCCAGTGAAATATTAAAGTGAAATGTATTTAGAAAAGGAAATTTAATAGAAATTCCAGATTAAAAACAGGGGACCTAATTTTCTCATAAATCAGATCTTCAATTTACTGTTTTGTGCTAACACAGAATTATGTGCTAAAAGTAATGCACTTCCAGGAACWATCTTTTTATTTTCTGTTTCTTCTGACATTGATAAAATCCTGGGAGCTATTTCTAGTTGTGGACAGCAACTGTCCTGTCCTGTGAGAATTTTGGGTTTCAAGCAAGTTTCCCATCATAAACTGAAAGCCCCAAATTTTCAAATGTTCAAAAAATATTATAAAGAATTAAAGTCCATTGGGATGCAATGGTCTGTGTTAAGAAATCCAAAACATTTTACTTYGATTTTGACTTTTCATTTGTGAACATTGGGATCTAAAGTATTAAAGTAGCTAATATTTCAAATCAAAACTCATGAAGTTCATATTTTCAAAATGCTTAACAAAGCTGGTTTTAAAAATTTAGGTGTTTCTTTCAAAATATTTTAGTGTCTGAAAACACCATTTACCTGGGTTAATTTAGCCACTTCTGAACTTTCTAGTAACTGAATTACCAGGTCAGAGAAATTATTGGTGTCTTTTTAATTTTATTCTTGGGGTTTTTTTGTCATCAGAAACATCAAATAAAAATATGCACTTGCACTGTTGATCATAATTCATTCTGAACACACACGAGGTAACAGGCCAAACTCAGTTTCTGTTTACACTGTCTTAATGCCATGAAGTTGTACTGCTGAAGCTGAGAGATGTCAGCAGTCATACAACAATTTACCTCTGCTGATAAACCTCTGCTGATAAACCTCTGTTAAAAAGAGAGTCTCGGGCTCTGAACTGTTCTGCAACTGGAGATTTCTGGATACACAAGACGTGCATTTTTCAGCACACTGATCGTGCATGTGCATGGTTGGGTTCTGTGGTCTGACTGCATTGCACAAACCTAAGCACACATTCGAACAACTAACCTGCTTTTCCCCCATGGATCTCTTTGTCTGCTTAAAGTCCATGGGTTGTTTCCTCCTGATGGTGAATCTGGCTTTAAATTTTCTGCCATTATTTTGACCAGTAACACTTTCCTATAATGTGAGGCTCAGATATTTCTCCACATGGGAAGGCTATGGGGCTCTTAGCTGTCCACATTCATATCATCTCTGCCCCCATAGCCCCCTTTACCCATCCCACATACGCTGCAAGMAGAGAGATAGCAGGGCACGGGGAAAGATTCCCTGAGCAGGAGTTCTTTAAACTCCCTGCTTTGCATGGGCTCATAGAGCTTTAGAGAGCCAGTATCTTTCAGACAGCATTATATCTAAGAAAGGGGAAAAAATACAACTATTAAAACGCACATACACTGCTGGCACTGTTGTGACAGCCAGCAGTATCAGCGTCAGTCAATTATCTTCACAAATGCCTCTTGTGCTAATGAGCACTCACAAAAATCACCAGACTTTTCTGGCAAGGAGAAAAGATCAGTTTCATTGCTTGCAGAACTAATTCAGTGTACAAAAGTGAAGGCTCCACCATCACTGCCTCTTTTACTGCTCCTTTTGTAAAGGCTTTTGATGTGCACTGAAGAGATCGGTCTGTGTTTGGGTCTCTTCATCTCCAGTTCATTGCCTGTCATTAACATACATATCCATATGAAAAGTTTGGTAAGTCACTAACAGCTGTCCAGAATGGAGTTTCAGGAAAAAAAGGACCTATTCCTTCTCAAAATGCTGACAATACTATGTAGCCCTTTTTGGCAATGATATACCTAACTTTTTAAAGCCGCCTTTCACTCAAAAAGCAACTAGGCATAATACTACATTCAAACACATAGTGGTTTTCATTTTGAAACAGTCATTTGCTGTATTCAGAAAAGGCCTATAGTTGCCAGAAGCAAAAAGAACTCCATCATTCATTATAAAAAAAAAATACTTTCTGAGTATAGCTTTTCAGTATCCCAGATAACCTCACATATCCGATTTAACACAGGGGGGAAAAAAGCCCACAGCAGATGCTCCTGATGGCCGTTTCATGCACAGCGAGTTCCTGCTCAAAATTATGAGACCTCACAGCTCATGGTCACCAGCAATTGTGAATTTCAGCAATGAAAGAGCACCAAACCATGACCATAGTAGTTTACCACTAAAAGTTAAGGAAAAATATATCAGCTTCTCTTCTGATAGAATTCAAAATCAGCCTGGAAGACTAATTCCACAAAATGTAGATGATATAACTATTAATTGGCTTATATCAAATTAGGTGGTGTGTGCTCCTTCCTRTATGAGACCTAAGTAGTATCTTGAAGCAAATTTAAAGTGGCTTCACTATATGTTTCATAGAGCATACTCAATAAATTGCGATTTCTTTTTTTCTTTTCCAAAAAGAAGAGGACTGGAGAAATTTGTTATGATTCTACTGAATTTCCACTGGTATATGTATGCCTGCCTTTAAGGAGTGATCATAATCTCAGAGTGGAAGGACAACAAAAAAAGAMCAACATAGTTTTAAAAATAATGGATTAAGAGGTTTTCTCTCCCAATCACTTGGGCTGTAGCTTAGTCATGTCAAACTCAGAAAGAAAACTTTTGATTGATAAACACTTTTCTGTCYCACCCTCTCCCCCCCAACAACCACTCCGGAGTTCATGACCCCGAGCCATAATTTACAATACATCGTGCCCAAGGTTTTCTAGGTCTCAGTTTGAAAACCATAGTGGGTGCATCTGTGTCAATTATCAAGGGGTTGACATAGTTTTACAAGCATTTTTATCAGAAGCAAAGTGCCCGGCAGGCTACCGACCACTAATTCTGGAAAGATTTTATTCCTGTACTGATCCTCCCACCATGCAAAACCAGCTTGTGCTGCATAAAACCCAAGACTTTAATCCCACTTGTTGCTTCCTTTTTTTTCCTCCCCCTTTTCAGAAGCATCTCTCTCTCCCACATCAGTCAATAAAATCTTTAACTCTGCCTATTTTGATCTGAAAATTAAATCTTATTTATTATGCATCCTGTTTGTTGTCTTTGAAGAACTTGAGCATTCATTTAAAGAGGGCCAGAATGACTTCTTAAACACATTTCTCTCTTTGCTGCAATTAAACAAAGTGGAGCTGTGATTAGTCCACCACAGGGGGGAAAGAAAAAGACACCCTTGAATCAAAATGGGGGGACCTGACTGTGCATTATTGTCTCACAATGCAGGAGTTTATTGCTGAAACCTGCTTATCGCCTTGCACTGCAAACCATGGGAACTTCAGTCAGGTGGAAAGTTATTCTCTTCTCTGGCTGAAGCAGCTTTAAGTATCATAAGAACAGCTAAAGCCACTAAAGCTCTTCCTAGTAACTGAGACATTTAGGATAATCTTTATGAGAGTTTTGCATGAGCTTCTGCTTTTTGTTGCAGTTAGAAGTAGAGTTAATGATGAGCTTTCACTGGCTTTTTCTTTCTCTTTTTTTTTAATCTAAGCCAAAAGCGCCTGTTTAAGTTAAGTACCACCTCCCTCCAGCCCTTGGGAAACCACTCAAGAGGGATTTGCTTGGCTCTGTGTGCATGACACATAATGAAAACAATTTTACGCTGTGGAGGGAAGTATCGGGCAATTACTGATGTAACAGCCACCTGCAGAAGCGAGGCCCTCGACGGAGCACTGGGCTGTTCATGAATATTTTATGGTGTGATGTTATTTTGAATGGCTGGGGCAGGTGAAGGGGGCTGAGGATGTAATAAGTAACTCTGCTGGAGACTGTGTCACAGCTCTGTTTCTCTGCAGTGGTCCATAGTGTAACACCAAGAAGAATCCTGACCCTGCATAAGACTATGCAAGGGCAGCTGAGGCTGAGGAAAGATGATGTGACAAGTCATGGTGGGCACCCTTTAAAATCTGTTGTCTAGCGATTTTACACATGATGTCCGGCTTAAAAAGCCCCTGCATCAATCTTGTCCAATTTAATTTGATAAACTAAGTGTGGATAAGGATTAAATGAGAATTTTGTAATGGAGAAAACTTGTTCTTACTCTTTAATCCATGAAAGATCTTATGAGGTAAACCACATAAAAATTTAAGCTGTTCCTGTGGAAAACAGTGTAACTTCTCTGTTTTGGACTTGTTTTAAAATCTAGTGTTCTTCTAAGAAGTAGATTCCAAATATACATACTTTTTACTGCCAGCACATATACACATTTTACTATAAATGGATCACTTCGAAGAAATTGTTTCAGAAAATTGTTGTACAAAGTGGATTTATTTGATGTAATTTATTCCCAGTAGTGAACCTGAAATTCATGTTTTAACAGAAGCATGGTATTTTACACAAGTTTGTATTGTTCCCCAAAGAGAATTTTTTCTGTCCTGGAAGAGGCRGTGAAGAATTAAACCGGACATGATACAATGCAACAAGAGGGGGAGATGTTCAAAAGCCTTAAGAATTTGTGAGGATGTTGGCATACTTAAGATCCTTAAACAAAACAAAACAAGACAAAACAAAAAAGSAATGAAACTAATAGGACTAAAATGTGGAAGGTTTATTTTTACACTTACCTGTAAAAAGTAAAAAAAGAATCATAAACACAGCAATTGTCTCATATTACATTGATATCAGCAGGATGCGTAATAGTCTTTACAATTATTTTTCACCTGGCTTATTATATGCATTCATATAATATGGTATTTGAGCAGAAAAGCTGAAGAAGGTTTCACTGTAAGCTGCAGAGTGAATAGCTGAGGGATTCTTTTTTTGAGAATAGCACGTGTTTAGAAAAAGGACACAAAAGATTTACGGAAACCTTGGACAGAAATTGGCAATGAGAACTGAAATCTGGAAGAGCGGCTGAGAAGGAAAATGTAGCTTACCATACGCTGAAAATAATGTGTGACAACACTGGAATTCCCAGAGTGACAATTGGAAGATTATAACTATACTCTTTAATTTTTGTAAGAGGTAGTTTTGCAGATACGCTCATAACATTTCATAACATTAATTTATAGCTTGCACCAGTAAGAAATAATACAATGTTATGTTAATTTTCTATTCTAATGTCACCTTCCTAACAGAATACTGAAGTTGTGCTGCTTGAGATAGTCGAGATGGTTGTCTATCGATGTTTGTATCACAAAGACTGCAAAAGTAGCCTGACTAAGATGATGGTACATTACACAATTCAAGTCACGATTTGCTCTAAGATTTCCTGGCTAATTATCTACAGTCTGATCTAATCAATCAACATCAGCATTAAATATCCAGTGAATAATACACCAAACAGAATAAAACATGCTGGAGTGTTTTTCCTAGATTCTCYCACTGAAATGTTGAGATATTGTACTTCCAACACAAAATAAATATTCACTGAATGAAAAAAACAGTAAAAGAACATTAGGCACCTCTGTCAATAGCCTCTCCTCTTGCTCTGTACCTCTGTATGGAAATTTAAGATAAACACAATAAGAAAAATAAAAAAATATTGTTACAGAATCAATTATATTTAGGAYTGAAAAAGTGTCCAATAAAGAGTGTGCTGATTCAGCTCCAGAATAAATGTTAAAGGTGCTGTGTTTTAGCAATTTTATGTAGACTGAATTATAAAACAGCAAACACGCAGTAAATTTTGGATACTTATAATTAGATTTTCAACGTAAGAGAAGTTAAGCTCTGTGTGTAAACGGCATTATTCAAAAGCTTGTCTTGAAAAAGAAAATTGCTGTTTGACAATTCTATAGAATATTCAAGAAAGGTAATTATACTGCAGTGGCTGTTAAAGACGCAGGTGTTGAATATAGTCACTGCTTCAGCTTTTACAAAAAACTATAGAACATGAAGAGAAAGGAGACAATAACATTAGCATGGTGAAATATTCACCTCTGCAAGAGGAGTTTATATTATCTTTCTTTATAGATATACAGAAACTATGGACTAGCCCTCTTTCACCCCCTTAGGTTTTTAGATTATTTGAACCCTTTCCACTTTCTTGCCTAAAAAAGAGGAAAAGCACAACATGGAGAAGGCCCTGATGTAAAATTCACCCAGGCAAAGACACAAGTGAAATGAAAATGGCAAGAAACCAGAGTGCCTCGTTTTTTAATGAAAGGCCACATAATTAATCTGGAAAACAAAAGTGATTGACTAGCACCAGTGTGAAAGAAATGTACTGACTGACCCCCAGCGACTACACAAGTGCTCTGTGTCACTGTTGATCCACAGCTAACTGCTTTCTGAATTGCCTGTCCTTTGATACAATGCACCACTCAGAGAAGCAGGCTAAAAATAAGTTCATTATTAGAGTTACACTTTTAATTAAGATGTTAGAACAATCAACAAGCCCACATGAAACCAGAAGAGATGACATTTGGAAATATCAAACCTTGTTAAGGGGTGCACTTTTATTATCAATCCTTACATTCAAATAGCAAAGGAAAAATTCATCTGCTGGATAAAGGGTGCCTTTCATCCAGCTCTTAGAGCCAGGTTTACATATGGGCTTGCATGTGGTGACTCTTGACTATTCTTCACTTCAAAGTGCTCCATGCCAGGGGCAGAAAACACAAGACAAATTTCAGAGCCTCRGTTTCTTAAGCAGGCACCTAGGAGATGCCACAACCCTGCACAGGCCACAGCCTCAGGAAACCAGCAAAAAAATCTGCTTTTCCTACAGATCCAGGGGCCAGGCTGCCCTTGTTGAGCAGTAACATTGCACAGTGATGCAAGGGGCCAGTCCCCTGCCCTCCTGGCATCCAGGTTCTCTCTGTGGAAAAGACAACCTGGTTGACACAAGCAGACACCATGCTTTGTAGTGGTTAGAGCGCTTTCACGGGAAGCAAATCCTAGATCCCAGCCAACTCAAATTCATTTCCTGCGGCACTGAAACTGCCCAAGCAGCCAACTGATAGTCAAAATACATTCTGAGCTCTTTGAGGAGACAAGGATACAAAAGCCAATAGTGAGGAAAAAAGGAAAGGGAAAAGGTAAAACCAGAGGGAACAGGTATTTCTCCTTGGACTGGGAAAGAGAGCAAAATAATTTGGTACAAACAGGTTTAAAGAAGAGATGAGCGCTGAGATAATAAAAGATATATAGATCTTCTTCTACAGAATTCTGTGAATGTCCAAGGGTTTGTAGAASTCTTTTTCGTACAGGTACCTAAATTGTCCTTACATTGCAGCTGCTTTAAGTGCTTGAGGCACAGGCTTGCTTGTTTTTCTTGGGAAAATTACCAAAAAAAAAAGAATGAATGAACAAGGATGTGTTCACCTTGCAAATAAGCTGTGTATTTGTTAGAGGGGTTTTCAGCTGCTGAGACAGCTTCAGGCACCTTCAGTTGTAGACCCCATGAGAGGATGAACCRTTTTCATTACGCACATTGCTCCAGTAAGTTTCTCTATGGCCATACTTCTAGGCAATACAATCACCAATGTCATCATGGTAATGGAATGGTGCCAGCCCTGAGATGAATTTACTGAAAGCACCAGCTTCTCTGAGCAGTACAAATAAGCAGGTACTGCAGAGAAGACACCCTGGGAAGAACAGAGAATGTAAATTAATGGTAAAGGCAGAAAATTTCATTATTATCCCATGCTAAATATTAAGTGGGATCTCATCGGAGATAAGAATATCTTCCTTTCTTGCTAGGAATGCGACTGAACAGGCTAAAAGGCTCCTGAGGTGACTTCCAATACTTTTCAAATCTAGGAATATACACCTACCACRCCAGCTCAAAAACGGGCAAATAGTCCACAGGACAAGGCTGTAAGCATGTTAAAGAGAAGCTTTATTCTTCTTAGACTTTTGTGACTTACTAATGACAAAATTTATAAAAATATATAGATAAGGTGGGTTCTGGGCCTCTTCTATCAAGAGTCATCTTCAATCAAAAGAAGCAGGCTTAACTTAATGGCCACCATTACCAGTCTTCTTCACAGCGCTCTATTRTGCATCAGTCAACACTACAGAAGGCAAAGGTGAAGGGATGTTTTAGCTATGTGCAAGAACTGTTGTATACCTTGAGCTGATTAAAAGATTCTGATCACCTAAAAGTATTGTAGATCTAGGTTTTATATTATTTTTTGTGAGCATGGTGTAGGTTTATGTCACCGAGGTAGGACATACCTGTAGGAATAGGACAGTGARAGCCTGGATGATAAATACAGTAACCAGAGATCTCTGCTCACGTACTGAGCATCAATGGAAAATTGCAGTTGCAGTTGCTGTGAAGTCACTTGGGTACCTCAGTTATGATGGAAAACTTCACTTCTCCAAAGTGTGGAGGGGTCCTGCAGAGGCTTTAGAAGGCACAAAAGGTATGCTCCTTTTCCAAAAAATACTCATTTGTACTACCACATGCYCTTTGAAATCAACTGGAAATTCAGCACCTTAGTAACACTGATAACATATCACATGCAGYCTTAATACGTCTGGACAAAGGCAGGAAATGGAGAATCAAATGATTTCTTTCAGGACAAATCTAAGGAAGCTTCTTGGCACTGGAGAACAATTATTCTGCACAGAAGAGAGATTTTTCTAGTCATAAAAGTGAAAAGCAAAATCTGGAAAAAAAATATAAATTTTATGTAGACTGTGGCAGAATTAGAAATACATTTTCTTGTGGAGAAAAGAATGCCAAAAAAGACTAAATGTACTTAGCACCGATGTTGATGTGTAAGAACATGACTTTTGTGAAGTGGGAGTGAAGTAAGTTTCACAAGTAGTGAAAACCCCATTGGAGATAAGAGTCACTGGTCATATTTCAGGTTAGCCACTTCTTCCCTGTTTAATTTTATTACCACTTTATAGAAATGGCTTTTTCGAAACATACTTAGTTTMAGCTCACTATATTAAAGCATGTATTTATGATTTTCTTGCCTTTTCATATACTTAAGGACATTTAACTACTTAAAATCTTTCTCTCTACCTGCAAAGGCAGACATCTTGAACAGTCAGACAAGAAATGGCATGGTTCTAGCCCCACAGAGGTCCTGCTTCTGGAGCACGGATGGCCCACTGCTCTGGCAGGGGTGAAAYGGGACCTGATACTCACGGCAACGACTCTGCAGTGTGCCACGGTTTACGTGGTCTCTTGTACAGGCAGCTCTAACTGAGAAAGAAGGTGGATTGTAGGATTGCTCCTGTGATTACTGTCCTGCTTTACAAAGGGGGAGAATTCTGGGTTTGTGCATGAGTGGAAAGAAGGATAAGAGCTAATTTCCAGCCACCATTGCAGGTGGCTTGTCTGAGAAGAAAAGAGCTCCTGTCAGCAAGGAGCAAGGAAGACGTTGGCAGGGCTTCTATATGTTTTTAGAATGTCTAATTTTTCTAGGCAAATCCTTCAGGACTTCAATGACAACATCAAGACAGAAATTACAGAAGCAACAAAATGAGGACAGAGCAAGGAAATCTCTCAGTAATACATTTTTATCCCTATTTTGACATTTCATAAACAGACTTGCAATCGTTAAATTATGTAAGTACCTTCTCTRGGCTTGGTTGATTAATAAGGGTCTCTTGACGAGTTCTACGTGAAGTAGTGTTGTGTGTGATGCCTTCAGAGGCCACCTAAAAATAGAGACTAGACAGGAGTAAGGGAATAAAGGTAGGTATTTATTTGAAAGGCCTCGAAAGGTACCCCCTGGGGAGGCAGAGGTTGTTGCCAAGATGGACCCCAAGGTGGACGAGAGGTCACGAGTTCTTCACACTTTTATAGGTTTGGTTCATTTGCATATCAGGGTTAATTCTCCAATTAAAGCTTCAGTTAATGATGTAGTTTCCCCAAGCTCACCCCCCTCTTACGATGTTGGTTTACAGATTTTGGGCCTAGGACAGTCTGGGTGTCCTTGGGGAGCAGGCCTGGAGAGGCTTTGTTATGTCTAACCAGCATGAGAGAGCAGAAATTAACAGGCTACAAGAAACTTCAGAGTTACACACTAGGCACTACAGGATTTGAAAAATATGAAAGTTAAAACCTAAGGCATCAGATGCCTAAGTGATGGCAAGAGAGCAGATGAGTATCAGAAAGTGATTGTGAAGATSCATTTGAAGGAGAGCAGTGCAGATGCTCTCTCTTTTTCATGTATTTCATACAASAGAGAAAGAATCAGATGTCTTGGAAAGCACATTTCGGACAAGCATTCTGACAGCAACCAATAATCCATGGAAAAGGGTCCAGGCAACAAGGAAAAATCCTGAGCAAAAATAACCTCCCAAGTCCCTTTCCTCCATAACATAAAACACACTTCAAGCAGTGTGCTTGACAGAGAAATTTATTCCCCCACAAAGTTGTTTCTATTTTCATAGAATCAGATGCTAGTTTGGGTTGGAAGGGATCTTAAAGRCTATTTAGTTCCAACCTCCYTGCCATGGGCAGGTACATCTTTTACTAGACCAGGTTACTCAGAGCCAAATCCAGCCTGGTCTTGGAACACCTCCAAGGATGGGGCATCCACAGCGTCTCTGGGCAACCTGTTTCTGTGCCTCACCACACGCAGTGTAAGAAATTTCTAATCTAAACCTACCCTCCTTCAGCTTCAGGCCATTCACCCTTGTTCTACCACAGCATGCCTCTGCGAAAAGTTCCTCTCCACCCTTCTTGTAAGSCCCTTGACCCACTGGAACTTACATGCTTTCTTTCATTGTTGTCTTTTTCTTAGTGCTTTCYATTTTTATTAAGGACTGACAGCAAAACTACCTGAAGCAACAGCTGTGCTTTCAGATGTTGGTGATTCCCAGAAGAGATCGAAAAATGTCTGTGGTTGCTATTTCAGCATATGTGAGGCAAATGTTCAACACCTTTATTATGAAGCATGACTGCAATTAATTTTGACAATGTTATAGAAAAAAGTGCTATCTCAAATGCTATCTCAAATGTTATCTCAAAAGGGTACCATATGAAGAAGCAAGTGATTCAAATATGTAAAATATTAATACAGCTGATTTACAGAGAGGCATTTTTTCTCTTTTTGTACCTTGATTTGAATGATAAATTGCAGGTGAAATCTGCTCGAGGCCAGGGACTCAACTGTTTCCCGAGGAGTGTCTAAAACCAAGGTAAGTTGTTTGAGAGAAACCTGGAAAGGTGGCAAGGATGTTATGATGCCTTCATAAAGCCACTAAACCAAGTCCCTCACAATAGCAGTCACTGTTGAAAATACCCCTTTGTTGTAGCAAGCATCGCTTTTGAATTCACAAAATCAAGTCATCTGCTGCTGTTTCAAACATTCTAGTAGAAAAGGAGATTCATGATACAGTATAAACATGTACATTGATTTACTGCTGCTATTCATATCCAAAAGGATATGGGTYGCAGCCACACCATAGATATATAACCATACAGCAGTTCTGAGGTTTCTTGGGATTGGAAGCACATGCAGCACACATACTGTAAAACATGTTCTCATTAATACTTCTCAGTATGCACAATCATAAAGAACATCAATCTGGTTACATTCTCAGATCAATCCTGCCCCCAGCTGAAGTCAAAGGAAACGAACCTGTTGGTTTCAATAGCACCCAGCCTTTTATAAATTTGCAGACATTTATATGTAAGAAGCATGAATTCATTGTAAGAAGCAATGAATTACAGCTCAAAAAGAGCAGTGAGTCCTTACACCTATGTGCTGAGTGTTATGAAACATTGTGATTGGTATACCTATTTCCACTAGTGTTCTCAGAACAGCTGGGGATAAATTTCACAGCTTTGAAAATTTATTCCCAGATGTTTAATAATCAAAGTATAAAATTAGATTGAGAATTATTAGATTGTTCAGTACAGTAACAAGACACATAACTAATACTGCCATAAACTATATAAACCCTTTCTATGCAGRTTTCTAATTGTAACAATAAATCTCATAGATCAATATGACAGACCCAGCTGAATGAACCATGTCAAGGTTCAGATTTTCCTAAACTCGCCTTACTATTTTAATGTAAATTCCTAATTTTCTTATTTCTTTTTAAGTTTTTGCCACTGGGGCCAAGGCCTCAGTTTAAAATCATTGGATATCTGYTTCTTGTAGCTCTTCTCTTGGATCTCTATTCCCCCATTCCAGAGCAACTTGTGTGCCATCTTCCTTTTCAGATGTCTATCCCAAATCTATTTGATAGAGATCTAAACATGGTTAAACAAAACCTCAAGAAATGTGTGACATTCTATCAACAACTGACACCTCATTGTAAAGTTGTACAACAGCATTCTATTTTCAAAGTCAAATGTGGTTCCTGTCTAAATAATTTTGCTCAGAACACCAGGACATGGTTGCACTGGCAAAAATCCTCAACCTTTAAGCAACCATATACATGGCTGTGTGTTAAGCACTTTAGGTCTCTTAAATTATTACCCCTTTATAAACAGATCCATATCAATAAGCTCTGTGCATCTAATCTCTTTTTACAGTGCTTAAATTAGCTTGATCCAMCTTGATTTTCTATTTCCATGGAGTTAATGGAAGTCTGACTGAAGAAAAAGTTAAGGGTCTCATAAACAAATCCTTGGGGTAGCTGCAAAAGGATCTCCTTTTTTTTGTATTTAAGGATGTAGTTAACCCTGTCAAGAATTTTTGTTAAAAAGCAGCTAGCCATCATTTTGATTCTTTTTAATAAACATCTTAGTATTGCCAGAGGAAATACAGACTRGTTAAATGTCTTGGCATAAAGCCTACATTTCTATCACCCTATTTTCTATATTCAGAATTTCAGTATCAACTTTTGGATCAGTTACTGTTTATTTAGCTTAGTCACATGATGGAAGAACAGAACAGGAATTACTACATTCATCCACCAAAATCAGTGGGAATGCTTATTCAAATAAAAAAAACAGAACAAGCCTAATTTAAATAAGATGAATTTGTTTTTTCTTGTAGCAGAAGTGTGGTTTTTTGTGATGAGTTTTTTTTCTCCATAAAAATCTATAGATATTTTTTTCTGTTYAAGCACTAAACATTTAGATCTAAAGTTAGAACCGATCCTCTCTAGCAAAATAAGCTCACAAAAATTCATGCTAAGTCCTTCAATTACATACAGGCATGGTTTTAAAAACTTGGTTAAAGGATGTCAAATGCTRCACTCTGAACCTGCTGTGGGTAAATAAATTTGCAGAGGTTTGATCGTCTGTTGGAAGTATGCACACAGCGGAAGCTCTGGAGAGCAGGCAATCTGGAATATACCTGTACTGTCATTTGTTATGTGCATTATATACATAGCTTTATATATTTACTACATGTATTTATATTATATATTACTATTAAATCCATTCCATCCACTCAACTATAGGTGCATTTTTCAAGGACAGTATAAAAATGTCTACTATGATACAGTTTATAAACTTATTGCTGTATTTCAGTCACATTCAAAATGTGTTTGAAAAATACACTTGCTCAATAACGTTTAGTTGGAGCAATTCCGTTTTGATGGAGATTTTCTAACTTGACTCCCAAATTCAGCTGATCTAGATATGTGGCTAGGCAGCATAACCACTATGAAATCCTTTCCTATCACAAATGCTTATTGCCTTTGCAAATAGCTGGCTGTCAGAGGGTTTACAGATTTGTAATTCAGACAACAATCAGATCAGTGTTTATCTAACCCAGAGGCAATTCTGTATCTGGGGCCACTCTCTGCATTTAGTTTGTCATAATTTTCCTCCTAATGTGGAATGTTATTGTCTGGAGGAAGTTTACAGCTTYCTCTGTTTAAAAATCCAGATTACCTTGATGGGTGGCTTGGAAGATGCAGCAGAATACCACATATCCTGTCTCTGCCCTGAAGGGGTTTTGGCCATGACCTCACCTTTGCCTGTTTTCTCAGATATAGCAGAGTCAGTATCTCTGCTAACATCACAGAATCAGAACTTCCTAGGAACTTGGAGATCAGGCCATGYGTGTCAAGTGCAAACCAGGCGTCTGGTTCTCTGCTAGTACACAATGATGATACAATCCACAATTTAACCTAAGTACCGCAAAAGACATTTTGACAGTGTGTGCCAGTGAAGCGATTTTCTTGCTTTGGATGTTACTGGCCGTAGCCTTGTGGTAAGAACAGTAGATTTGGGCAAAAGCTCAACATCTTTTGGAGTGATACCACCCCTAATGAGCTATTCTCAAAGTATAAATTTTTTTACATATAACCAGAAAACCTAGGAGTTGATTTATGCCCTTTTCAAGGATAAACGTAGAAGAAGCACATGGCATTTCAGAGTTCAGCTGAGCACACTCAGTTCTAGATACACTGAATTCAACCTTTAAAAGATTTTCTGTGCTTCTCTGAAATTCAAAATTCAGTGAGCACAGGAAAAAGTCCTGAAGGATAATTTTCAGGTGAAATGTTACAGATTGCTTGATGAGATCASTGAAACCACCCCTTCAGCTCAGGTGAAGCCTGCTCAACTAGGAAACAGATGGTACAAGGTCTAGTCTCACCAACAGCCTCTCCATGAAATTAATTAATTGGCATGTACYGTACTTTTTTAAGGAATGGGAATAAGATGCTTCATGACTATGCATTAAATGCTTGTTGAAGTCAAGAGGTCCTCTTTTTTAACTACCTCTGTTTTCCCAATCAAAATACCCTAGAATAATATAATGAAGTTGTAAGTAAATAGCATTTTAGTTATYAGGAATAGCTGGGGGGTGGGGGGTGGAATATGGAAAATGCTTCCTTTTCTTGCCAAGAAGTATTTACATTTATTTTTTTTAACTTGATCATTGATAGTCACTGTGTTGTTTGGGCCCTGATAATAACATTGCGAAGTAGAAACAGAAGTATGAAATGACCTGTTACTTATGTTTAGAAGCTATTTCTACACTAAGAGTAGATGTGTAGAAGGGGAAATGACTGCTTAGAGATAAAAATAATTTTATATTTCAGTGTAACAGCATCTTATCCTATACTCCTGAGAGTAGCCTATACTCACCTTAGCAGACCTGTTAACTTCAGGATGACTTCTTGTGCATGAGAAGGTTGTTGGACTAAAGTGACAATATATTGTTATTCTTAAGGAACAACCCCCTGTGCTCATACTCACCAGCACAGAGCAAGGCAAGTCAGCCCAGAACGGAGCTATGCCTGCAGCAGCCCTGGGTGACTTCGACTGAAGACTGTAGTTTTAGCACTGCTGCTCCGGTGCAGGCTGTAAAATGTTTAAGAGGAAGCAGCAGAGTGGGAGCTGGGAGGGAGTTCAAAACATGTCAAAAAAGTCTTAGTAGACAAAAAAGAAGCAGAGAAAAAGAGAAGAAGTAAATTAATCTTCCTGAAGTGTATTACATAAGGGGAAATGCCTGGTAGTCGTTATTTGGTGTAACAACTCAAGACAAATGAGCAGCCGGTGTGTTAGTTCTGATGAAGGACATGCAAGAAAGACAATGGCTTTCCATTTTTAAGTTAATCAGTACCCAAGTGATGTATTTCTGAAAAATAATAAAATGGATTAATCAGGAGCTAGGGGAAAGAAGAGGGCAGACATTTTATTTCCACCACGTGTAGATGAAATATACATAACATAATAAAGGGCTGCTGTCGACTATCTGCAGGAAGAGCACCTGGAAGATTAAAGCTGTGGACATAACATTAACAAAGTACAGACCACACTGAATTAATGAGCACTGGAGATAGACATTCAGCGGAGTCTTAATTTATTTTCCTTTTCTAGCTCATCCTTTAAGAAAATGACAGTGTCTTCTTATCGATTTTACACTCAGAGATCAATCAGAATTGCCCTGACTCAGACAAAATTTACAGCACTCCCTGACAGTGCCTCGAGCATCTGGGCCTAAACAGACATTACAAGGAAGCAATATATCATGTTTGTATGTAGAGCCTGACATGCTTAAAAATAAGCTAATCTGTAGTGGAATTTCCTTCTTTTTGACAAGTTGTTCTGCCCAGCTCTTCGGCCCCTTGTTATGAATTTCTCTCCTAGCTCTGCTATTAATTATAACATGCACATAGGATTCATGTATTTAGACCCTGAGGGAGGTCATCTGCTCTGCAGTTTTAGATAAAATATAAACTAACAGATCACTCCTACTTAAACAATGTGAAATGTCACTCTGATGCACTCCATAAAAAAACCTAGAGGTGTTCCGTCAAGAGCTATGATCAATTCTGACAACCCAACAATATCAGAGCTAAATGATGGGCCTCTACATTCCCAAACAGCCCTCCGTGGAAATTGCTGTATCCGGAAGCTCTTTTGTGCAAGTAAGTAGCTATATTAAATGCAATAATTACAGAAAAGACACAAGCTGGGATGCTTAGGCAGCAGTTGGCTAAGGTAACTTACTCCCACACTACAATTCATCCTGTACCCAGGAATTGCCTCCCAGCTGRCTTTTTACACTAAAGAAGGAAGAGAGGTCTCTTTCTGGGCTCAAAGGAGAGACCAGTTTTACAAAATGTTTGCCGCATTTCACTTGAAGGAAAGTATCAAGACCAGAATTGAGAAAGGACTAACATGTATCTGAGAATGACTGAGGATCAGCAGGTTTTTCTAAATTTAAGTCTGTCASCTCCTTCAGGCAGTGATTTATTGGTCACTTCAGTACCTAAAAGAAGCATTGAGGGACCAAGAGCTAAAGTGTTTAGGGAATGTCCCAAAACCAGCATATTTTTTTGTGTCTTTGTTGTTTTCTTTTTCATCTTTGATCATCTGACAATATACAGGGTGGAGGGAGGACAGTTCCCTTTAGACATTACATATTTTCAATGTGTATCAGAATCCTCTGATTTCTTCCCTTTGCTTCCAGGAGAGCTGGGAAGTTCAGCATGTTGCAGGGTTCAACCACTAATACTTGGTATTAATGGACTCAACYGGGATGAGTAAGGGTATAGCATAAAACATTCCCATCTCTTGGAACAAGACCAAGTGCTCCCACACTGCTAAGAGAGAAGACTGTACAGATTCAGCCACATACACAGGCATTGGTTTTAACTTTACTTGCTGAAACAGCTGTTTCTGATCTACAGACTGTACTGCTTTCTCATGTATCAGATGAGGTTTTATCTACACTTGGTATTCAAGTGAGATTATTTTTTTGGTCTGTGAAAACAACAAAAACAAAATTATTCTTAGGGAGGTTAAAATGTTCCTTGTTGAGCCTGCCACAGGAGACAGGCACAAGAAGAAGCCACAGCGTAAAATTTCAAGACTTTGAACTGGTCTTATTACATCCTAGTTCATTAAGGGTCCTGCTCACATTTTGCTTGGTTAAAAACTGATAAGAAAAAAAAAATATRAACTCCTCTTATTTGTGCAAGCAGAACAGCTGTAGCCAAAGGTTTACAAATACTCATTATAGCAGAGGATTCTGCTGTTTTCCCATGTCCTAATTCTTCATGCTAGTGGAAGTAAAAGCCTGTAATTTTTGGACTTGAAACAAGGTTGAAGAAACAAAACTGATACCAAATTGTTAGCAGGATAAAATGATAGCTGACTTGCAATCCAAACTCTGATACACAGAAATATGACAACATGCAGAAAAGCAAATGTTACATGGTTTATTTATGACACCTCAGTACGATTTGCCCTCAAGCACTATGATAGTAAATTACTACAGTTTCAAAAACCAGTATGACGAACACTGATTTATTTTACATTTTCTCCTTTCCCTTCATTTGTGATTGTCTGACACAGTGGGACCAACCCTTAAGAAATTAGAAAGATATCATCTTGTGAGGGATATTGCACTTATTTTCCCTGCAGGTGTCTTTTTGCCTGGTACTGTCTCTGCCTCTTTTAGCCTCTGGTTATCCTYTCTTATGGGACAGTCTCATGCTACGTGAGCACCTGGCTGCTGTCAGCATAAGCCTGAAAAGAAATCAGTATTTTCTCCCAGAATGAGTATAGGGACAAGTTCTAAATTAATTTTTTTATTATTTTTTTTTTATTATTTCTGTGTTCACAGACACTAACATGGACATTTGACATGACCAGCAGATTACCTTGTAGAAATGGACACTGGACTGGCCTGGTCTTCCAAGAGACGACAAGCTCTGACTAAAGSCAAGGGCCTGTTTTTAATAGAGAAAAATAATTACTGAATAATTCTGCCAACAAAGTCTGGGTTGAGGTTAAATGTTTCAAATGCAACTAGTAATCTAGGATGTGTCTGCTTCTGCCAAATTCATCTGAAAGCTCTTCAAGGAAACTAATCTCAGACAATGTTGAGTATGCAAGCATAGAAAATCTGGACTGTTTAGAGGTACTGTAAATTGTCCGGTGCACAAGCCTCCCACTGGATCTCAGGGCTCAGTTCTTGCCTCTGACTCTACCTCAGACTTGTTAGTGTGTCAACAGACAGTTCATTGCTTAACTTTCGAGCTCTAAATATTACCTGTGTGAGCTGACCTTCCCCAGCAAACTGTGGAGAGAGGAGATCTCTTTGGTGTTGCAGTGTTCCTACAGCTTGAGTCAGGTGAGGGAAATGTATTCACTGGATTCCAGCCTCATAGGATCTTCTAAATACCTGTATCCAAGATTCATAGGTACAACCTGGGACAACAAAGAAAACCATAAAAACTTCATCTGTTGCTGAAACATTCACTTTCACAGATAGTCCTAAAATTTATAATCATTTGCATTTCTAGTGACATCCTCCTAAGCAGCAGATGACATTCTTCATGAAGTTTTAAAGCTACACTCACTAGTAAACCAGAAAACCTACTGTATCCCTCTCCCTTTACAGATATAATATTTGGTAATTGTTTCTACTTTCTTTAATATTTTTTTGTGTATTTTTCAATCTGATCTAATTTCCCAAAGTAAAAAGCTTTTTACCTTAACATTTAAAGAAATGTGTTCCTGGGAAAGCATCATATATGCTATACAACTTGGTCAAGAATAAACTATAAGATTTTATGCACCTTCTAAAATTTCTTACATGGTAATACATCTYACCTTTTTGTAAACTGATGGTGCTCAAGGAAGGAATAACAAAGACGTAATGCAATTCAATACTTCATAAAATCTAAATACTGCTAAATATGCTAAGATCCTGAGGGACATAATAGTTACTGCTACAGCATGTAAAACACACAGTGGAAAAGTTTACCTTTCAATGTACACATAATCTGTGTCAGAATCTCTTCTCTAGTAAAGGAAGGAGTAGGTTGTATCTTCTCATATCTTCTCATACCAGGTAGTTTCTGGTAGTTTCACATACCTATGTGTTTTCACTAGTCGTGCAATGAATAACATGTGGCATTGCTGTCGCTGTGCTCTCTGGGGTGTTCTGCCACGCAAGCGACTGTCATTTCAGTTTACAGTTCAAATGCAACAACAGACCTTAGGTGGAGCGAATGTGCAGCTATTCATCAAAACTTTTCTTTAATACCCCAGTGAATTTCACCTGCCTCCTGCAAAAAAATGAATATTTCTGGCTGAGTTGCAATAAGTGCAGCATCACACACATCCTATTTCTTCCATATACCTGAACTAGCTGTAGGGCACATCACGCGAGACACACCACATCAACCAGATCAAAATATAGAATATTCTGAAAAGTATCTCAGTATTTGCTCATTCTGGAGAAATCTCAGCATGCCCAAAACACAAGGTCAGAGCCAGAAGCACTGGAGTAGTTTCCCATGAAGCCTGTTGTACTTTCAAGAAAGGTCACAGCTCACCAGGAGCTCTCCATGCCCTACAGCAACTACTCAACAAGGAGGAAGAGAGCTCAAATCACCAGCCTTTCAGACCAGGGCGCTAATCASTACTGCTGCTGGGATTATTTACTAAGTACATTATGCAGATTTGCACTAGAATTCCCCTTAAATTCCAGGAATTCTTGTTGCTTAACTTTTTTTTTGTCCAGAAGTAAAGGAACACATGCACTCCTTAACAAATCAAAAGCCAGGAAAATTATCCAARGGAAGTTACRGCATGTTTAAAAAATGTTTATTTTCCTCTGTTGACCTCCTATAATGTCTTTGCTGAAATGTAGTTTAATTGATGAAGGTACACTTAGTGTAAATTCATTGAAATGTTGAATTTCAGTTTCTGAGATCCTGAGGGCATGTGTAGGCGAGATCACAGTCAATCTATAAAAGCACGATACAGCAACACACAGAAATTAAAGTGTATTACTAGATTCACCAATAATTCGAGAGCTCTGAATAAAGATTTTAAATACTCTACAAACCCTTAGCTCTCTCTTATGGGATGAGGGAGGGATGTTGAGGGAGAGTTAGGAAAGTAAAATCATTATGGTTAAACACTTAGCAATATCAATGCTAATATGTGTTAATAGTAGGAATAGACAATTCCTGATAAATTTTGGAGGGGAATGTGTCCCATCAGACTGATCTGCTCTGACCTAGACCTGCTCCTCTGAAACTGTGAGCAACAACAAAATTTCCCACTCACCTGTAGTGGGTTGCAAATAAACTATTTATCAGCATGAATATTTAGTTCATAAAGCTGAGCAAAATACTTTCAAACTGAATATGGGCAATGAACTTAGCGCTACTAAAACCAAATCATAAAAACAATAATAGCAAACTTCCAGGAATTTCAGTGGATGCCAGGTTAATCACAGCATAATCTGATTTTGAAATAGAAACTTTCATGCAACAGGAGACATATTAGTTTATACACTGAAAGGGCTGAGAAGCCTTTATCCAGCATGGCTGCTCCAGCTCATACAATACTTCCTCTTTAAAAGGATGAACATGTGCATTGACGGAACCTGTGGCAACTCCCCAAAGAGCACTATAAGGTCAGAAGATTTTACTGAAAGGATATGTATGACATTGCAGAATATCACTCAAAGGAACAGATATTCTTGCAGCCAGGGACACTGGTGGAGTGACCGCAGTGGTTTGCATAATCTAAGAGAAATTTCTACCTTTGTTCCTGTAGATTCCCACTGCAGCAAAGGGGAAGGTACTATGGCCAGTAAGCAGAAAGGCAGAGAATCAAAAATTAATTTCTTGGTTTCTCAACGCTTTGTAAACTTGCTTGCTTAACAACCTTAATCTGTTCATCATTTATGCACAGAACCTGAAGAACCATCAGTAAAACCAGAACATGAAGCACAGAAAGCACCTTTCAAAAAATTTCACCCAGGACCAAAACATACTTCCTAGATACTACAGGTTTTACTCAGATGTGTAGGTTTTCTTCTACTCTTCCAACTGCGCTAAACTGAGCACCTCTGGATGTCCTATTGCAACTTTATTTTGATCAAAGATAAGGTTTCCTCCTCAGCCAATGAAAAGGTTCAAAGGCATTCAGCCACACCTTACAAGGGAAGAACCTTTGGGAAATGGTTGCAAATGAGCTGGTTTGAAAACCAAACTTGGGTGAAACCACACATAGTAATATGCCACTCTTAAAAATCTGAAAGCAGGCAAAAAAATCAGCCAGCATCTGACCTTGGATTACAACTGTGAGGTCTCAGTGAGAAGTGAATGCAAGCAGGAGCTGAGCCCTGGATGGAATGGAAGGGGCGGGGCCCAAACAGCAGCCACACCTAAATGGAAACCTCATAGAATCAGCTCTCAGGCTGTGGCTGCTTTAAGCAGGCAGACCCCAAAAAGGCACGTGCAGAAGTCCGTGTGCAAAGGGCAGGTGTATAATTATATGGATAGGTTAACTGGAGTAAGAATTAGTTGCAATATGGCCTGTTAAGGACAACATTGTATTGTTAAAGCATTTCTAAAATACACCTGATTCTATTTCTAAGCAAAACACAATATATTTAGGTATTTTATTTGCTTCCTTGACTCCCAYTGCTAAAAGTGCAAAACTAGAATATTTAAAAGAGTAGGTGTTCCAATACTGTGAATCTAAGACTCTTGCAGACCTGAGGCAAATCTGGGCACACAGGGATGGGAAATAATCCAGCTCAAAGAATCAGAGTACATTATTTGTCCAGACAACCGCACAGTTCATCATTTCATCTATTTGCTATACCAGGTCTCTTACCTTTCTAGTTAAGTCAAGAAAGAAAATTTTATCTTAGGTAAGGTAAAAAGAAAAAAATGAAGCAGTGAGAAAAAATTGCTTTCATCAGTTTCATCAGAATGAGCATGAGAGGTTGCCTGGTCCATGACAGTAAAATTCTCCTGCTTCCTTCCATGGAAGGGAGTGTCACCAGACAGCATCTTGCAGGGAGGCTGCAGGCACTGAGTTGTCAACACAGCTACAGGGATTTTTTCTTGTCTTTCCTTTTCCTTTGAAGGTTTATAAATCTATTTGAATAGGTGAATAGGTGAATAGAACACGACAGGAAAAAAAAAAAGGTAGGGAAACAAAGGAGTTTTTAATGCTGCTTTCAAGAAAGGTTTCCTCTTTCATTCGCTGCAGAAACTCCAGGTGCTCTGTGTGAGCACAGTTTTGGTTGGGTTTCTTGTTTGTTTGTTTGTTTTACAATAATAATATTTTTCCTTTGTCCTATTTTCTAAGTTAGAAAAAAAACCCCTTCAATTTTCAGGCATAGCTGTTGCACCATAGCAGACTGCACTCACAGATACCTGCAAAGATGCTGCTAAAGATTGTTAACCAGATCAATGTTACCTCTTCAACCACAGAACATTGTAACATGGAGTTTATGTAGGGTCTCAAACGCAGAAGTGTGGGCAATGGTGACTATCAGACTTAAAATAAGGTAGGAATGTAATTATAGGATAGTAATGGATACCACAAGGCGAAGTCATAGCAGGCTAATGTGATAACTTACTGTAACATCCAATGAGTAAGAATACTAAAATTTCTGTATTAAAATGGTATTAGTGGTGTATTAGGCTAACATGATATGACAAAAAAATTGCAAACAAAATACTATAATTTAGTCTAGGGCATAAATGTGAGGGAATAAAACCAAATATTGTCATAGTGAAACACCCTCTTCATTTAGAGAAACGTGGAAATTTTGTGATAGAATTTGCTGTCGTGTCATACTGATAAAGTTCAGGAGAGATTACATATTGCTATGTGAATTGTAAATTAGTACAAATGATATCTTATATCCACATATCATTTTTAGTCCAAGGGATATCGAAGACCTTTGCAAACTTAAAGAGACACACAAAGCAATGCCTCCATGCTTATCATCAGCCTCTAACCTGCAGCTGAATAGACTTCCCAATAGTACCCAGATTTTTGATTAACCAAAATTTTATCCAGTTGCTGATGGCATGACAAAATTTATAGACTGATTGCCTTTTTGAAGACAGTTTTTCTCGGGAAAATGAAGTCCCTCTAGGCTCTACATCAACCAAGTTCAGAAGAAGCTCCCATTTGCATGAAATAACTGGTAAAAACTGTATATTCATGTAAAAACCCCCACATTCATTTACAAAAATAGCATACAGATACTCTCTGTAATATTGTGGTACAAATTTATTCTGAATACAATAATCATAGGATCATAGAATTATAGAATGTTTTGGGTTGGAAGAGACCTTAAAGACCAGATAGTTCCAACCTGCCACCACTATGGGCAGGGACACCTTTCACTAGACCAGGTTGCTCAGAGCCCCATCCAACCAGGCCTTGAACACTTCCAGGGATAGGGCATTCACAGCTTCTTGGGGCAACCTTCTCAGTGTGCCAGTGCCTCACCACTTTCTCAGTGAATAATTTTTGTTTCTAATAACATTATTTAGACACAAGAAAAATTCGGAATACAAGTTGTTTGACTCTTGTCACCCACACTTAGTTCAAACTTCAGTGAAGTGCCCACTTACCTTTCTGAGTAATAAACAACCAAGGACACTTCCAAGCCAGTTTCTGCTGAATTCAGCTTAGAAATATTCATCACAGAGCTTATGCTGCCAAATTTTGACTCATTGTCAGATACCTGAAAAACAGAACATACATATTATATACATATACACAAATACACAGGTACTTTAAAAATGGATGGATTTCATCAGGCATTCATTTATAAGCTCGTCAAGGCTTAATGACATTCACCAAAAAATGGCTAAAGAGATATTAGTATGTATTCCTCTCTGAATGCATTTATATGCTTTTACTTTGCAAGCCTCATGGATTTTTGTAGCTTTCAAACCAGCAGCAAAATTGTCCCCTAATTTTACAATTATTTTATGATATTTATGCACGATAAAGGAGGCTAAGTAACCAGAATTATTTGTCTATAGGATTAAAAATCCTATTGATARCATATGCAACATACAAGTGCAGTAGGGCAGTGGTTCCTGAGCATTCAGCGATGAATGTATTAATTTAAAATGTTATTCAGGACAACAGTGTGGTCACGGACCACAATATAAACCTGCAGTGACTATGATAACATTATCTCATTTATAGCACTGAAGGCAAAGAGTCAACACTGAAATCAATGCAACAACTAAGCCTTAAAGAACACTTTCAACAAAGARCTAACAGGGAACTGTGGACAGGATTACACAGTACTTCCTGGTTTCTGTTCATCCGCTTTACACTATCTGGAATTTTCCATTTTACAATATGGACACAGACTTCATTGTGTGTCATGAAACATTTTCACCATGYTTCACCATCAATGCAAAATGTCTACAGCAAGCCCCTGAAATTTTCTGTCATTTTTTATATGCCCATTATAACTCTCAAAACCATTCAACACATTCCTCTCTGTGCTTCCCACTGAATTAGCTACCATTTCTGTTATTTTGGTGCTTTACTGAMCCTGCACTGCCCCATCCCACAGCCATGACCTCCCTTTGCAGCKACACTGTTCTCACTGCACCAAGTTGAAAGTCCCTCCTCACCTTTGGGCTCCATCAGTGCCAGCTTTCTTCAGCTACTGATTCACTTCTTTGCATCAGTAATACCAGGTTTGAATGTCTGCTTATTCACTGCTGCCACATCATGGAGTTGCTTTCTGAAGAACAGAACTCCATTCTGAGGTGAAGCCATCATCCTTCCTATTGGCACTTAGGGTGCCTGCGCGACGCTCTCAGAGTAAATTGAGGGATAACAGGCTGTACTTGACAATTTGCATGTTCTAGAAACATGTATGGGAAGAAGTTCCAAATATTTTATTCCTGGATTTCTCTCTTTCAGTCATTTCCCTCACCTAAGTTTTTCTGGTTTAAAAAAACCCTTTAATTTTATATTGGGGTAATCTGCATTGCTATATTCTTACCATCTACAAAGGCGGAGGTATGGATACCTTCTTTTCTCTCCTCCCACAAAAACTGTAAGTGAATTAGAGCTGGGAGAATATCTGTGCACGTGCACACACACTGTGTTTATACATGCAATGACATTCACATGGAGATCAATAGCACTTCAGGCTGGCTTACATGCAATGGGTATAGGTCAGAAACTCAAATATGTAAGTGACTTCTGCCATTTTCTAAAGTAGAGCAAATAAAGTTTTTTGACTGTTTTGAATTAGAATCACACTGACATACAGTAGATTTTAGTGATGTTTTTCTCTTATAAATAAGAAAAGGCTGTACAGCTGGGGAAACACTGCTTTACTGAAGAGCACAGCTGTAACTAAATCATTGCACCACAACAAAAATACTAAAAYCATCAGAAATCTTGATCAGAAGATGTTGGTTTTTTCGATCGGCAAAAGAATAAAGAACAAAGCGTAAAATAAATCCTTTCAATTTTTTGTCATTGCAACAGAATTCTTAACTGTAGGGGGTAGAATGATGCATCCATTTGCACTTACAGTACCATATTAGGGAATGACTAAATTACTTGTAGAGCCCTTTCCATGTCGCCACTTATGAGTAACGATATAATTTCCTAAATCACGTAAATAAATACACAAAGTAAGCTCTCAGAATTCCGTATTTTTTTTTTATCCTGTATTATAAAAAATAAATGGGAATGGTCATTTTTATAGAATTCAATTTTATTGTCAGCAYAGGAACACGTTCAAACATTTGCATCCTATTATTGCTGAAACCAAAACCAAAATAGATAATATGCACCTTGTGAATTATGTTCTTTCACTATGTCTGTATTTACTAGGCAAATAGCTGAAATCCCTGTTCTAGTGGAAGGAAACTGTAACAGTTACCTTTATTTATACTGCCCACAGTATTTCAAAATATTTTATGCCTGAATATCTGGAAAAGCTAAGACTCTTTAAAAATACATTTTGTAAAGTTATGGTGATTTGAATTATCATAGCAGCTAGGATTCTGTATATTTATTTCCATGTCTTAAAAAGGAATCTCATATTATTAGTGAAGATAATGTATGTGTCAAAAAAGAGGCATCAAAAGCACTTCCTGTGCACTTGACAGGGTGACAAAATATTTCTCCTATCCTTTCCTAATTGAGCTGCTGTACAAAGGGAGACATTATGATAATATTAATAATAGTTACATGGATATTTGTAGGTACTGTGTAACCCTTCAGTCCATTTTCCCAGACAATGGTGACTACAAAAAGGCTTCAAAATAGAACATCACACAATATGAATGCCACTTTTTTCTATCTTACATTTTAAAAACATCATTGAAATCAGAAAGTTCATTTACAAAGGACTGGCAGTTGCAATCACAGCAATAATGTAGTGCTGAGAAAAAAAGGGTAATTGGTTTGGTAAAGATCGCTTTCCATTACACCATAAAGCACTACACAATAGGAAAGGTCGCCAATTAAGCAATCATGAATACCAAGTACTGAAGCTGATGAAAATAGGGCAGTGGTTTAAATAGATTTGCAAGCAATTTACCTTTTCACAATGTTGGCAATCTGATGCAATTTGCTTGCAATTTTGTCTGCTTTCAGTAGCACTCGAAGCTGACACTACACAGACCAAATGGCAAAGAGGCCTGCATAGAAAATGTAAAACTATCTTGGCTGCATCAGGGAACCAGAATGGTGGTTCATCAGGAAAATTACAACAATTAACATAAGTGCTGCAAAAATCAACACTTTAAATGTCACACTCACTAGTCTGTCCAAAGACTGTAAAAGTACCATCTCCATTGCTGGACTAACAGTAAATATGAAGCAATCACCAACAAGCCTTGAGGCTGATGGCTTTACAATTGGTGTGACATTCTCTGAGTGATAAAATAGCCTTTCGTTTTACAAAAGTAAGTATTTTTCTTCTTCAGATTTAACCTGGATTATGTCAACCCAAAACTTACATTTAATTTTTTTTTCAACTCTTCCTCCAACAAAACTGTTCTGAACTTGAGTGTGTTCTTTACTTGTTTTGTTGTTCTAAAAAACTTTATGTTTCAGGGAATTGGATCCAAACCGATAAAACTCAAATATCAATCCATTCTTTTTCAAGGTAAATTATACTCAAGATTTATATCAAAATGTGTTCACTGCATGAGATGATGCATTTGTGATTAGGGCTTGGTTTATAGTTTAGGGAAGGGAGCCCCAAAAGGTAACTGTAGGTATTCCCTCAGGTTTTGGTGCAGAACACAGGATACCTTTACACATCTCTATCAATGTAAGGCCAACGAATGTGAAAGATGACTTTTGAAGTAATTGAGATCCCATGCAATGGCTCCCATATTAAAGACAGATATAAATTTGTCAATTTGTGAGGGAGAATTGACTTATAGTGTATATTTAATGGTTTATTCTTTTTTAGCCGGCTGCAGCACCAAACAAAACAGCAGTTCTCTCTCTCTCTGAGATCACACAGGAGAGTAACAACTTTTTCTGTGACATCACATCCTGAAAATAATGCATCTCTTTTGTCAGATTTTTGATCTCAAAACTTTATTAAGAGACTCATTTATGGTCTGATTCAAAATATAGTCAGATCAGTGGAAGTTCAGACATCTAGGACCTTGTCATTCTGAAAATTAGCAAGACTCAGAGACTCTGAATATTTTAACCTTTTTTTTTTTTCCCCAGAGCTCAAAAAATATATGTTGATGGCTCAAGCATGGTTAGCTCCTGGAGTCATCATTTTTACATCATGCATGCAKTCAGGAATGGCTGAGCCCCTGAACTACCTTGGGCATTGCTGTTCCACTGACAGGACCATTACCATGCTTCGTCCTGAGCTGCAGTAGATCTGTTAACTACACAGTTTATATTCATTTAAATGACTGGCCTTGAACAGCACCACTCAGTTGATAAGGACTGGTAGCACTAGACAGCATTTCACAGCATCTTCAGTGGTGTAACACCTCCGGTGAACAATGGTCACCAATCTTTTGTTGCCTTTATCAAAAGGAAGAGGAGTGCCATGCACAGTTCTGAATGGCATTAGATGCTTGGTTAAATACAACACAAGTRCAAATGTTAGGTAAGCAATGTCAGAGATACTTACTTTTCCTTTGATGTGTTTCAAATGTCCCACCAGACATCTGTTAGTTTTTTTGCTATAATTGGAATATTTTGACCRAAAGTAAGCAGATTAAGTATTGCAGTCGAAATTGCATGCAAAATCATTGATTTTTACAGAACAATAAGTAACAGATAAGGACAACTGAATAAATACATATTTCAACTACTCAAAGGGTTCTGCTGCTATTGCAAATGCCTTTTAATTGAACCTTCCTTTTACAGGCTTCCCCCAGTGCCCATCCCTCACCAAGGCTACAGATGCAATTGCAGTTCTAAAGAAGTTTAATTTGAAGCAAGGCTCCTCTCCATTCATTTTGGCTCCCAATCTTTTAATTTCCTATTTGTTTGCCTTTTACAATATTCTCTTTTACTGTCTTAGTCCCATCCACAAAATGTGACAGTAACTTGGCATATGACAATCAATCTCAGCACTTTCCTTTTTGCACTATTCCCTATCTTTCATTTACTTCAGCATCCTAACTTCAAAAACTTTGTGAATGTTCAACATGCCTCCTTCCCAAATATGTTACACTAAGGGCAATAAAGTGTCACTTGCAGCTAAAGGAATGCTACTGGGAGAGAAATCCAAACTGCAGTTATTATCTGAATATAAATTGTGCCTTCATTACTCTTTCGTCTGCTACTTTACCATCCCTGTCTGGCTGGTACTTGTACACATGAACATTATCACATTTATTTGTCTGCCTTTCTAATGTACATCATACTTATCAGTTGGATTGTTCCTTTTGAATTACAGTGTGTTCTTTTCTAATACTCAACAGGACAGCAATACTGACCACCATAAACATACACGTGCATGTATACATTTATATATATATATATATCTCCATGGCTGGAGATGCATTTTTCACTGCAAGTTTTGCAAAGCAGCTTCTCTTTCTTTAGCTACAAATTCAAAAGTTGAAACACAACCAACTTTAACTGCATCTCAGTTATGCTTAGAAAGTTCCTTCARTAACTGTTGTTATAGACACCATTTAATGTGAATATCAATGTTCCATAATAATTTAAAGACCAGTGAGCTTCCACTGTAGCAATATTTGAAGCAAYACATGAAACAAATACCTGGAGCCCATTTTAAACTGACATAAGCTGAAGTATGGAGGCGATTCTCACACCTTTTACAGCCCTCCCTTCATAATTATCTATACTCTGTCTGGTCTCTGCTGGGGCTCTGAGACAAACCAAGAAGGGAGAGTCAAGAGAAGATCTGTACTACCACTAAACTCAGGAATCAAGCTGAAAGGCTCACACCAATTCTTTCGGAGCAAAGCAGCAGAGGATTTCTCTCCAAGAGGATACAGGAGTGAGAGGTGATGACACATTTCTGCCCCCCAGGGATGGCTGGCAAGAACTTATGCAACTCTAAATCTTCACCTTTCAGCCCCCTGCATAYGACTACATAATAAAGAAGATAATTCCTTTTACAATATTTTAAAATAATCCTTATGGACCAGTTGCTGGTCAGGTAACAGTCTAAAAATTCACAATTGAAATTAAAGGASTTGATCCTAATCTGAAATTATACGAATGAGGATGAATTACTCTGCCACTAATCAATCTATTACATATTTTAATACTTTGTTTTTTCATGCCTGAAAACATGAGGGGATGAAGAAAGTCATGATCTTTTACTGAGGACTGAACTAGGTTTTGTAAACTGTGAGCTGAAAAAGCCAAAGAAATTAATTTAACAAATACGAGTTTCTCAGTTTGGCTTTAATCCTTGCTGTTGGGACACAGGGAAACATCAGTAATGAAAACACAATTTATTTTCATTGAATAGGACTAGGTTCTTAATCAATGTTAAGCTKGTGGATCTTCTTTAATAGAGTCATAAAAACTTATCCATCTGAGGAACTGCTATTTTGTATTTAGCTGATACCTATGTAGTAGGACTGCTGCATTAAATAAAGAAACTTAGTATCCTTAATGAATATTTCTACCATTAATAGTGATAAGATCTCTGTATCTATACAAAATAAAGCATCATTAAAAACAAATTAGCAAACCCCTGCAAATATAGCAAAAATTGTTGGAACCCCAAGCTAAAGGATATCCRTCTTGTATGGAACTTTAAATATATATATGCATATATGTGCACACTACACGAGGTGTATTGTGTCCGTACATGTTCCAGGAAACAGATGCCGAACTATCAATAGCAGAGAACACTGTTTTCATGAGATTTCTTCAATTCTTTGCCACATTTCATACTCGACCCAAAATACCTTTATTTAAAAAATGATCATTTTAAAAAGACAAATTTGTCAGCCCATTATTAATTTTCTTTCAGTCACCTCAAAGTGTTGGCTTTAGCAGAATGAAAAGTCTTCACATTTAGTGAGTGGATTAGGATTAGAAAAACATATAGACCTCAGCCTGACTGCTAGGACTGCTTTATATCAGTTTGTAAGTTTTGTGGGAATAAAAAAATTGCACAGATGGGACTATAACTGACCATAACCTGCTCTATTGTATTTCCAACAATCTCTAATTACAGCAACACACTAGAGGAAGAGATTTGAAAGGGCAGGTGATGGGATAGGAGAGAAACCTGTTTGACTTAAACAGCACAGGATCCCTCACCATCAGGGCTGATGTACATCAGCCTGACAGCTAATTAGGGTAGACATGAATTTTTCCAATGTAACAGATGTTCGCTAATCAGGCCAGATTTGGAGCCCTTGCGCCAGCAACATTTCATGCACAATTTAACTATCTAAAAGGAATAAACTACTTAATGCATTGTACTGGAGGCACAGCTGTTTCACAATCAGAAAATTTGCTGTCAAAGATGTTCTCTTTAAAACTGACATGTTTTTATATAACTCTGATGGGGTGTTTATAATGTATTAATAGTTGTCAGTAAGAGCTGCTGTCATCATCAAGAAGTAAAATATTTCTGAAGGTATATTAAAATGAACAGACTCCTTTCTCTTTCCAAAATCTATTTAGATAATTTACTTTGAATGTGGCCTGTTTAATTCTGAATGTACTTTAAACAAAAGGCTTAACATGTATCTTTCAGGTTACATCAATTACAAAATATACAAGTTTACCTTCTGACTAGGAAGTAAAGCTGAAATATCTTTTAGCTATAGTGGAAATTTATTTTATTTGCAAAAGAATAATAAACAGAAAATATACTGTGCTAAAATGATGGGAATGGTCTCCCTTCTCTTCATAAGAAATAAAACACATGATGGAAAAGTCAGATGAAAAGTATCCACAGGTTATATGGATTCATATAGACCATTACTTAGGAGACCAAGGAAAGAGTGTGTGAGATTTTTATTCTTGCATTTGAATTTCACAGACCAGATCCAGAGGTAAATGAGCAGTTCTAAGTCAATTTACTGAAAGCTAAGGGTCTTGCATTTTGTGTCTAAATTTAAGATACAATATCATCATCTGACTAACATAGTTTCTTTTTAATGGCTTGTTCTTTGCAGTTTTTTGACAATTTTTTAACCATGAGAAAAATCAAGTGATGTAAAATTTTACAGACTGCTGGAAAAGTTTGGACAAAAGTTGCACATCCTGTAGATTCTGACGGTATGAGATAGAGCACAGAACTGGAAAGAATATGCTGTCCTTGTCATAATGGCATCTAAACACTGCACGAATGCAGCTCCCGGTGAAGTCAGCTGGATTTGAAAGTCACGAGACACAGAAGCTATCAAGYTTGGTAAAGATGCCTGTGGCTATATATCTGTAAAACCCAGAACTGTTGTCATTCAGCATCTCGTAAAGGACAAAGTCTGAATCCTGTTCTCATGAATTTGGGCTCTACTTGCARCCTAATCTTTAATAAGTAATACAGAGTAGATAGAGTTAGAATACAAGTGAACAACAGGCAGCAGAGTCTGGTTCTTTAGAGAGAAGACTGGGGCAAAGGATTGTCCTTTCTTGGATCCTCAAGTCCAAAGTCTGAATGATGTCGTTCTTACCATCACTGCTTGGGAAATCTGGCTGTATTTTGGGGGAATCAGAAATTGGGTCAAGATATTTGTCCAAAAATATCAAGTTCTCTGTTTAAAAAAGACAAAGAAGAAGAAGAAGAAGAAGAAGAAGAAGAAGAAGAAAAAGAAGAAAAAGAAGAAGAAGAAGACGAAGAAGAAGAAGAAGAAGAAGAAGAAGAAGAAGAAGACGAAGAAGACGAAGAAAAAGAAGAAAAAGAAGAAGACGAAGAAGAAGAAGAAGAAGAAGAGGAAGAAGAAGAAGAAGAGGAAGAAGAAGAAGAACTAAGGTGAATTTTATAAGGGAAGCTGCTAAAAAAAGACATGCTAAGAGTTTCTAAGAGTCAAGGACAAAAGCAACCTTAAATAAACAGCAGGTATTGACTGTGTCAAAATACTGGGATAGATGAGGACATTCAGTGAAGAGGAATTGTCCAAAGAGTCAAGCATGATTTTAAGAGCTTTCACAAACATAAATAGAGACAGAAATTAGGGTGGAAACAAAATTAGTATTCCAAATAAGTGACGACTCAGTAAGAATATTGCTAATAATTTTTTTAGAAAGAAAAGTTACTATATAAGGAAAGCCTTTTTACTAATAATAATAACAATAAAGAGCTTGAAATAAATTACTTGGGAAATTCTGAAATTTTTAGACCAACTAAGACACACTACATATCCTTTGTTATAATGAGAATTTTCTGCTCAATAAAGACCTGATAGTTTTGGTTTTTAATTATATCTACAAGGTAAGGAACCAAAATTACCAAAATGGTGCAGAGCAGAAGAGTGAGCTGAACAATAAAAATCTAACCTAAATAAAATAATGACCAACAGTGAGAAACATTATGAAAATTACCAGCTATCTAAAGGATGCGAAACCTTTGGTTTATTGAGAGTACCTTATCCTGGACTTAWTGCAACTTCTTTTATAAAAAGAGAAAATTAAAAAGAGCTCTGAGATTTTAACCCTRCATATATATATTTAACTTTATTCACTTAAGGAATCCCTTCAGCTTCAAGCTAACACATACATGTTTGTCTCTCACGGCAGCGGGACACAAAGAATGCAGCCAACCTATATGGATTTCATTATAGCCTTGAAGCTGCATCTCACAACCTTTGAATTTAAAACTGGATTGGTATAATCCTGAAGAAGAAGGTTTGGTGGGCTGGAAAGAGATTGCAAGGAAAAGGCAATGCACGGCATTGATGAGAGGTGCTGCAGGAGCTTTACCCATGGAGAGAGAATAATTTTGTMTTCCTTAACATCTTCAGTAACAATCTGAAAGAAGTAATGATCTTAATGAATTCACTGTCATAATGAGCTAACAATGGTAATTTAGGAGGAGCTGAAAGTACCAGTAAGAACAAAGACAAATAATACAAAGGCACCCTGAGAGATTAAAAGCATAGGCGAAAATACTGTAACAAAATGAGGTTTGGACTGGAAAGACACAATTCCCAACGTATTTGTTGAAAAACAATTCAAAGCATGAATATTCAATGACAGAGTCAGACACTAACTGGCAATGCAAAATGGCAGAAGAGAAAAAAAAACCAACCAAAAATACCCCAACAGCCTATTTTATGCTGCCCATGCACCACCTTCAGAGCATGGGAAGTCAGGAGTCAGCCTTTTCTACAACACTGATGAACTTAAGAGAGGAATTACCATGCTGGCCCAGGCCTGCTAGCCATTGTGGGATCCCACACCTGACATTATGTTGAATAGCAACATCCCTTTCAAGAAATACGTGGCCTTTATGACAAGAAGAATAAGAACATAATGGATTCTCTTTTCTAACTGCAGSCAGTCAGGGAAGGTGGCTTTTATTCCTCCCTTTGCTCATTAGAAACTTTTGAGCACATTAAAAACAAACAAAATAAAACAAAAAACCCCCAACCTTCCAGAACTTGGAGATAGACAACCAGTTGAGGTCTTATAATGCTATAGGCACTCTGTTACCAGAAAAGTATTCATGAGATGGTAGGGTATGAACTATAGGGCACCAACAAAATCATCTGGACACAGAGAAGACTATGTTTCAGGGACAAAAGCGTTTGTACAGTCACTTCCACTAAAGGATAACAAAAGTACCAACAAGATACAAGTCAACAACATATCTGATTTTATGGTAACATCTGGTCCACTTCTCAGCAGCACCTTTTTTGCTGTTCATTTCTTCCAGCCTCCCATATACCCTCTTTCACTGAAGCCATGACTGGGGCTGTGGACCCTGTGTGAATCCATTTCAAGATGTAAAAATATGTGCTACACTCCTTCCAGTGCTCAGGATAAAGCCAAAACACACCTAACTCTTCTTTCCATCTTCACCCCAGAAAATTCACCACTGGAATAGCAGCTTRAAAGAAGCAGTGAATGTTTGAACCACATTTAAAGCAGATTGAACAAAACCCTAGAAAATATCACTGTGTTGTGAGAACTGTCGTCATACTGATCAATAGCGTCTAATTGTTACTTAGGTTCCCCCATCTGTTTGTAGCCATCTGTTGTTTCTTATCTTATATTTAGGGTGTCTACAGGCTGGGTACAGAGACACCCAAGCTGGCCTCATACCCTCTACAGAAGCACTGAGGAGTATGTGGGGACAGAGACACCTTGGGAGCCAGAGGAGGTCTGGAAAAGTGAAAGCGGTTTGCTCCTCTCCGTACGAACGTATGTCAGGGCTGTACTCACGCGCTGCACTGCTTCTCTAACCACATTGGTGTGCCTGTGCAGATAGAAAGGCAATTTTCCATGACCAGCCTCTAAGATGTTCCTCTGTAAGTGGGACATATAGGATAAGGGCTGATTAAGGGTTTTTTTAATGTGCAGCTCTGTTAAATATTGAAGCCTGTTACAGCTCACCTTGTCAATTGCTAGTCTAGGAATGGTAAAGTTTTCTGCAAAGGATGTATAAGAGCCTAGAATGGCAATGACCACACAGGAGAACWCTTATGCCTGCCCAATGACTGCACAGACTCTTCAGCTAAAATTATTGCTGTAAACACAAACGCATGCATACGGTTAACATGAACTACTATAGGGGATCTATACTTTGCCATTTCTTTGTAGAATCTGTACAGATTCAGAATGCCAAAATAAAACCATTTGAACTCTAAACTACCAATTTCATAACAAAATAAAATTGTAAAAAATAGCTCAARAAAAGAATTAACAGGACTAGCCAGAAAAATTCTCTCACTGTTTAAAACAAACATAGCTCTACTAGCAAGAACAAAAATTTGGCAAACTACCCAAGACCTCAAACCTTCTATGATCCTTTATCAAGCCAATGTTGCACAACACTGACCAGAATTTAGGAAATAGTGTATCTGTGTCTTCCTAGTAATCGATGGAATTTCTAATAAAAAAGAAATATTTACAAATAATAAAAAAACCCAAATACTATAAAAGAGGTTTCTGAGCTGCCTGGGAAATGTGAGTTGGGATTCTCCTCTACTCAACTACATGGCAATGTTCTTTCTTCCACAAATGGAGTCAGCCTCATGCACAGAGCGATAGAACCAGCTTAGGGTCACACCTCATCTATTTTTAATCAAGGCTCCAAACTTAGATGTCAACTTTACAGGCACAAATTCCAATTAGGCCACAATTAGAAGTACCAAAGCATTATATATAAAGCTGAGTTCTGGAAAAGTGAAAGTTGTTCGCTTCTCTCAGTACGTATATATGGCGGGGCCATACTCCTGTGCTGCGCTGCTTTCCTAACCACACTCGTGTGCTTGTGTGGAGAAAGTGGTAATTTTTCCATGACAACATATGAAAGACAGTTTTTTGTATAGAAAATAGACATGCCCATAATTGTTTGGAAAGGACTAATGAATACTTGGCTATAAAAATTYGGACAATAGTCCCAGTTTTGCGGGCCATACACTAGTGGCAGAGATTTCTAGACCTCAGTGAAAATGTTTTTGTAATGATTAAAATAGAAAAAGATTAAAATAAAAAAATTCAACAACATTACAGTTGCAACCTAACATTTTAAAACAGATTAAAACTCAGTTTGGAGAATTCAGTCTGTTGCATTGAAAAAAATTAGTGTCAAGTTCTTGAAATTAATCAGCATTTAACCGAAGGACATTATTGGATTCTGTGCCCATTCAGATGTCCCAGTCTTTAGCTCTGATCTTGTAGGTTCTCTGTGAAATTTGGTATATCTGAGTAAGTTTTTATATACAACAATGTGTAGAGGAGAGCAGTCAATATGAGACTGAGAATATCACGTTAGTATTATCAGGGAAAGACAAGATCAAGTACAATGTGGACAAGGAGCTAACAACCAACAACCAATTTTCAAAACCAAAACTTTATGGTATGTCCCRTGCTTTCTTTTGACAATTTGTTTGCTACTTACTGAATGCCTGAAGTGGCACGCTTACTTCACACACTGATCAAGTATATTCGGGGGTTTTCCCCCTGGGCATTCCAAACCCTGAAATTTAAACTAGTACAGAAAAACATTGTCTGGTGACTATTCTGGTTCAAAAAATTTGATAGAATCGCTAGATATTTCCGGAACAGAAAACATAAGAATGGACTTTATGTTTTAGATTCTAATGCTTCACATAAAAGTGCAAATGCTGTGCTATTCCCCCACTTCTCCCAAATTGCCCCAAGTACAGCAGACAATGATTTTGCAATTGCTTGATTTTTTTTTTCCTGTGTATCGGTGTTAAAATATGCAGATACTCAACTCTCTGCCTAATGACACCTTATTTTAAGACCAAACTAGTAAAAATATGAGGCACAGAAATGGCAGCTAAGTATATCCAGCTTGGGAGAGAGCTCTGTGGTTAATGTGCTCCGAGAGCCTTTGCAAGCCAATAGACTTTCCAGTGGAATATGGCTGCAGATCAAGTGTAATCATTTCAGCCACTTTTCGATTTATGGACAGGGTGAGTAAATAGCTTATTCTAACATTTGGCTTCTTGGGGGCCAAAAAGCTTGTATAAATTAATGGCATGTATAAGTACATACTGCTGCACTGTAACGATGCAAAACAGGAGGCATTCCAGTCTGTTCTTTCAGCAAAAGCTCTGCTATGCTGCAACTCATCACAGTAGCGCTTTATTTGCATCCCTGCAAGCTACTCATTGTGTTGCTACTGTTTTATCATTTTCCTAGCTACTTCTGTTCATGAAAGGTTGTTTCATCTTGTCACTGTGAATAAATCTCTCTTTTTATACCATACATCTCATTTAAAAGCTGGCTCAAGAAAAAAACCAGACTGAATTAAGTAATTTTAATCAATTTTTTGTTATACATCTTGCTTCATCAGCAGGTTTTTTATCAACAGAAAGGTACAGAGCCTGGATGTGATCAGTGATAGGCTGTGAGTCAAAMACTTAGGTCAGTCACTGTCCCACTCCACGAACTCAGACAAACAACTTCATCCGCAGCTGCTCTTCTCCCCTTGCCGTCTATTTACCTTTTTGGTCTTACACTGCACTCAGAGTTAGACATCTGAATAAGCAGCTTGCCAAAACTGGTATGTGCTACTGCAGCTGTACTGTGTCTTTGTTATATTTCTCTTACAGTGTTCATGATCATCATCATCATTATTATCATTATTAATAACAATATACAAATATAACATGGAGTAAATGAGCAGTCCTTTCCAGTGGCTAAATTTAATGGGAGGAGGAGGTGTGAAAAGGCACCATGAATTGGAAGCTGCAGTCTGCCTGGATGGTTCCACTTGGTCTACGTAGCAGTAGATGAACTCATGGATCACCACTATCTTTGTAGGTGGGTTTTTTGACCTATTCAGTTTTGCATATTTTATCTCTCTTAAAAAGACTGCATGTGTCTTCAAATCTTGCCAAGATCTGGTCTCAGCTAAACAGCCTTCTCTGAGACAACATGAGACAACATTACTCTCAGTTCTAGAACTTAAACCCTTCTGGAAAACTGTGCCTATTGCAGAGCATCAAACCCTCTGCATTATTCATATTCACTTTTTATTGTCCCCTTACATTTCCAACCGAAATAAAAATATCTAAAAATAGATTTAGTCAAAAAGAAAAATTAGGCAACTCTTCTTATATTGATGACATTTTCATACTGAGTCAAAAGATCAGGATGTGCTAGTTTGATACACAGAYGACCAACAAAGAAAACCATGAAAATATTGCTATTTTTTCAAATGAACAGAAGATTGCTGTCAAATATAGGGAAAATAGGTTTTCCTGTCTGGTCTGAYGGCTGCTGTACCTGAGGTTCTGGATCATGACTGCATCTGGTCTAAACAATATTAAGAATGTGTATGGAAAATGAAAGATCCCACCTTCTTTACATACAGGTGAGAAAAACATGGACCCAACTGCTGCCTCTACTGCCTCGAGGAGTAAAAGCCAGCAGAAATTTGTAAAAACATCTTCTATGTGCAGAAGCACTCTGCATACAGAAAAAAATTGTAGCCTACATCTCTTCTGGTTTTAGCTATTTTTTTGCCTTTTTTTTAATGAAGGACAATGAATGAATTTTTGATGTTCCAATATCACAGAGCTCACCACAATTTTTTTTTTGTAAAAAAATTACAAAATCTCTTTAGAACAAGTTGTTATAATATTGTTTATAATATCCTGTTATTAAAATCCATTCTTCGTATAGAAACCTACAATGGTGACCAACTGACCTCTTAACTTTTTTGTCAACAGACAGACTTGGCTCTGTGAATCTCCTTTGTCTCTCTCAAGCAGACTTTCCACACTTTTAACCTTTCTCATCTGTTCTGCAAGTCCTCTCCTAGTTTTTATCATCATTTTTTTACAGTGCAAGCTTATGTTCAGCTGACTGCCTGCTCTGAGATCCAAGTAGTTGCAATTGCTTCCCAAGAAAGAATTCCCCTTGTGTATACAAAGCACCCCTTTGAACTGGATATGCCTGAAAAGGGATTGCATGAGAAGCTTCCTGCAGTGGCCAGAGATAACTGCAGTTCTCAGAAAGTTCCTCCATCATTGCATTAAAAGACACTGAGGCATGGCATTCATTACACTCAAAGTGCAAATGTGTAGATTTCAATGTAGATATGTAAAAAAATACCTTATTTTCTTTTATTAGTAATATTTTTTAGCAGTTTCTAGCATGAGCAATGGCACATTGGGTGAACATTCCTTTACAGAAACCATTTGGAGGTTGAAATAGTGATAAAGACAAAGAACTTAAGAGAAAACACCACTTCTTCCCACCAATGGCTTTTGCCAATCTATTTGATCTCTCAGTGTTCTTGGCCATCCATCTAGGGGGAAGAAATAAAAATACGACTCTCTCAGAATCATTTTAATATGTGAAATTATTATTAAAAAGGGCACAAACAAAATATTATGAGACCGTAGATTTAGTCTTCTGCATTTTCCAAAATTGCTTTCTACTTATAACTTTGACAACAAATCTCTAACAAATTGAGAATATTTGGTAAAACAATAGCAACAAATTGCTGCAGTCACATGATGAACTTTCAGCTGCCAAGTGTCACCCAAGAGAGAATTTTCATAGCTGAACTGCATAATCCTCAGAAAAATAAGCATTTGTAATAGAATTACAGACAGACTTTCAACTGCAGTATTGGGAATAGTGATATTTAACAAACTGGTGGTTATGTTTTCATTTTATTCTTTTTTAGAGCTTGCACATGTAATCATTTTAAATAAAACTCACAGCAGACCTCAGCTACCTAGAAGAATAGATCATGGAGGCTACCTAGAAGAATAGATCATGGAGGACAACCAAGATAAATCAGAGCACAGATAACACAAAACATATTTAAGTTGCTCTACATTCAGGAAATTCAACACTGGAAAGTAATTGCTAGAGCACAGAATCAAGTCAGTATAGAAAATTAAAAATATAAAATATACTAAGTGCAATTAAATTTAATTAAACTCAGGTCATCTTTCTAAATTCAATGGTTTCAGGTGGTCAAAAAACAACAATTTTTTCATAGTACAAAAGTACTGACAAAACTACACACTTTCAATATTTGGTACTGGTAGCATGCATTAGTTGTTAAACAAAAATATTGCCTGGATGAACACAAAATAAGTAAGACTTTTTACAAAGTGATTGAGCTATCAGAAGTTCAGAAAAAAAAAACAACCTAGCATCAGAATAAGTAGAATGAAATAAGAATATAGAAATATACTCAAAATAGGAACATTTTCTTCTGTCTAAATATAGATTGTACTTTGCTTTTCGTATACAGAAGAATTAAATGGATAGTCAAAAGTAGTGCTTGAACTAATACCTACACTAAGAATGACTACATCTTTTAGGATTTTCCCCTCTTTGAATTTAACAATGCAAATTTAACAATGGATTCTGCCCAATGATTGCAAATTTCAGCAGTGACATTCCTGACGGAATAGCCTGATTAGAAAATAATTGTACTTCTTTTCAGCTACTGTTWCCTCACCCACACTTTTCATTTCCTATAAGGTACAGTGGCAAAACCGCATCTTTCAACTCTCCCTCTTTTATCTGATGTAGTGGATGACAGGTAATCTAGCTGAAAGTTCCTACAATTGCACCACCAGAAAAACACTGGCTGATGAAATCTGAGCAGTTATCACACTAACCATCACCTGTCAAGCCTCCTGCTTCAATTTAAGGGTGCATCAATTTTCTGAAGAGGAAATCAAGGGCAAAGAATAAAAGCGCTACAGATAAACACTGACAAAGGCCCTTTCTGGTTTTTTTTTTTTTTATTTATGATGGGATGTACTATCATAGGTTGCTCTGTGAGGTTTTATCAACTGTCCTGATACATCCCAGATAGCTTGGAATTCTTTGGCCATTGATGAAGTGCTATACTTGCACTTACTGAAAGGGCAGAAGATTTCTAACTGAAAATTACTTTCACTAAATACCACAAAGATATTGAAGTCAGAAAGAGCAAGGAGATGGAACAAATGACAGCTGCGTATAACAATGAACTTCTCTGTTCTCTGAGCTGGCAGACAAGGCTGGTTAGAGAAAGAACATGAAACAATGTTTCCTTAAAGCCAGGGAGCATATTGTGTAAAGTGTCAGGCACAAAGAGTTCATATGTTCTCTGTAGTGAAATGTGAACACATTTGCTGCTGACTGTATTTACCATGGACTTACCCAGCTCTCCAAAATAAAGTACCGTGGGACCTTCTTACAGGTGGGGGAAAATTACAAATTTCTCAGGGAAAAGGAAAAGATGCCTCAATATCAAAGCGAGCCAAATTCAGGTTGCGAGCAAGTACATTCAACATCTCTGACTTCCATGGAATGAGAACATCCAGTCAGCAGTCAGCCTGACTTGTAGGTATAGATTATGTTGGCCTTTTCAGATGTTCTTCCTCTTGTTTACAAAATCAGCAGAGGGAGAGACTCTCAGTTCAAATGTGACTCTTTGATAGTTATCCTGCAGGGGATAAGTAACATAAAGAGAAGTAACATAAAGAGAAGTAATAGCAAGAAAAACATCCTCACACAGACTCACACCCAGCTATGAATATCTCATAAGACTCTGATTTTGCCCCAGTGTTTCCAGTTTCCTTATCAATTATTAGAAGGGGATCAATAGATCCCAATAAAGCCTATGGGTGACTTCCTGATGACTTCCACAGGCTTTCAACTGAACATAAAATATTGAGATACGTGCAACCTCTGTTCCAGGCAAGTGTTAGCCAGAGTAGAGTGTTGTGGGTGCAGGAAAAGCATAAGACATATGAGTTCATGAAGGACTCTTTAATTCAGAGTGACCGTTGTGGTTTTCCCTTTTTTTGTTACTTCTTCATTCAGTTGTTGATATTTCAGCCCACAGTAAAGACAAGAGATGTGGATAAATGCTACAGGCAGTCAGTCATGCGAAAGCTAGCTGCTTTTCTCAGCAAGACAGCATGCCAAGTTTGGGATTCAACAAGATATAATGGAGATAGATCAGTTCAACAAAGTTCACAGTTCTCACTGGATAATATTCTTATATTCAYGTCAGGCCCCAAGACAAGGCCCTTGATGCTGACAACCTTGTCAGGTGGCAAATTGTAAATTCTGTCAGTGTTGCTCCTGTCAGGAGTATTTTAAGCAGGGCAACCTTCAATGGAAAAAGTGACACCGTCTTCTGTAAAGCCTGCAAATACCCACTAACAACAGAGCAACACATTAGGAAAAGCTTGTGCTTTATTAGTCTGAATTCATCAAGCAGTTTGCACAAATTTTTCTCAACAACTGCATCAATTGCAGACTGTTTTAGATGACAACTCAGTAAAACAATCACAAAGAGTTAGGGTTGCTCCTCGACTGGATGACAACATTTCTAAACAGAATAACAGTAATTCCACCAAAAAGATATTTTGAACTTGCTTTCTGGTTTAGAAGTTCGTCATTTGCAGTCTAATAATGTTTTCAAATTTTCTGCACAAATATGAGAAGTAAAAATTGCTTTCTGCTACGAAAGCTTGCTTTCTTGAGAAATCATTTAACTTTGAGAGTTGAAGTTCAAAGAATTGCTAGAGAAACCCAAGACAAAGTATCTAAGCTCTTTCATATTTTTAACTTTATCAATGTTTTGAAGGATTGACTTATGAGTTTGAGTAGCTGAATATGGCAATCAACAAAACCTTAAACAAAAACCACTCGTGTCTAGTAAAGGTTCCAGGTGAATATTTAATCAAGTTGAAATGTGTGACATCTTCTGGGTTCATCAGTCCTTTCCCTAAATTCTGGAGATAATTTGAATAATCCCAGAGGGAAAATAATTTACAAAAAAATAACTACAATATTAGGTTCTTCTTCAGGAAATTATATTCTTTACTTATTCAACCAGCTTCATTTAACAAATATTATCTATTTTACTTTTGCAAATATGCAGTAGGATGATTTYGACAGTTCATCTTAAATGATACTAAAAATGCATTACATTCAAATAACTCCATGTTTTGAAAAGTTATACTCCTGATGCACTTACATGATACATTTACCACCTCCTTTCTAAGGAATACAACTAATTTTCCTTTTTTATAATGGATTCTAATCCAGCCTTAAGAATACCCAGCTAGTTCAGGTGGTTCTGTGCTATACCTAAGTCTGTCCCACAGAAATCTTGCAAGAAAACCCAAAAAATCCTAGCAAACTTTCCATTGGTATGGTTGAAGGCCCACAGTCACGGGCGTCTGTCTTGGTGAGGGACAGAGGTGATGAGAGGTAGGAGGAGAGTCAGAGAATGTCCCTGGAACTGGGTATGTGGAAAGGATTGGAAGAGAGAGGCTAAAACATGTGAATATAATAACTATTGCTAGATTACGGTCACACTGCAAGCCACGTGACAGTTTAAATAAACAGGTAACAAGTGTGGCACATTGCTCAAATTTTCTGAGTAAAAAGCAGTTTTTCGTATGTTAGGACATGCCTTATTACAATTTTAGGGTTATTTTAGATATCTGGAAATTTTTTGAAATTGGTACGTCCTCCCATATTTCAAGAACTCATATTTGACCAGGAGCAAGGGTCTATATTAGGGAAAGCATGAGAGCACATACTTAAATTCATCATAGAGCCAAAATTTTTAGCAAATATTTGCAGAACAGAAGTGGTTTTCTGAGAACWCATGTTGTCCCAAATTCAATTTACACTTCCTATGTGTAAGTAGTGCTAATATCCTACTAAGAAAATTAAGATTTTAGACTTTGGTGACAGGCTCAACCCCAGACTCTATAGACAGAGCTTGGGACTTTCCATCACAAAATTATTGAATGATTTGAATGTGGTCTGTTTTGTTTTGATGTGTTGTGAGACAGCAATCATCTACTGAAATAATTTACTGAAATCTGAACTAGATTTGGATCCTAAAGTCATAGAAACCCCAAGATTGGTAGAACCAGAGCCTTGTTTTGAATCCATCCGTATTAGTATGGTCTTTGCCCTGTAGGACTTCAAGAATGTGCGGTGAGGATTCGTACTATAAAAGCAATATTTTTAGCAAAACATCAATGAATGTGATGTCTCAGACATAATAAAACCCAGAAAACCCCAAGTATAACAGAAATGAATAAATAATAGTTCTCGATTTTATTGAACATTTGCTGTAGTATTTACAGTACCATATTTTACAGTATTTAATCAGAGGTTTCAGTAAGAAGCTTGCTTGCCAAAGCAAATACTATTGGCAAAATTGGTTTATTATTAACCACTGTGCATTATTAAGCAATTTTAAGGAGCAAAAAAAGAGGTTGTTAAAAAAACCCCAATGGCTTAACCTAGATGACAACATCCAAACTTATTTTACTTTCCTGTTTGGCATCTATGAACAGGCATAAATTCAGTGTGTATGAAAAATGTCTTGCTATATCTTCTGCTAGCTATGGGGGTTCTGGCTAAAGAACTAGTGAGGGAATGGAAAGGGAAAGGAAAAGGGAAAGGGAAAGGGAAAGGGAAAGGGAAAGGGAAAGGAAAAGGGAAAGGGAAAGGGAAAGGGAAAGGGAAAGGGAAAGGAAAAGGGAAAGGGAAAGGGAAAGGGAAAAGGGGCCCAAAGCAATCCTCCCTCTTTGGTACTTCAACCAAATCATATGTTTCAGATGTTTCCATTCAAATGACACTAGTTCCTCAAAAAATATTTAAAATATTATTCTGTGGAAAGTCCTTGACTTTTGTTGCCCAAACTCTGACAAAACTTCTTTCACAATATGCAGGGTTGCCTTTACCCCTGTTATATTGTACAATCCAAATCTGATGTAGCTATACTGCAGTGGACAGGGTGCACATTCCCCTAACCCCACAGAAGTGCTTTTGTGGAAAATGTGAATATTTCCAAATTTTGGCCAAACCAGCACAATCAGGAAGCAGACTCAGTGAGGTCCATGTGCCATGTATGCCCCGAGAACACAGCAGTCATGTCTGAGGTCTGCCAAGTACATTTGGACAGAAGGAAGAATTTCCAGACTGGGGAATGCAWAGTTACTCTCTCAAACCCATGGCCAAGGTCTCCAAGGTGCTGGACATTTTGTAACAGGGTCCATATTCTTATCTGCAAATTTAGGGACCCACACGCAGGAGCGTCTTGCAGCATGGTGTATAACACGTGTGGGAATAGATTTAGTAGGTCAGTTTGTTTTAAACAAGTATAATCAAATTTTATTTTATTTTTTTTAAATAGCATTGTGCTATTTCTGGGCTGTTGAAGCAAGTTGAGGAAAATCACCCACAAAGCAAAAGGAACATGGCAAAATGTTCCTGCAGTGTGTTGCCTTATTACATTTAAATGATTTAATGACAAGTAGRGGATTACAGGAAAACACAATGCACGCTGGAGGTAGCAAAGGACACCCGCTGCCTGTACTGTGAAATTCAAAATGGATTCCAGGAAGGGAGCACAATGCCAGGCTCCTTTAACTATTGCTCCTACTTCCTATACTATTATTACTGCTCACCAGTCTTGAAGTCTGAATGACAGTGGTCTGAGCCCTTTCAAACAACAGCAAGAAGGTCAATTTTTGTAATGAGAAAATGGAAGTGGTGGTGCAGTGGATCGCTGAACCTTACAGTTTCTTCTACGATAAAGTAGCAGTGCTCAATCAAATTATGGTGTAGGAACACAGTGACACCACCACCATGAAATGCACAACAGATGAACTAACAAAAGCACTTAAATCTGTGTAAAGCCAGTGTGATACCGAAGCTAAGTTTGCTACTACTTTCACACTGTAGAATCACTGTAACCCCTCACCAGCACAGCAGAAATCTCTAGACCAAAGGAAAATCGCGTTGCTTACAAAGCCACTCTTCTCTCCTCGCTGCTTAGATCCCAGTCACACAGTAAATAAAATCTCTGGTTGGAAAGACTTATTGAATGAGCTATTCCAGAGAATTAAAATGCTTCATGTATACAAAACCCTGCTTTGATTAATACTTTAGCTCCGCTTGTTCTGGGACTTTGGAACTTGCTGCAGGTGAGCAAGCCAGCATGAATAACCTCGAGGTTTTAAAATACTGTCAACAGATCTGCAATTACCGTACTCCAAGACCACAGTGTCTTTGTGCTTGTGCATAAAGCTTTGCAAAGGAACAAAAATTAACAGCTGTAAGCTACAACTCTTTCACCCTTGAAGCCTTGCACAGTAGTTTAATGAGTTTGAAGTACCTCTGTGTCCTATTCACCGCATCACTTTCAAATACAGTAATATTAAGGGTAATGCCTAGCAACAATATTCACATGTTCATCAGCTTCACAATTTTACTTTAATTTGTGTCCCTTTAACAGCCTAAGTGACTCTAATGAAAGGGAGAAAACCTTAGCACAATAAATCTGTGAAAGAAATTACAGACACAAACAAGAAACCTGAGGAATAAAGCAACTAGAATGTCAGAAAAAAAGTAAGAAATTGTCTGGTACTCTGAAGTACCAGCTGATCGACAGAAAATGTGTGTTATTTGCCCAAGAACACCAGATTAGGAGAATTACTTTAAAAGAGCTTGATGATTTTCTTAAATTGCACTTTTTCTAATGAGAATGATGGAGAAACACCAAGTAGTACATGCAGGACACTTTCATTCACAGACATATAGAAGAAATAAAAATTATGCATCTACTGAGGAAGTTAGACAACAATTAACCAAGTCTGAGAGATGTATCTTTTTTTTAAATTTTGAAAGGAATGAACTAATCTTTAAGGGCTCAAAACCTGCAAATGAGATTTACCCACAAAGATTTTCTAACACAGCAACAAGCAGCCAGTGTGATGGGTAAACTTTTCTTGTGCAGTTTCTGTCAGTCAGTCTATACTTTAAAGAAGGGTTTTGACTATTCGTGTAATTTACTTACACTCAAGAACATGCAGTACTATTATGCCAGGCAGCAAGGGTGAAAAGAAATACCAGCCCTATGCTCTGATGCATATTTTCCTATATATTGGGGAACATCCTCAGTAGTCCCAACTGTCACAGGAAGTCCCACTTGCCTCTGCAGCTCRGCTCTGAACAATTCAGAAAGAGCAGATACAAGCCAAGCTTCTAAAATGTGAAAGGGGCAGTATTTCCTTAGCTTACAGCCTACTATAAAATCATCTAATTTCAATATTTTGGCAATTTTTACCTGATTATTTCTAAAATGTGTCAATAATTAATGCAAAATATAATATGAAACAAACATTTATTTACAACTTTAATATGTTCTGTGTTCTACTGAAATCAAAAGATTATAAGGAATTTTGATATTAAGAAACTTACACTTACCAATCACTTTCGAAGATCTCACTTAACCTCATGACAATTATATTTAGAACACAGTTAGAGCCTTATTTTCTTATTTTCACAAAACTGGTGAAGATTTCAGTGGGAGATCTTCATGCTCTTGATCAGAACCTCCTGCTCTTCGGCAAGAGTTCATCTACTGACTTTATTTTCTCTGTTTGTGCAAGTTGACCCCCCCCCACCCCCCCCACTGTTTATGTGTTTTGTTTACAACAGAAGTGATTGTGTTTATTTGCTCTTCCAACAGTATATGGAATCTTTAGGAAGCTCGGGATGGGACATATGCTGTTTTTTTTTTAAATGGTACTGATTGGCTGAACAGATGAGTCATGACACCATCTCCACTCCCTTCTGAGGTTTGCCATTGTTCCCTTGGCATTCCCGCTCTCCAGCAGGCCAAGCTTTGATGCAGAATTAGGAGTTCATTTAAATGCCTATTAACAACTGAAAGGCTGTTTTCTTGTGAAGTTCTATAAAAAACTTCAATACTTACTATTTAYGAAGCATTTGAAGTGATATTAATACTGTGGGATCACTAGTTTCAACAGTAATTAACGTGTTTTTTGCTGGCATGAAAATGATAGTAACTGTTAAGAGGCACACACTGGAACAACATATCAGATACAATATTGGCACTGAGTCRCTTTTAAAATACAGATAGTGTTTTAGAAGTCATTTATCTTCCCATTCACATAACTAGAACAAGAATTCTTCATACAGACCTYTAGAGAAAGCGAACAAGCTGGGTTYTCAGCCCCCACAGGCACTGCCAACCAGCCACATGATTTGATTCTTCTCACACACCATAGCCAGGTCTTGGTTATGTTCCTGTATCACTGGGCTGAGCACAACAGAAAAGCCTCCCCAGGACATAYTTTGTTTTTAAAAGATATTAAATTTTAAAAGATATTAAATTAAATTTTTTCTTCTGAATATTCTGCACTCCCACTGAAATCAATGACAGCTGAAAGCAGTCAGCAATTCCAAGGACTATGCTCTACTTGCTGAATACTTCCATACTGCTACAGAATACAGCACTATTTTTTAGTTACAAAGAAGCCAAGATTGACTCAAAAGTTTTCTTTCTCCCTTCAGTCTAAATCACTTTTCAAGATTAGAATTCTCCTTAATAGCATTTATTTTATTTTTTTAGAGCTATAGTTAGAATATCTCCTTCTTTATGAAAGTCTTATGATGGGCTTCTTAGTTCACAATTACTGCAATTCAAATATTCAACTATTTATGATGCAAACRGCCTGCTTTTACAGTAGGTGTCCATTTGATTTCTCTACTTATATACACGTATATGTTTTGTGTCCTTAGTTAATCAGCAGGGATATCACTTAGAATTTGCCCCTTTGGAACAAGAACTGCTTTATGCCTAAAGCTAAGCTTGTGGTGAACCCTGCTAAGTCTTAGAAGAAGGACTGCACACCYAATGATGCTGAATTTATTCAGATTCCTCTGGGCTGATCCTGCAAGACGTCTACATCATTTTGAATCAGACTTTGCAACAGTCAAACAATTACTAAGGAATAAAAATACTTGAGAATTTTTTTAGCACTAAGTCAATACTCAGGTGGAGCAGAGGGTCTGATTTAATCTAATAGAAATTAGATTTAATGGATGACTGGTTGTAGGTCACAGGGATGTCAGTGTCAGGCTCACCAGACACGACATACTCTGTGCCTCAGAGGGATACATGTCTTAGCTGCAATCTGCTAACTAGGTGTACTGTGATAAAATCTGTGACCCAAAACGCAGCCTTTACGCACAGGCCACTTTCAAGTGGTACAGGATTTTCACACTGCTGGGCTAGTCCCATGAATAATAGTGTCAGAGAAGCAGAGTATTTCATTCATGCTTTGAACTGCAAGGGAACATGCAGGGCACACATACCACAGCTCCTGCCAACGCTGGTGTTCTTGCCCCTTTTTGCAATAGGGTGAGCACAAAGTTGCTGAAAGTCCTCAGGACTTGGGCCATAGCTTGTCACTGCACAGAGGAGGTGTCCCAATGGGCCTCTGTATGTAAAGTCAGAACCAGGGACTGCAGTAGATTCTGTACCTCACCCTTCAGCCCACAAAGCATTCTTCCCAGGAGACACGCTTTCCTTTAACTCAGCAGCAACCATCACGAGGCAGTGAAGGAAAAATCAGCTCTCTGTTCTTCTGGTGGGAGCAAGCAGAGGTTTTTAAACAGGGCTCTAGCAACCTGAAGACTGGTATCTAACTATTGTTGTTTGCCAGTTGGATGCTACCACTGGGAAAGGCCTGTTAAAACCATCCTGCAGCCATGCAACTGGTGTATATACAAAAAAAATCCCCGCAACAGATTTCCCTGTTTAGGGTGCTGGGGTTTGGGGGTCTGGCTTTTTAAATTTTTTTTTTACGAATTAAAGTGATTACGCTAAGTTATATCAAACACTGTCCTTTAAATTATCTTTAGTGCTTGTCTCCAGGTCCAAGGAGCATGCATATTTCATTATCTTAATATTAATCTAATTTTAAATTTAAAAAATACAGTAAGCAAGTTTGCTAACAGATTATTCTTATCAGAGTGTGTGAGCACAAGAAATAATAAGAACTGTCTCTCAAAAAATATTTTTGTCTGAGAGACAGTTCTTATTATTTCTTGTGCTCACACATATTTTTGCCAAAGTGAACTGTCCCTTACTAGCTGGTAGGCTCAGAAATGCTATCCAGTCTCCCAGACAGTCCCACCTAAAATGAGAATTCAGGCTCATCACAGGTATATCAAGGAGTGACATAGAATTAAAAGCAGGAATTTCACGTGACAGATGTGTGGCTTACTCCTTTCATCCCACTGAATTTTTATTATAGGAGTCTTCAAGTTCATAGCATGTTAGCAGACCTTTAGTCATGGTATATATCAGTTGGCAGGGGCTGGATAGGAAACAAGTGGTTGGAAACAAGCTGAAATAAGAAATCAGTAAGAGCTTTTTCGGCTGGGTGCATGTCTTGATTCTTTGATACATTTCTGTGGAAGTAAGGACAAAGTGAGGAGCTCAGCAGACTGGAGAACAGCAAGGTCACAGACATTGACACAATACACAGTCATGCAAAATATATATGGCAGCTGATACTTGGATAGAAAGACAGGGTTGCCAGAGAGATATAAAGAAAAGCTATGAACATTTATTCTTTTTTGTAGCCCAGAAGATGAGTTAGCTGGGTGCTGAACAGATAGAACTGGTGGCTGGTGTCTGTTGCCATTTAACAAAACTACCGGTCAGCTGAAGCTGAGGCACAGTCGGCTGCTTCATCATAAACATTTTGTTGTTTAACAGGCAAACTCTTCCTCACCACCCCTGCAGCTTCATTTCCTGAGTCTGTTTCTCTTCTCAGAACTCTGTTTCCCTGCATGGCAATACCATTTCTGTTTCTTGATATTATCTTGGCTTTCTATTTTAATTTTATGCAAACCTCCACCAATAAAATTCATATCACCTGCATGTTCCATCAGTCCCATCGACAGCCTTCTCACTGTTCCAGAGAAGAAAATAAAATGCAGAGTAACTGTGCCATAAATCACAATTTTGTATGGTGTACGTTCCATGTTAATTGTAGGGAGCAACAGTAAACTTGCCTGAGAGCATATTCCTCAGCTTATTCTGCTGCTATTGCAGCTCATGCACTTCTGTGACATAAGCTTCTCCTGCTTAAAACAGTTTACTTCACAAGATAGCTTGGCATTTCTACTCATCCCAAAAGCTAGCCCACCAGTCATCTTCAGCAAGGCCAACAATTGCTCACAGGTCAAGCAGCCTCCAGATATTACAACACTATCATTGTTGGTTGCAATTATAATCAGTCTATCCTTGTGTAGGAGAGATGAATTCCCTTTCAAAATACCTTTGATACGAGTTGTTTGATTGAAGGGAGTTTATAGAGCAAGACATAGGTATGTTTTCAGAGAGAAGAGAACAAATATGTGACAGATGTCAGTCATGTTACTTAATGCACTGCTGGAAAGAAACACACTTGAATGCTACAGGATAATAGTTTCACAAAGACAACCAGGAGAATATTAAGCAGAGCATGCATAATGGACCCATAGACAACCATTCAAACAGATGCAATTAGTAATCAGGGTTGCAAAGTAAACCTTCAGACCAACATGGTTTATCATTTGAAGGGTAAAGACATAAATTTTCTTGCTGCTTATCTTTTTTGTTTCCTGCTTGCTTGTTGAGCCATTTGTTTTGGGGGAAAGTTTGTGAGAATGCTGACAAAGTTGGGACAACCCAACAAGGTCTACAATCAAGCATCCTCTGACAGCAGAGCAGGGAGGTAAACAGAAGACAAGATGTAGAAGCATTTTCCTTACACCTTACCATGGTCTCAGCTTTGTTTTGTGGAACTTCTGTCACCAGAGCCTCATGCCTTATTTATTTCTCCACCATGCCAGGTGGAGAAATCCACCAAAACCAGGGTTAGCTCCTTTTAAATCAACTTTGCTTCCTGCAAGAAGCCATTCCTGTCTCTCTTCCTCTACCACTGTACACATTCCTGAGCATGCAAAAAGTTGAACAGTGAAGCAAACATTAGTTGTTTCTGAGCTAGTAGAGCAAAGACCACAGTAATACCTGTCTTTACATAAAATATGGCACTAGTGACAATAGAGAGGAAGAGGATATAGCTGCTGCTTGCCAGAGGGTACCAATTTTTGGAAAAGGCAAACGTAAACCAGGCAACTCTTCGCATCACCTTCTGTGAATGGGAGCATTTGCTGGTTGCCAGCCTCTAGATCTATTTTAACCACTTGAGGCTTTGAATGGATATTTGATTCTCTTTGGACAGACACCTAATTAAACTAGTACTGAAATGTATTTGGTCAATTAGGGAGAGATTTAAGACAGATACTAAGAACTGTTTATCTGATGTTTTTATTCCCTAGTGATTGTACAGGTCTATTATGGCTCTTAAGAGAAAGTGGTAGCAAGAAATGCAATATCAGTTTATCAGCAGAGATATCAGCAGTGCTCAGATAAAGTCCTTGTCTTCAATAGTCTATACACAGACACTTTCTTTTATAATGACTTTTACAAGGTGAATTCATGCAAAAGCTTTATTCTCAGGCTGTGTCAGTAACACAAAACCCACACAAGATACCTGCTTCTTTTACTCTGGATGTGTGTGAGGAAAAAGAAAAAAAGATTGCTGAATTTGCTCTCTATTTTCCAGAAAACACTTTTGTATCTGATTCTCTGAAAGGCTTCAGGTTGTCAAATATAAAATGAAAGAAGCACTTCTTCTACTTTCATTAGAAATTCTTAACTAATAATGACAAAATCATTAAGGCAGAAAATAGCTAACTGTTATTAAGTGCTCAACAAAATGGAGCTCAAAAATGAGTGTCCATGTGGAATTCTTGTTACAGACACAAGCAGTGTTTGTTGTTGATATGCTTCCCATAACAAGATTCTAAAATACGAATACTCAGCAGTTTCTGGAACAGACAGCATAGTGTGCCTGAATTATGATATTGGCTTAAAGACTAGCAGGAACTGCAAGAGACCTGCTGGACCATGGGCTTTAGTCATCATAAATCATCTTAAGGCATTATTTTCCATAAACACCTTGGAGGTATTTAAGGACAATCACATTACAGTAAACTCCTCTTTTCTCATGATGCAGAGTGTGAATGTAACTTGCAGGGTGAACCTTGTCCAGGGGCTGTTCAGTGAATAAAGCTGCTGTCAATCAGAGCCTTGTCTCACATGTTGAAGAAGCTGGAGAGTAAAAAGAATGTAGGAAACACAAGGGCAGAGTCATGGTTAACAAAGTTACTGCTGAAGAACAGTATTCTTTCTGTGACGTTGTTCAAGTTTCAGAAATCAACCTCCCATTTTGGACAATGTCTCGAGACTCTGAGAATTAGTTCCATTTATTAGCCTTTGTTATGCCAGTTCTACGGCTGTAAAGTTGCATGTCTTTGGGATTTCCTGCTCTCCACAGGCTGTATTTCACCAAATACTGCATTTGTATAGAACTAGTGGAATTTTATTGCCCAGCAGCCATAAAATGTTTTATTGCATGTGCAGTTTCACACACACAAACTCCAAAGAAGTTATGAATATCAAACATTTTTAAAATTAAATTCTCTGAAAATCCAGATAAAATTGATAATCTCTGATACTTTCAATAAGTTAAATTCCACTAGATTTCACAGCCAAGATTTCCATTCCCTTCCACATTTACATGCTTCTCTGTCTTTCCCTAATGATAACAAAATAGAGTAACAAGAAAAAAAGAAAATTTGGTGATTTTCTTGAATCTACTGGGTATACTGCCCAAAATGGAAGGCCTTCATTCATGACATATAAGAGGTCTTCCCCCCTCCCACCAATGTAGTTCCCCAGTGCAAGTCCACTGAAATTAATGGAACAAGCCCTGTTGCTTTTAAATAGGCTTTGAGTAGGGGGTCTCAGTGGTTGTTTATTGGCTGGGTTTATTCTGTTTTTCTTTGCTGTATTCATACATAATTCCTTGGAACAATATGAGCAATTTTTACCTTTCACTGCTCTCTACATTTCCTCAAATTCAAATGCAGTGCATTTGCTACAAATGCAGATATCTTTTTTGGCTCCATTTAATGTTCTGCCTCTGCATTTGAACAGGCCACTTTGTCAAGTCAGTGAATTTGGTACAACGAGGACACAATTTGTTGCCTCCTTCTGGGGTCCCCAAAGACATCAATTAACTCAAAGCACGAGTTCTGACAGCACAAACAGGAAGAGTTAACCCCCCACAGTTATTCTTTATATTAGTCAATCCACCCTCCTCATTCCCTCCGTCCCTCTTCATTTTCCTTTCTAATGAACAGGGACAGATACCTCTTTCTACTGAGATACTTCCACTACAATGACAATTCCCTGGCTCTCCCCAGGTGATTTACTTTTCAGGCAGTGCCCACTTATTGATCTCTTCTGTGACAAATTTCAACACATGCACAGTCCTGGCAAATACTTCTGGAGATGAATCCTTCCTGCTGTTCAAAGAGGAGGATTATTTTTATGCAATATATTTCAAAAAATGGTTCCTAGTATAGAATCACTTTCAATAAACTGTGCAAGAATTTATCTACTAATGAGTTAATAAGAATTACTGCTGAAATTCTTACCTTTATTACTGCTTAAATATATACGTATGAAGTTTAATTTACATTGATATTCTTCTGAACTTTGACTCTGGAAAGATTTTTTAATTTTTTTTTTAACCATAAAAATGTGTTGCTTTTTGATAGAGTATCTCAAGCTAGAACTAGAACTATTTCAGTTTAAAAACTGAGGGCAAATATGAAGAAGTTTTGTAGTTAAAATGGCAGGCTTCCTTGTAAAGGAAGCCACCCATAATGAAATATTTTCTGAGAAACAAACATGTAGTCCCTTCATTTACATACACCAAAATTTCTTTCCAGTTCACTCTGACCAAGCTGCAGACAAGAATGGCCCAGGAAGCACATTATTATGGCAGTGTTAGGTATGATAGGCATCAAGGCCAAGTACTGAAAATAGAGTTGAAAATAAAACATAATTTAGCCTCAGAAAAACATCACCAGTCACACTTTGCATCTTTTTCTTTACCAAACAGTGGTTAGTGATTTTATAAGACGGGGTACAGATGTCTGTCTCTACAGTGGCATTAAATGCTTTTAATCCCCAGTTCCTGCTGCAAACACATAACCTGAAGTATGACCTTTTTCAAAATACCTGACACAAAACTCTGGGTTTTCATTATCAAGAAGAAATCTTCCACAAATTGTTCCCGAAATTTTACTAACGGCGTCAGCTCCTGCTTCTCCCTGGAGAACCCAGACCCTTGATAGCCAGACCCTACTTCATGGCACCTGGCTGCCAGAATAAGAAGTATCACTTGAATCAAATTTCACCTGGAACAATTTATACAAACTGGCTACAATATGCTTTTTATCACTGCTTTCTGCACTGCTATATCTTGTGTTGCCACTGACTGATCAGAAACCATGGTCTTCCTAAAAGCAAAATTTTGCTTTTCCAGCAAAAAGCATTCAGATTGTGGTGCCTTCTATGGCATCAGCACTCCATGTTCTTTAATTCTTTCCTTTCAGGTGCTCCTTCTCATCTAATTCATCAGTAGAATTTCCTTTTAATGCTTCCTCCTTTCTTCTAGCCACAGGCTGACCTTCCCCATCCTGCTTAGCCTTAGCTCCATAATATGCTGCTTCTTTTCTACAAGCCCCACTGTACTTTGTTACGCTGTCCTTCTCTCCCTCCCTTTACATAAACACTTAAAGAAGTAATTTCTTGCAATTTAGAAAGTCTTACTTCTCAGCTTCTTGGGTCTTTCTCTCATTAATAGTCTAAGTGAATCAGTAGATCTTTTCACACAGCAAAGCTAAGAGAATTTTCCCCCAAAATGTATCTTCACTGAAATGGCAGTTAAACTTTTCTCCAGGTATGGTTCCTAAATCTGTAATTCATCCTTATGATTAGCCAAGCGAAAAAACTACCCCAACCCCCAAAAAACCCTCACAAATACTGTAAGAAAAATTTTCTCTATTTAGCAACAGGTTTCAGCTTCATCAAATAAACAAAATCGAGTTTTTCTAGACAAGTTATAAATAGCTGAAATTAGTTACTTATGTCAGGGTTGTTTGGATTTTTGCTTGTTTGTTTTCAGAGTGGCTTCATTTTATTAAGATTGGGATTTATCCTGATTTAAATTGTTAAGAAATTGTACACATTTTAAGCAATTGCCCCTGATATGCAGACCTTGTCTAAAAATAAAAAAAATATAGCAATCTGGCAACTAGAGCAATATAAACCATGAGATGTTTTTACCCTTCAGCCTCCCCATTTGTATTGTAATCATATGTCTTTAAATCATTACCAACATTTTCTATTTGCAATTCTGTTAATGTTTCTAGGTTACTATTGGTGAAGTATCTGACTAGAAGGTACATACAAAAATTACCACATATTGGGGAAGTTTTGGGCAACGTCTGCTTTTATTTAAAGTAAAAAAAGAGTGCAGGGTTTTGGTTCAAAACTTACTTTTAATTTTGATTATCGACAGCTAATTTTTCAAATGATCTCACACCCTGAAGTCTTCAAATACAGCATTCCTTCAGTTCATAAAATTAAAACTTCTTACAGTTTAAGGGAAACTTGCACGGACCTCTCAGTCTGTGTAAGAGAGTCGCTCTGTTTCTATTTCCTTGCAGGGCTATTTAAGCAGAAAGGCAAACTGGAGGCTTTCAAAAGACCAAAGGTTTCTGCTCAGCGTGTGTCACAATGGGAGCAGAAAGTAAAAGTGGAGCTGCACTTTCTCCCAAACTTATTTCACAGTCTGAGCCTCTGCAGGGAACACGTGGCCTTTTGCAACACCCCTTGTCTTTACAGCCTGCAAATGTCAGCAGGCCACAGCTCCCTCTGAATTCCACATTTACCACTGAACTGAGTGGCAAAATGTCTAAGACACTGCCAGCACCCATTGAAACGTGCTGCTACCCCTGTCCAGAAATGCACAGGCTGACCTACCCAGGCCATTCACAAGCCAGCAGGAGCAATGATGACAGTGAGTTACTGTCACCGAAGTAATTAAGGAAAGCAGGTGTAAAGCACTCCAACAGGGAATTGTGCAATTTGGATGTGATTTGATCTCAAGAAATCCAGTTTAGACACATATGCTTTGAACTTTATGTGACGTTTGTGGCCTATATCTCTTAGGTGGGAAGGTTCAAGAAGGGATGGAGAGATTGTGCTTCCTCCTTCCTGTCACTCCAGAAGAGACTCATGATTCATTTCTCTGGTGTTTCATCTTCAGTACTTCTGACTTCCACTGCAACTAAATAATGCAAGAATTGAGCAAGCTTTAACAAACTTTGAAAAGTTTAACATTTGGATATAGATTCAGGATTCTGTGTGTATCCAAACCTGATTTCTCCTCTGAAATGTGCACCAACACTCTAACTTGCATATACACCCAGTTAAGCTTTGCATTGCAACAAATAAAATTAATCACAGCTGATGAACCAAAACTTGCCACAGAGAGTCCAGTGTAAACAAAGTAAGCACTTTACACATTCTGTCTCCCTTGTCGTTTAAACAAAATAATTGAAAAGTTTTAAGGTGAAAGATTTTCACGTATCAGACCATAACAAGTTGTGAGAGCACTTTCCAGGAGCTGAGATATGTAACACTAATGAGAATGTGGATAAAGAAGAGCAGCACCACAGTGGCTTTCCCTACTGCCTTGTCCTGGCAGACATCCCCTCAGACTGGCAGTTCAGCTTGTGCCTACAAGAAAACTGCAGGGAAGGAGCAGAAACAGTGCTGTGGGAGAGAGGCAACAATATAGGAATGGGGAGAGAGTGGGAGGGTGATGGCAAAAGCCCAAGGAATGGTGGGAGTGGGAATGGAAATGGAAATGAGGGAGAGAAGAAAGCAATAGCCAGGAGATCCACATAAAGCAGGTTGTGAATTACAGGGTTACGCATGGTAAGCCATCTGTCACTTCTCCTCAGGCAGGGATACTTGTTTGGTAGTGAGATGGATAACACTTGGCTCTGTTTCCATAGCAAGCATTCCCTTACTTCAAGAGTAACCAAATTTTAACTGGGACAATCCCCACTGTTTTTGAAGACGCATGGGAGGGCCATATGCTTTGATCAAAGCCATCTACACTACCAAAATCACAAAGAAGATGTCAAAGCACATCACTAGACATCCAGACTGCCTGTCACAGTCCAGTCAGCACATTCGTTCTCCATCCAAGACAGTCACAGACTCATCACATGATTGGCCCTGTGTCTGAAAAAGCACAATCTTTTGATTTGTCAGTTTACTTCCTTCTCCATCTGAGCGCACAGATTTGATAGAATCTCTGTTCTTATTATCAGATCTCCTACAGTTTAGATATTTGCTAAACTTTACCCTCATTGTTTTTTTCTTCTGATGGAGCCACCCTTCTTTTCTGGTATTTGTATAGTATGCTGGTTTTGGCCGGGGTGGAATTAATTGTCTCTGCAGTAGCTAGTATGGGGCTATGTTTTGAACAGTGTTGATAACACAGAGATGTTTTTGTTATTGCTGAGCAGAGCTTGCACAGAACCAAGGCCTTTTCTGCTTTTCGTGCTGCCATGCTGGAAAGGAAGCTGGGGGTGCATGAGAGGCTGGGAGGAGACACAGCCAGGACAGGTGACCCCAACTGACCAGCGAAATATTCCAGACCAAGTGACATCATACTCTGTATATAAAGCAGAGGGACAAAGGAGGAAGAGGAGGGGCTGATCTGGGTTCAGAAAGGGGGATCTGGCATCACTCAGCAGGTTGTGAGCAATTGTATTGCGCATCGCTTAGGTTTCCCTTTTTATTATCATTGTTATTATTATCATTTACCATTATTACAGTATTTTACTTTATTTTCAATTATTAAACTGTTTTTATCTGAACCTACAAATTTTACTTGGATTCTCCTTTCCATTCCACCAGGTTTAGGGGGGAAGAATGGGGGGGGGTTGATAGAGAAGCTGTGGGGTGCTTAATTTCCAGCTGGTCTTAAACCACAACCATTGCTATAGCTTGGAAAAGCAGTAGCCAAGGACAGAAATCCTACTGCTACTGATCCTCTCCAAACAGAAACAAAAACAGAGTTCCTGCCCCAAAGAGCAAACACTGTTGATGTAAATATATCCCTGTTTTCGGGGAGCATTTGACCAGCCAAACAAAGAGTTCTACATTTGCTTTTTATTTTCTTTTTCTTCTTTTTTCTTTTTTTTGTTTAAATGATAGTGTAGTTTATGTTGGAAGGGACATAGAAGGCCATTGGGTTCAAACGCTGCTCAAAGCAGGGCTAACTTCAAGGCTAGATTGGGTTTCCTAGGGGCTCATGCAGCTGAGTTTTTCGTACCTTAAAGGATGGAGATAGCACAGCCTTTCTGGGCAGCCTTTCCAGGCAGCCTTTCCAGTGTCAAATCAACCTCCCAAGGAAGAATCACTTTTCTTCAGATGAATTTTCCTTGTTTCAACTTGGGTCCACTGCCTCTTGTTCTGCTGTGCACCTGCAAGAAGAGCCCGGCTTCATCTTTTCTGTAACAGAGATGAAGACAGAAAATTGGTCTCTCTTTAGGCATCTCTTTGCTAGGCTGCAGAAACACAGCTCTCTCAACTTGTTCTCATATGTCAACTGCTCAATGCAAATATTTGCATTTTCCTAATCTGTCAAATCTTAATGGAGTATTTTCACTGTTTAAAAGTATGTGTCCTAGTGGATGTATCACAGTGGGTAATCCTGACAGAGACGCGGTAAGCAATCAAATTCTGGCAAGGCCCTAAGAAGCCCTCTCTCTGGTGAGGCCAGGGTTTCACTCTCAGAGCTATCATACAGTTTAAGACAAAAAGACACCCGGGCCTTTTTGTTTTCTAGCTCAATTGTTTTCCCAGACCTTGCTGTCACTGAAATTTATCTTGATTTTCCACAAAGGGCACTGATTTAAGATATCTCCATCCCAAATCTGATTGCCACCTGTGCTGCTGTTTTCACTACCATATTTGCAGCGGCTTATTCCTCAACACTGTGATTTGATCTTACCCACAAAATATGCAATACAGCACCCAGGCAAGTACCTTGGAAAAAATCAATTACTACACATGCATGCACAAACTCAGTAGCTTTTCTTTTGATGATACACCACACTGCAGATTGCATATACAAGGGCAGATTGAGCTTTTAAGAACATAAAAGCACTTAGAGGACTTCACTGTTTAACAGACACAGACTAATCTCTTCCTCTCTGACAGTCAGGCTTCAGAGTTCACTGTGTGTGCATACAGATACAAGATAATGAACAGATATTTATTCTATACAGAATTCAAAAGCAGAGTGGAAAATTCTCCCACTTCTACTGTGTGAAATTTCAGATATCTTGCTGCAGTAAAATAAATTGTTACCCTGTATAACACTATAGCTATTCTATCTAGTATTCTTTCCCAAAAGTGAATTGTGTTTCTTTCTCTATAAGCCATTTACAGTCTCACTTGTGAAACACATGCCCTTTTCAGTCCTCCCTTTCCTTAAAGATAACACAACAGTGCAATATAATGTTAGACCATTCACTGCACATACCACATACATGTCTATCTCTTTGCACAGAGAATGAAAGCTACTTCCTACAATTCGAAACATTTCTACAATGACTAATTTTGGCCTTCTAATCAAACAAGAGAGTGTGCTTTATCATTTAATTTATTCTCAGTGCTTGAAAAGAGCCAGCTGCTTAAAGGGAAGTTTGTTGACTTCCATCTAAATTCTTATCTTCATAAAATGACTATTAGTAATGTAACAAATAAACAACTTAATAAACACAAAAACCTGCTTATCTAAATGTAGTTAGTGAGAGTTATTGAACCAGATAATTTTTCCTTAGTTTTCTGAAAAAGATAAAACTACGTTATCTCAGTTAGGTCACCAGGGAAATTAACTTCTCCACTATCAAATCTCTTGCAAAGTCCACTTCCATTGAATGGGTACTTGTACCTCCTTTGATTACCTCCTTTCTGTAGATATCTTGAACAACCACTCAATGACCTTAGTAATTTTGCTTTCGGACTGTAAGAAAGTTAGAGCATTGCTTTCTTCTGCTCTCTTTCAGTTGTCCTTTTACACAGCAAAAGAACTTAAAATCCTATAAATATTTTAAGTTTTCTCAGAAGTTTGCTCTCACCACTGCCAGCCACAGAGAATTAAATAGGTCTTATTTTGTGCCGATGTAGGCAGGGATAGGGATTCAGAGTCAGCAGCTCAGCAGCTCTAACTGATCTGCTCTGAAAAATGAGTCCCAGAAAGGTCCCGAAGAGGTTCAGAGTGATCCAGCTTATGAAAAGCACTGTTGTTCTTCATGAAAGGCTGGATCTCCCCTCCTGTGAAACCTTCCAGACGTATAATGCAGATTCTCATACAGATTTTCAGCACCAGTCAAAGTAATTCTCACTTGCATTGCAATGTTCAGGTCTCTGTTTACAGGGCTTTAGGTTTTTTAAACAATTGGGTTTGGTTTTAAAAAAAAAACCCAACAACCCATGCTGGCCTGATGTTCACCTTCAGAGACAGCCCATAAATCAGCAAGAACAAGATGGCAGCAATTCTCTCCAGAAATAATTGTAATTCAGACTACCTAGAAAAGACATTTAAAACTTCTCATGTCACTGAGTTATTGTCTTTAGATAATAGTGCACTTATCTTAATCTTGGAACTTTTAACATGGAAATATTTCATCTCTCTGGTGTTTTAAAAATAGAAAAATACAGTACTGGCTGTCTAATCAAAGATATTTGTGAATTTGTATTTTATTAAAAAGAGGGGTTTATAAATCCTAAAGATAATTGATTTTTTTCCAGGAATGAATTTCCTGCAAATGAAATTATTTACAAAAAAACATGCTTTTTCACCAGTCAGGAGTCACAAGATGAGAAGCAGCTACCACCAGAAGTGAAAAAACACAAAGWAGGTGGTGTACATCTGGTTAAAAAATTTGAACCTGGTCTCTATCAAGATACGACTAAGTTTTATTCACCACTTATTACTTCTTATAAATTCACTTACATTGCAATTATGCAATGCAAAGAAAATCAAGGAACTCAGAAAATATATCTAGTTCATCACAACAATATTTCAAATATTATTTATATAAAATTTCAAGATCTCGCCTGCAAAACAGATGTTTCCACATTGAGAGCAATCCTCCCTGGAGGTGATAATAACTTAAGCATCTCATCTGAAGCAGACAGGTTGGTCTTGTTTTATAAACATTAGTATTAATGATGTTTTTTTAGTTTAAGATTAAATTATAATTCTTTACTTGGATTTCTAAGCATTAACCATAGTTAAAATATTCTAACGACCCACCTTAAAATATTAGCACTCAAACATCTTTAGAAATGTAAGAAAGGCTTTTCTGATGTTCCTGTTTTTCTGTGGATCATCTCTTGCCCTTGGGTTCGTCCTGTCAATGAGTTAATGGAGTTTAACATTAAAATGGCTGCATTTGTGTTGAGCCATGGATGTGCTGCGAGGAGAGGGAAGAATCAGGCTCTGTTAAAAGAATCAACATTTAAAACAGCAACAACAAATAGAGAAGTGAATCTTTATATTTGGCATTTTCCTCACACCAGATATTAAAAAACATTCTGTTCAACATCAGCAAGCTCAATGTCTCATTTATTTGAAGACCAGCTCTCCAACTACAATCTTTTTTCTGTCTCTGGCACATGCATACTGATGCAACAGGTACCCACAGGTTACTTGCACAGATTGTCACAGCAGATTTTTAATCTATAATAAAGAATGAGAAGTTTGTGTTGACTGAAAAGTAATGAAACTTTCCATCAAGATAAATTTTACACATTAAATGTGCTCCGGGTTTAGATCAATGCAGATAGTGTCAAATAAAACAAAATACTACAAGGGAAGATTCACAAAAATTGATTGTGGCCAAAATACGCCCCAGCACTGTTAAGAGGTTTACTTCAGTAATGTCTGTGGTCATTGACTAGATCAATGAAACTCATTCTTTCAGCAGCATCCAATTATCAGTTTACCGTGGAGTGAGCTTTCTAATAAATCAGTATACTTTACATAAAAGTAGACAAAGCTTCAATGAAACTTAATAGCAAAGTACAAAAATATTTTGGTTCCAGGAAACAGAGGTTTTATCACACCCAAGAAAAAGGCCATTACTTGCCGTATTTAAGGCTGCCCCATAAGTAGTAACATTTTGAGGCAGTAAGTTTCTGTTGGCTAGTTTATGGTTAGCAGGATAATAGAGTTTGATTAAGCACTTAGGACAGGTGATCAAAATGCTTCAGTCATATTTACAGAATAAAAAAATGGCAGGTACAGTGAGTGCCAAACAACATAAATTCAGGCATGGTATCAGATAGTCAATCAAAAACCTCTTCCCACAACACAAGTCCTGAAATGCTTTCTTACCCATATTACGTCTCAGGTATATGTTTTTCCATTTTCTTGGGCAAATAGGCAGCCAGAAACCATTTGAGCTTTACAGCAGAGTGGGTAGAGTGGCAGACTTCAGGTCCTCCATGGCTACTCTTCTTTGTGCTCTCTAAGAGGTAATGGCATGAAGAGCCCCCAAACCTGCATGCTGCCAGTAATAGATGAGAGACACAGATAAATGTGAGCACCACACAATCTGTAATGTGCTTATGTCACACCACCTCTGTAGAGCAGAGGTTTTCTAACTATCTCAGAGTTGGGAAGTCAAAAGAGAGAGAGATGAAGGACCAGATCTTAGAAAGATCTTATGAAGATCCATTTAGAAATCCCAGCTGGCTGTCACATAAGACCAGGGGAAACCAAACAGACATATCTACAGAAAGCATGCAGCACTGAGAGCCAAAGGGTCCAGCCTCAGAAGATTCAAATTCACCCTGATTAGCTGTGAGATTGAAGATCACTTAAAAGGAGATGTTATTTGAAAATATAGCAATTTTACCCAATTCAATGCTGAATGAACGTCTCTATAGTGATTATAGGCAGAGAGAGGCCAGGAATGGCACAGATGCACCTGTGTCCAAATCCATCCCCAGAAGCCTGAGGAGAGGTTTATAGAACACGAAAGGCCATCAATGTCTCCTCTGCTCTTTGCAGGACATGTATGTGTACGTCCAGCTCTACTTGGTCCATATTTTTACACCAGTAAACCATATTCTGCTGTTATAATCTCATTGCTCTCATGGGTGCTGTTATTTAACCTTTCATGTGCTCAGAAAGATTCTGCAAAAAATGTAGATTGTGTKAGATAAACCACAGTGTCATTGCTGGCATATTTGGCCCCTGCATTCACAGCWGGCCTGGTGCTGCAGCCAGGCTGGCTTCATTGCAGTGCTGGAATTACTAGGAGCAAATCAAAGGGACAAAATCCTGCAACACCTGAAGGAGAGCCTGGCCACTGCCCTGCACACAGCAGAGCAATCTGAAAACATTTCTTGGTGCTGCACTGCACTGTTCCACCTGCCTGACATCTGTTTGCAGTACTACGGATGTCTGTGGGAGCGGTGCCATGTGCCCTGGGGGCATCTACTGCATCACAGCAACCACTACACGAACTTGGATAAAAGAGCTGGAAAATGGCAAACCCTAAAAGCCAGTTGTTATTTTGTCTAGCAAATGGAGTGAATGCTAATTATTTAAAAACCTAACTGATCAATTAATATTGATTCTGCTTTGCTTCCCATTGATTACCAGGCTCAATGTAAGAGACRAAAAAGAAATTGTTCTCTTGTATCCTTGATCCTGAGGTATAGTTGTGGCAGCTTAGCCTACAGCAGTAGGTTGTTCTTCATAAAATCTACACAGAATACAAATTCCTATTGAGATCAGCATGAAAAAAATGTCTGATAACTCCTTCATCACAGATTGTATTGTACTGAAAAACTCCCCACAATGTGTTTTTCATTTTACGTGTACCGGAGGTGGTATATTTGAATGGAAAACTACATGGCTGTAGGAAGCACAGATTGCTGACAAAAAGTTATCAATCAATCAGATACTGGAGTCAGGGAGTCACGAGTACCTAAGACTGGTATTTGAGGGGATATGATTTATATTTTGYGGATAAGTTGAACTTACCTACAAAGAAGGGAAGATGGGAAGAAGGGAAGATGGGAATGATGAACATCCTTTTCAATGGCAATAAACTCAGCAAGGTCCTCATCTCCTTTCAGCAGCAGATGTTTGTTCCTCTGTGCATCCTTGTGACAAAACTACTGCTTTAAAAAAAAATAAAATAATTGTAGTTTAACACAGTGAGGCATAATTCCCAAGTAGATGATGAGAGACCATAAAAGTTCAGAAAATACGGTTTATCAAAGACAGTTCAGTGAGGCATGTTTTGATCAGTGAGAAGTACATACAGAGATGGTACAAGAGATGGTACAAGCAGATTTTTAGAGATGGTACAASCAGATTTTTAGAGATGGTACAACCAGATTTTTAGAGATGGTACAAGCAGATGAATTTCTGTCCTAGGAAAATTCTCACATAAGTTGAAACCCCTGAACTTGACCTGTCAGTTATGGGAAGAACCCAATAAAGGCTCTGAGCCTGGTGTTCCCGTTGTGCTGGCAACCACACAACAGCTACCAGTGAATTTAGCCCCCTTGCAGCCTCTAAGCCTACAAGTTGTCTTAGGTGTATCTAATTTGCTGGATCGCTCCTAGGAAGAATTTGGCAGGACTGTCAGGTTCCAGCTTTGCTTATTGCCAGTGTCACAGGAGCTTTAAATAAAGTCTAAATCACACTGTTGAACTTACCTGTGGACACAGAGAAGTTTGAACCTGGGTGAACCTGGATCATAAAACACCTAGGCTGGGCAAAGCCTCGTTATTTATTTCCAGAGGTTAGAAACAAAGTTAATACCTTGTGCTCTAGATACGATCCTTTGACTATGTGGTTATAAACATTTACATAATGTTCACACCAAATATTCTGTGTCTTCCCACCAGGTTTTAGTACTTGTGGGACCCACCCACAGCTAAGATAAAAGTCTGTATATACAGACATCTTCACCATGAGCCCTAGCAAGGAGGTGAGCAGGCCATATGCACCTCTGTTCAGGCACAGAGCCAGCTGTGGCTGTTCTATGCCTCCTCCAGGACACGTTGCAGTCCCTGGAAGGCTGAGCTCCTGTTCTCCAGCTGCAGCTGCATGTCCTGGGCATGGAAAAGACGCACCCCCAGCTGTTTAGAGGGTTAGAGATGAAAGCCAACACCCTGAATCCTTGAATTCCTTTGAATCTGGGAGTATATAGAGCACTTTGTCTTAGAATTAGACTAATGATGACACAGTACTTTCAAAAAGTCTTGACACGCATTTTAAATGCCTAAATATGAGCTTGCCTGATTATTTTGGAAAACCATCTAAAAACTCCTTTCTCTGTATTATACTCACAACTGAAATAATAAAATATAGATTTAGACACAATCTCTGATAAATCCGTTTTTTACATTTTAGCCCTAAACTCCTTTCACTTTCAGATGCTTACACATGCATATTTCCATATTATAGTTTCCATCTGCTTATATGTTTTCCTCAGTTTCAGTTTCTCCATTTAAAGGAGTAACAATTATTTAAAATGTAAAAGCTTTCTCTCAATTTTTAAGCACAACTCTGAGATATTCATACACCAATAATTAGATTCCAACACTAAACCATCTTTTACCTTGCCTATTAAAAGTAAATTTATAACAGACTGATTATATCTCCCCTACAAGGTGCACACAAAAAAGCTCCAATGAAATTGATTTAAGATGGTTTAAAACCAGCATCATCAAGATAAAAAAAGGACCTAGAAAATAATTACTTCTGTTGCATTCTTGTAGCTTACTATGAGAAGAAAATTCACAAAAGTTATGAATCTATATACAGACAGACATAYAGACACACAGATACTTAGCTCTCATCAGGGAGACATGAAGGCTCTCTTGTATTTTGAACACTTACCAGCATTTCTATCTCATGCAGTATATTTTTCGTGTAAGGCTTCTGTTAACAAGCACTTTACAAATATCTTTTTGGATGATGTGAGAAAATAGTCAGTGTTCACACTTTTCTTATTAAAGAACTCTTTACTACTTACAATTTTTACTAAAAACTTTTTTTTAATTGCTCATGTTTCCACGCATATAGCTTCACACACGAGAGCAATTTTTATCCAAGAATCCTAAGGCACTTACAGAATTAAATTAAAAATTGCAGTGGTAACATGGACCAGAGATTTTGTGGGATGTGAGTTCTTGCGTGTATGTCTCAAGATGGGAAAACCAAATGATAAATTATGATTTTGGTTATGAAGTAATTTAGTAAAAACCAATTAGTAATAGATATTTGTAATGATAGCCAGAACATAGCTAGGTGACACATTGTTTCTAGTATCAATGCCCTGGATAATCCATGACTTCTGCAGTTACTTCCAGCAGCAACTAGTAACTCATATTCCCTGGGTCACCCACTCTGAAGTAAGGAATGCATTACTTCACAAACCCTGRTCTGCTATCACTTGTTGAAACTCTTCCTGTAGTCAGAAATAGAGCCTGAAAAATAATTTGAAGATGCAAAATGCAGAGATCCTKGGAGGAAGATATTATCTGTTCTGTCAGAATAATAATCGTAGCAATCATAATCAAGATATCTGAATTACTAGTGTTAGAATGCAAAGTTAATTCCGGCCCTACAATGTRTAGGAACAGAGCAGGACACGAGGTCTTGAGGACTGGAACATACTCACAATTTTATAAGTTATTTAGTTACTTAAAAAATATTTTGATGGGGGAAAAAGGTGGATGTGTATCTCCAGAGACAGTAGAAAAGCAGCTTTCAAGATATAGGTGAACTGGAAGTGCTGCAGCTGAAAGGGCAGCATGTGTACCTTAGTCGCCCTTTGGCTTAGAGCATTACACAGTTACATGCTGAAAATTCTCACCACTGTTTCACTTTAAGCACTAAGGAGAAGAAAAAGACTCATCTACTTGGAATCAGATGCTTGCAAACAATTGACCAAAACCTTTGTGTTCTTCACTACTGCATAAGAAACGTTAGCTCTGTAACGAGTCATAGGCTGTACCGCACATGGATCCTCTGTTGTTTCATAATAGAATTTATACTACAGTCATTTTCTCTGCGGGGATTCTAATACATATCTTTTTTCCACTAGACAAATACCTATTTTCATGAATTTCGCTGGAAATTCATATAATTGAGCCATCTCTTCATTGTTACATCCATTTCAAATTGATCAGTGAGTTAAAACTTTGGCAAAGGGAGTCTCTGGGCATCCTGGTAGAAGTATCACATTAGGCTCATTTCCTTAAGCAGGCAGGTTAAAAATACGCATAACATCTTTCCAAGTACGTTACTGACCAAGCAACACTAAAGTCTAAAACAAATGGCAYGTCCAGGTGTAATGCAATAGTATGTTAGGATCAGCATATTTAATTTGGTTGTCTCTGTGTTTTGCTACTATTTCTACATGGGTACGGGACATGGCAGAACTGCATGACATGCTGATGCTCTGCCCCAGCACRTGAGGGGTGATTCAATAAAACAGCACCAGGCATTCAATAACACCACTGGGCCTTGAATCCAGTTTCTTGCAAGAAATTAAAAAATTCCGTGAACAGTTGCTTGTACCACAGGTTGATATTTATAAAATATGAGATAATGCATCATCAGGGAAATATTACTGATCTTACCTAGAAATAAAGTTGTTATTAGAATTTTTATAGTAGCTAGGGAGCTGTACCAAGTGAGCTATACTATCAGTTGGCTTGCAAATATCTTTCATATTTGTGTTCCTAAGGCTGCTTCTACTGCAGAATTAACTTTTATCATCAACTAAGTCATTACCTTGCTTAGCATTTTCAACACTTCAATACCTTGTGTAGTTAGGAAATTATTACCAAAACTTAATGATCTTCAGTTTCCATACTTCCCTCTTGCATTGCTACAAAAATAGCCTAGTGAAGGTAAGAGCTGAAAAAGCTTTGTATTGATACAGTGAGAACACCTTGATAAAGCGAAATATGCTTGTGCCATCAGCCGAGAACAGTGAATTGGTAGAAGCATTAGTGGGAAGAAGAAAATCAGATTAAATAATTAGTGTCAATTAGCCCAAGCAAATAATTCTATAAACAATTGGTCTCTAGTGCCCTGTTTAATTATGTGAGACTTTCATCGCTTCTTATCAAGTCTGCTTTGATTTATGTTAGACTCTTGAGCATCCCAGAAGTATAATTAATTCCTGTCTTGTAAATAAACCTTTGGTAATTAATGGTAGCAGAAAACACTACACTATCTTTTTTAAACTATCCCACTATGGGACAATGAAGACTTGAAAACTATCTTAGATTTCAGGGTAAAAGGGATTCACACTGCAGCAAGAGACATGATAATTGTAACTAAAGACAAACTTTCTAGAAGGAGTAATACACTAACTACCATTATATTAAACAACCGTTCTGTGTTACTTGCTATAACCAATGTACACCTTTGTAATCTGGCTTTAGACTGTAATATCTATTTTACTCAGATTCAACTCTCAATCCCYATATTAAAAGAAATTAGAGAGTTAATTATTTTCAGATGTAGGCAGAAAATACCATTTCTGCAAAAGAAATTCATAGCTAAGATAAACTTCTCATTAAATGGCAATGTTTTGAAAGTTCTAGCACAGTCAGTCCTTCCTAGATACAGTAATCTCAGCTAATCCCAGAACTACATGAAAACAAGTAAATAGGATGAGAACGGAAACTCACTTCTGTTGCCCAAATAAATATAGTACATAACCTGAATTGTGCTATCTGAATTTGTAGGTACATCTCCTGTAAATCACTTGACTCTAAAATTCCTCTATTTGATAGCTTTGTTACACTTGAAAAAATAAATGCAATATCCTTTGCTTTGAGTAGATTCCCATAGCTAAAGAGAGCAATGGCACAGCAAATAAATAGGCACTGAAAATGATCAGCTAATGTAAGTGTGTAGTAGATATTTTCTAAATTCATTGGGAACATGGTGAATTTCAAAAATGCTCATAGCTGGTCCATACAGTGCTTTAAACTACTGATAGTACTACTGGTATCAGTGAGGAGGTACGTTACAGGTCTTTTTGGTCAGGTACTGCATGGTACACCATCACTGCACCTTAGCAGTTCTAGTTGGAAGCTTTTAAATACAACAAAGAGTACTGAAACCTCAGTCCTTTGAGACTTAGGAATGACCCACAATCCTGGCCACTTATTGCCCAGATGCTGTGGCTGCCTTTTCCTCTTTATATTCAGATTTCTCTCCCACAGATATGGGGGAAGACAGGCCTGAGGATGAATATAGGGAGGAAACAGGGGGAGAGGGACAGTGCATTTTTAAGCATTTCCACCCCAACATGGTCTTGAGCATAGCATGCATCCAGATGCACAGCTGAACATTCTTGAAATTTCAGTTGCAGTATAATGGGGTACTAGTAGGCCTTTGCATCTTTTTACCAGCTGTCAAAATTGAGCTTGATTCCATCATTTCCACAGATCTGCAATTATTATAAGGATGCTATCACAGTGTTCCTTTGCCTCCACTTTTCCAGATTAAAGACCAGCTTCCTCAGCCTTTCCTTGAAAGACAAATGATCTAAGTCCCTGACCTTCATAACCCTCTGCTGGCCCCTCTCCACTTTCTACACATGCTTTCAGAACTGGAGAACCCAAGGATACAAATATTCCCAGTATAGCCTCATCAGTAACCAGCATAATGGAATAGTAACTTCCCCAAATCTACTGGCCTCAGTCCTTGCAGCATGGCTCAGCAGCAGATTTGTTTCGTTTGCAGTGGGAGCATACTGTTGGCTCATTCTCAGCCTGGTGGCCACTGTTCAGGACCTCTTCAGCCACGCTGACTCTCCTCACGTGAGGTTACTCAGGACTCTGCACCTCTTGCTGAACTTCACAGATTTTATGTTGGCTCCATCCTCACGTTTCTCAAGGCCCCTCTGGACTGAGTCTCTCCTGCCTAGCRTGTTAACTAATCCTCTTAATTTGCTAAGAGCACCTTCTGTTATGTCACTATTGTTGATGAAGAACACACTGAATCGAGTCAGTCCCATTTCAGCATCATGGTGGTCTTTTTATTGTCAGCTGTTAACTGAACATGAAGTCCTCAATAAATTCCTCCGGGTCCAACAGCCAAGACAAGACCAAATGCATTTATCAGTCGCTTATATGGGAGAGCTGTGGGAGATGGCATGAGAACCTTCCTAAAGTCAAACTTTGTATCCACCACTCCTCCCCCATTCACATAGCCAGTCATTCCATTACGTCGAGTAATCAGGCTGGTCAAGTCTGATCTGCTTGGCATTTGTGCTAGAAAATTCATCTCAATGGTCTAAAACCTTCCTGGATTCCTTGCACAGTGCTACGCTGCCTTCCTGAAAAATGTCTCYGTGGTTGAAATCCCAAGGAGGGTGAAGACCTGTAATCAGAAGATTTCTGTAGCTGTTTGGAAAAGTCTTGCCCATTCCATCCTTCAAAGTTAACARTTGTGTGGAATGCTGTCAGGCTTAATCTTGTATGGCAATGCAGTCCCTCACTGGGAATTGAGGAGGATTAGGACTAAGATTAGGACCTTTAATTCCTTTAATTCTGACTGCCTTGTTTAAAACCAACTGCCCAAAACAGAGAAATATCTAAAAAGTCAAGGAAAATCTAGACAATGAGGGATGCATTCCCTGTAGAAATAGTAAACGTTATGCAAAAAAACAGAATGGTCATAAAAAAGGGATTGGTATAAATGCAAATGTTGAGCCAACCCAAGCATGACAAAGTCTGGGAGACAACACTTCAGTACAAGTTCAGAGCACTGGGTTATGCAGAGAGTTAAAGCAGACAGCAGGCACAATGACATGTTAAATTACCCACATGATGTATAGCTTAATGAACCCCCTTGTGTTGATCATGCTTGGCATTAATCAAGAGCCATGAACAGATTCCCTTATTTTCTCAATGCTGCTCTGATAAACTGCAATTTCATTTAACCTTGGACAGGAACTTTAATAGCTTCCACGGGACAACTGTCAATACTTTCCCAGGTATACAGTGATTAAACTGCAACACAAGATGCATGTCATGAATTTTCTTCATTTGAAATTAGAGTTTTCATTTTTAACAACTATTTGCATAAAATATGCTGAAAGTATGGAAATATGTAAAGGCTCGCATGATCCTTAGATAGAAGTACACCAAGACAAAGGTTTTTAAAAAATAAAATAATTAACAACATATTAGTTGACATATTGAGWGCTTCAAATAACCTTATGTTCGGGAAACAAGACAACAAAAGACAATAACCCAGAGAAGGGCTTGACAATGTGTCCTTAAGTTAGCTCAGTACGCATTAGATATGGGACATGGCACGCTTTTTTAGCAAAGGCAATACTTAGAGGCTAAAGGCTTAGCAAAGGTGGGGAAATGCCTTGTTCCCCAACTTCCGTGGTTTCTAGAGACACCTTTGRGTGCTTTTTTCTTCTAAAAGCAATGCTTGTTACTCTCTGAGTCTAGCCTCTCTGCCTCAGAGGCACCAAAGAAGAAAGAATTACTAGATCCATTTGGTCTGGAGGTTACTAGTCCAGGTGAATGTAAAAGGGGACAAAAAAAAGACAAATACAAAACCAGTGCCTTTCTCAGGCAGTCTGTTCTAACAGAGCTCTACAAACGACTCTTTTTTCACTACATTCGTTTAAAAGATATTTTCATTTGTTGCCACTAATGACAATGGGAGAACAAAACTGGATCTCAAATGACTGAGAAATTCTTTATTTTTAATTCTCAAAAATCTTCATTATAGTTATGGACTACAATTGCAKGAGCAACCAAACTACAAATGCCTCTGCTTAGACATCATCCGTCACTTACGCAACTTTTTCTGTGTGTTGTTTTTTCTACAAAACATCAATAATCTTAATAAGAAAAAAAAAAATCTACACTTTCCCAGATTGCACTGGTACCAGTGAAAAGCACTGCTAAGAGTACTGGTAGCAACCTGTTTGCAGTAGCACCAGCTAAAATGCCCTGGTGTTGACTGATGTGGGCCATTTAGCAGCAACGCACRAAGTACACACAAAATAGGGAATGGGTAGGAAGCAAACCAGAGAAAGAGGATGATTCTATCAGGATCATGCACAAGCTAAGATCTGAGATGGAAAGAGAAACCAGGAATAGGGTGACCAGGGCCAACATAAGCACATGATTTAGCAGCTTATATTTAAAAWCTGCATCTCTGAAGGTAAGTGAAAGTAAAGTTTCCAAACCTTCAGAAGAAGATCATTACTGTCAGGCTAAAATGCTGTCTTGCAGAGTTCCCATTTGTGCTAAATGCTTCATTTGCAGGTAGAAATGTAAAAATCCTTCATTGAGAAGGAAAAGTAAAAAAAAATCAAAACATCCTGCTTCCAGTCAAAGGCAGAGCAAAACTACAGGGTAAGGTAGTGCTGGAAATAGGTTATGGGGTTGGTGCCTGGAACATGTACAAGTTTTCAAGCATTTGTCCTGGTTCAAGCAAAATATAAATAGACTGAATCACAGCTCAGACTGCTTTTAAACCATATTAAATCAACAGCCGTACATACAGCTAACTCCCAGCCTAAGGTACTGGAGAGAATTGTTATTTATAGTGTTACAACTGTGAGGTAACAGTTACCACTGGCAATTGATGCCGATGAATCAAACACTTTTCCGATATCTCAACAGGTCCTCATCACAAAATGGACTGTAGCTGAACAGGGCCTGGGAAACCCTGGGCAGTCACAACAGCTCTGGTGMGAACCCATTATGTGCTCAGAAAGTGCACTGAGCGACCCATTGGCAAATAGGTGAACTTAACACACCAAGAAACAAAAGAAAGGCAGTTGGTGGTGTAAATGTGAACAAAGCAATTTTGATCTCCTAGGCTTTTTATTTTTCCCACAGTTCCTCCATGAGCTAAGCTTAAAGTTTACCACCCCCCCCAAGAAAAATGTGATTCTCTACTCTATATGCTGAAAAAAAAGGAAGTCTGAGAATAACTGGAGACTTGATACTCTGCTTAAAGGATTGTAATGACCTGGATGGCACTTAATATAAATTTAGAGACTCTGATGAAAGAATGTCTTGTACTTGCACCTGAACCTGATTCACACATTCCCAGCCAAGACAGTTACAATTGTGTTCTCTGCCTTCCTGCATAACACACGCTACAGGAGTTCTCCCAACAATTTCTGCCTCAAGCMGCAGCTTGTGATAAAGCTGTAGTGTACCTTTAGAAAAACATGTGGGTTTGATTTAATTTACATAACACTGACTGCATCCTTTGGCAGTATTTTCCACTGGTTAATTGTTCTCCCTCCTCAGAAATTTCCAGTTTAAAAACTGCTGACTTTGATTTCCGCCATTGAATCAAGTTATATGCGGCCTTTTGTTTTGTTTTGTTTTTTTAAAGAATATGCTTACCTCAGCTAATACCTTGCTATGCAGAGGGTTATAGACCACAGTCAAGTTGTTTCTTTACCTTTATTTTTTAAATAATCTAAATAGATTAAGTTTCTTTGGGCTTTACCTTTATTTTTTAAATAATCTAAATAGATTAAGTTTCTTTGGGCTGCCACTGTAAAGAGCACTTTCCAAGTCTCCAATCATTCCTGCAGCTTTCTTCTGAACCTGCTCCAATTTTCCATCATCCCTTTAAAAAGTTAATATCTTAACGGGACACAACATTCATATAGCAACACTGACATGCAATTACTACTTATTAGGGATAGCCAAATCGAGGTACCTCTCTAATATCAAAACCACAATTTAAACTAAGAGAAAAATGCATATGCAGCTGACTTAGAAAGAGTTGCTTTTAATTATTACTTAAGAAATCTTTTTACTGGCAATTTAGCATCCCATCACAGTACAGTAAAGCCAGGAATAAATATTTAAAAGTTTTAATTTAAAAAGAACAGCATGAAGCTTGAAGGCTGATTTAACAGGTATTGCCAAGCTCAATCACCTGATGTTAAGTTGGAAAACATTTCCTTGGTGCCATTAGRAAACACTGTTGGCTACAAAACTACAGCGTAACTAATGCTGTTAGATTTTACATATATTGGAAAAGTAAGACTCCTGGTCCCTAACCTATACCATCAGACAAATCAAGACAGAGAATCAGGCCAAAAGAACAAGCAATGAGCAGGAAAACTTGGAAGGTTTATTTCATCGTGATGCCCTGTGTACTCCAGTTTAATAAAGACAAGAGCCTTGCAGTTAAGCTGTACATCCTCTGAATAAGACACCTTTAAATRAAAGGGAGCTTTTCCATTTTCTCTTTCAAACGGCAGATACATTCTATATCCCATGACAAATCTAAGGAACTACAGTAAATGCTGAATGTGACAGCTGTAAGGCTGTAAGAACATGTTTCTTTTCACAGAGATGAGGGCTTTTTTGGGACAGATTTTGTGATCTTTGGCTTTGCCCGAGTCCTCCAATTTATTTGGCTAAGATTACAGAGTCAAAATCCCTGGATTATCTTGCCCCATCTTCTTTCAAATGCATCTTGTAAAAGGCTGCCTACTGTGGTCTATCACCCTCTGCCTACACAGGTAGGAAAGTGTCAGTTTCCACTGACCCTTTTGCCCTTCATATGGGGTCTCCACAGACACCAATTCATTACTCTGAGGGAACTGGTGGAAACATTGAGGGAAGTGGTGGAGACATTTGCATCCAGATGTTTCTAGCCATAAAAAACCTCAAAGATTTGCAAGAGATCTCAATACCGGGAAACTCCCCCTTCTCACCATAGCTGGTAAAGGAAATACAGTAGGCATGTCCTGCCACCTGAATGTGCATACCTGGAATAAGATGGTTTCATGGCACCACCATCTATTTAGGTATATTTGTGGGGAATTTCCAACAGGTTGATACGCAATTTTTTCTGCTGTGTTAATGCTATTACAAGCTTTACTCTTTACTCTTAAGTGTATGACTGGGAGATGAAGGTTTTGACTTATTGAGCTACATCAGCCAAAGTTTAGAATTACATTTATGCTGAGTTCATTCATGCTGTTAAAGAAAAGCTACCCAGAGTATCAGCAGAACAAGTATTAACTAGATAGTTACTCAAATCTCTAATGCGAAAGAGAGGAGAAAGATCAGCATGCTTTAAAGAAAAAAAGTGAAACAAGAATTCATCTATTTAGTGTGCCAGCACTCTTATTACCAGCTAAAAGTCATTGACTAACACAAATATTAAAGTAAACTATTCCTAAAATTGAAAACAGAATCTGCAATCTAGTCAATAGATGCAAATTACTAAGGTATTTTTGCAAAGAGATRTTTGGAACAGCTTTTTACAGAAGGGAGATTTAAATAGAAAAGTGTATAAAGTAAAATTACCTAAGTCAGTCTGTTTGCCGTTTAACAGTGTATTCTGAAGGTCAGATATTTTGATGACTAAAATATTGATAATATACATTTATATAGTACCAGTGATCTGAAAGAACCAGACATCAAGGGGATTTAAAGACTGTAAGTCTGAACATACAGGTGAAGAAGCCTCAGAGGTGGATGGATGATGGATCCAGGCACATATAGAGACAGCTAGCACCAGTTTGTGCTTTGCTGCTAATTCTAGCCAGATTTAGAGCAAGATCCCACTGCAGGTATTCCAYGTAAAATACACCTGCTTGCAGCAGAAGGCAAGAGGAGTAAGGCATTATATTAAAATACTATGCTGTGCTTGAACTAGGGTCTCCATCTCATCAATAAAAGTTAGAGAAAATTGCGGTGTCTGTGGGGGAGAGACAAGGAAGGCAAGGTAAGGCAAAGCCAAAGCACAGCACGACAAGGAATCGTTAACCCCTGAAATTCCTATATATTTCACATAAATGTTCTGCAAGGTTCCTTCAAATATCTTAGGAAACATTAAAATCAAACGGCTTGGTGCTCATGGTCCTAACTGTTTGTTCAGCTGTTTGCCACTGTGCAGATACACAGCAATGGGACAGACAGCTCACAAACTCCCTTCACTACCTGACAAGAAAAAATTAGACTAAGCTATAACTTTTGGTTGATTCAAGGTCTGTTGTGGGACAGCACACTTCTGAGGTACTCTAGAGATACTCTGATGGATGCTTCAGAGCATGACATCAACAATAGATAACAACAGCATCAAAAACAGCTGCCCACTGAGCAGAGCATTAATTTTTTTTATCTTTTTTTTTTTTTTTTTAACTGTAAGAACTAAATGGGAGAGGATGTATCCAGAACTTTCATGTTTTGGTATATGACCAGTCTTAAAAGATAGAAACCATGTTGCAGAGTATTTGTAATTCAAATACTTATCTGGAGTTATTTATATTCTTGTCACTTCCCCCACCCCCAGCTAACATGGAGTCAGATTCTATTCTCAGTTAGCCCAATGAAAGTCCACTGAAATCAATGGAATTACTTGGATTCACTCCAATGTAACGGAGAACAATGGCACTGAACATCACCATTGTGCTTTTGCACCTAAGCTGCTCCTTTAAAATATAAGTGTTTGAGTAATTCCTGCTCTTTATTTTCAATGGAAATATATCTGCTCCTTCTTCACCTGGAAATTTTGAGTAGCAATGTCCAGTCTCTTTACAGATGCACTGTCTTCCAATGTGCTTGGTAAATAATCTAAATCAACCTCCCTTCCCCCCTCCCAGTACCTGGTTCCAATCACACTCAAATCATATTACTTATTATTCCTGCTATGAAAATCATCAAATACAGTAGGTAAAGATTTATTGTATCTCTTTAAGAAATAAATAATTCATTGAATACATTAGATGGAGTATTGTAGACTTTCCGAAAATCAACAAGATAGCTATTTCTCGCAGCTGATATGGTTTAGAATGCTTTTAATCTTGGAGTAGATAATAAGTTATGTTTCTGAAAAAAAAAAGTAAAAGGGAGAAAAGAGAGTTGTGTAAATAAACAGTACTGCTTTCTCCTCAGAAATGTATCTATGTCCAGAAAAGCATTTAAAAGTGCAAGAAAAATTAAGAGCTTGCTTAAAACAATACAATTTAATATTTTAAATCCTCTCCTGACACAGTTTTCTCTGAAATAATCTTTAAGTTAACATAACAAGATAATATAACGTGGAACAGGAATACATCCAGTTGGGAACCCAATATATTTGTTATGAATTCTGGGATAAAGTGAGAATAAAGCAAGGGGAGAAGCAGATATTTTAACTGTCTTTTCATGCCCAGTGAAATAAAATTTAAGATACCACTCTTGTTCTTTCCAGCACTCAAAGTGTAAAGTAGATGACAGGTTCAAAATTACTGGATTGTGGTTTGGTCACAAACAATAGAAGACCACAATGTCCACTGACTACTCCAGGTTGCTATGAAAATCCAAGCCTTTGGTCTTCGATCTAAACATAGATGACATACTAAAAATAGACCTACATCCTTGAGTGAGACAGAAGGAGCCAGCAGTCTTATATCTGTATTGCAGAGGTCTTCAGCTGAGATCAAGTAATCTTATCTAGAAATCTGGTCATAATTCAGAACATGTTTAGTAAGGATTATTCATTTGGATCAGGCAGAATTTCTGAAAGATTGGCTTTATATCCAAAGATACGTACAGTCAGTTTAATCTAACATCTCTGTCTTAGAATTTGATTGTCGTGGATGTTGCTACTTCATGACAAATGAGAAAGGTATTCAGTCATGCTGAATGGGGATATTTATATGTAAATATAGGAATTTTTGCTTTGGCAATAACTTCATTTCTGGGATGGAAGTTTATGTGATTCTCCCAATGCTATATTAACCACAAAAAAAACGTAACACAAAAAAAGACAAGCCTGTTACTCTGTCCCTGAACACATTTAATGCCTCACTTCTAACCCAGCAGCCCCTACAAAACTACACAATCAGACAAAGAAGATGGTTTGAGCCAAATTTGCTCCTGGTGTCAGTCCCCGGAAAATCAATACATTTGTTCCCAGAGTGACCCAGGCCACACGGATGTTTTATGTAAGCGGTCTCTGGGTCCACTGACACGGGAAACTTTTCATGTCTTCAGGAGGAAAACATGAAAATACAGAGAAGTTCACACAAAATATTCACGTTGAAAGTATGTTCATGTTGCAAATTTAAGCCCCCTCGACTTCCGAAAAATCAGAATTAAGCTTGCTTTTGCAACTTTAATTTGAGCTCGTTGCACATATGCATGATAATAAGTCTTTAACTGCAGAGACACATACATCATTCAGTTCATAGGATGGACGATGCTCCCGGAGTGAGCAGCTGTTCAATATTCTTTCTATTCTTATCACTCAATATGTGGCTCCATGCCTTCCTTACTGCACATCATTCAAACCCTGTGCAGAATACTGAATTATTAATATCTTTATGGGTGTTTCTGTAGCATTCTTTACTAGGGTTTCTGAGTGCTTCCCAAATACTAATTAATTTGCCTTTAAACCTGAGAAGTGAGACTGTACTATTAGACTCTCTTTATAGATGGGGAACTGAAGTGCTGAGCCATTATGGCCAAGATTGATGAAAACGTGTACTAATTTGGGGTCCTCAATATGATGTGCTTAGAGCTAGATTATCCAGGATGCTTAGCATTTTTATGGTATTTTATGTGTTTAAAGCATAAGTCCCATTGATTTCAGCAGCATCTGTGAGTACTCAGCACTTCTGTGAATTAGTCCTGAGTGTATGAAGTTGTGCACTCAGGAAATAAGGAATACACAGCAAGTGCATTCCACCTATAAAACTTTCACTTGAATCACGTGAGGAATCGGAGTCTACAAGAGGGACAAAATCAGGATAGATGAGGGTTCACTTCCGGAGCTACGGCTCCAGGAGAATCCTTTCATCTGTCAAAAAACATAGAGTAATTTTCACAAGAGAGCTTGCTGGCTCCCTTTTCTGGTTTTGTTTATGGCAGCTTCTCAATTTTTTATGATACTCAAGCAGATGACAGCCTTTCATGTTAAAGCACCCCAAGAAGCCCCTGTGTCTAACAAGGTGTGAATGCTGTAGAAAAAAAGAAAAACAAAAAGACTGTTCATTTTACTACTGATACATAGCATGAAAGAGGACACTTAGGGCTGGCGAGGAAAGCTTAATTCTGTCCATTTCCAACCTCTCAGAAAATAATTGTAAAATAATTCTTAAAATTAGTTAAAAGATGTTTGCTCTTAAAATTAGTTTTGGAATTGATGAGATTTTAAATTCTAAATGATTTTTTTCTTTAAAATTTTTTAGTTTTAAGATTTGGTGGACCACTGGTATGGAAAATTTACTGGTTTTAATGGAAAAATTCACAACATTATAAGATGGATAAATGTAGAGCCTTAAAATGGAAACTATTGAGCTTCCTCAACTTCAGAATTTTGGAGGAGGCAGAGTGTGGACAATGACAGTATATTTATTCCTTGTCAGATTCTGACTGTCTTCATTGTCTTCTTTTCTTACACTATTACTCATATCCCTTTGATTAAAAAAAAAAAAAATTATTTGCCCTGATAACTATTGAACTCTCTTTTTTGGTTACTATTTGGAGGGGGTTTTGGGGGTGGTAATAGGTTGGGGGTTTTGATGATAGATTCTCTTTATACATGGCCATATTCTATATTTGGCTACTTTGTGATTTTCACCCTGTTTTGTAAATTGATTTCCTTTCAAGGAACATATGACTTTTTCSCTGGGATGCATTTAATACCTACACAGAGAGGCTGTGAATAGGGAAGGATTTGGCAGCTATAGCCACTGTACTCTGTTTCTCAGCAGCCTGTTGAAACTCTAATGACTGATCTAATAAGCCAGAAGTATTAGAAGGTCAGAGTGAAAAACATTGTTCAGTTTGACCTTCCATTATTTATGGTTTGTCACATCAGCTATCAAAGCTCCAAGCCAGGAGCTGATAAGGAGCTGAATCAGCAGCACAGGCATGACACTGCAACATTCTCACTTTGTGTGAATAGCAGCCCTGCGTTGTGGTGACCTGTGCAACCACCCATGACACATGTCCCTAAAGGTGGTCCCTGYCTGTTCACTRTTTYGTGTAGAAACTCTCTTTGTAAAGTTCAGGATTAACAATACAGTTGGCACCCAACTTTTGCTTTTCTTTTCCTTAGAAGGCCTAGAGACTCCCAAATAATCTTTGGATTCAAAGGCTCCTCTTTTTATAACAGATCTATTTTCACACGGTTCAGACCACAACTTAATTATTAGATAGATTGTGTGGTTAAAAAAAACCCAAACAAATACAGTCTTAAACTTGGAGGTAATTGCATCTTCTTCATCTGAGAGAGAGGGACCTCACTCCAGCAGCAAAATTGCTTGATAAAGCAAAGACGGGGCTGGAGAGAGTGAATCAGTTCCTAAAATCAACTCCTGTCTGCATTTTAGCACAGCATAAAATGGGCTGGTTTATGGTTGGAGCAATCCAGTGAGTGAATTTTACAGTCCTCAGTGTGTTAGACTCTCAGTGGGATCACGGAGACAGCAAGAGGACAGCTCACGGCATACCTCCTGTAGGCTGTGGGATACTATAGATGCTAAAGGGTCTCAGAAGCCAGTGCACACGCTCTGCAATCCAAGCCAGAAATGGATGCACACAACCATCCAAGTATCAGGTGATTGAATGCTGTTGACTTGTATGCAGATCAGGGTAAACACGTTAACAGGTGTTTTCTTTGTTACATTACTTTTTATTCTGTCATTATGAAAATGCGAATGTTATTTTATCGGTTTCTGATGTAATCAATGCAATGTTGCTCTTCACTTCCAGAGTGATTTTCTGGAAGCTGACAAAGTGACAGTATTGGCCAGGTCATTAAAGGCTGCAAATTTGTCTCTACCTATTTCACATAATTTAACAAATCATGATAACATACCTTTGAAGGTTGCTAGTCCAAAGCACAAACTACATGTCATAAGTAATAAGGAGTTTAATTGTGATTCCTTTTCATAAGGCAAAGGCAAAGGCTCTTGGTTGCTTCAGTGTCTACGTACTCATTAAAATCTTCCTAAGCTTATTAACTTGCAGGATCTGTTTCCACGAAAAGATTTGGAGAAGGGACTCAGTCAAAACATCCCCGAGGCTAGTTACAATGTTTATAACTCTTGCAATTTTATTGTGTCACAATATTTGGTGTTTTTTCCAAGCTATAGACTCCAGAAGAAAATGCTGTTGCAAAATTCACAGCTCCCATTAAAAATGCACACAACAAAACCAAATTCTATTCTTCACTGTTTCACAAAAAAAAGGCATAAAATGAGTGTATACCCCAAACTCATAAACCAGAAGGAAAATGCAAAATATTTAATCTGTATCATCTCATGAGAAGGCCATGCAGAATTGGCAATGGTTTGTTTGCCTTCTGTTACAAAGCCCGGGAAAACTCCTGTACACAGTGATCTGGAGAAAACTTACTGGGATATTTCTATTGGAAAATGAAATTTCCAGGTCAGGGTTGGCTTAGTTTACTTTCTAAATATGATAGCTGACAGGACTGTCTTTTCCGAGCAATGAAAGAAGGCCAACAACGAATTCAGTTTTTTAAAACATGTTGTTTCCCCCAGCAGACACATGCAGGAAGATATTCACCTTTCGGCAGTCTAGCAAGTCCCTGTCCTTCCTTTAAGCTATTGTCCTTTTGAATAAAATCTTCACTCCTGCTCTAAGATTCCAACACTATGGAAACAGAGACCTGAGGAGGCACCAAATCAATTGCTGTCTCCAAAAACCTGGGGGCCTAGATGAAGATGAGTATGTCACTCCACATAGGGCAGAGACAAGTTTGGTACGTGCGTGAAAAGAAATAAAGAAAATGGAAGGTATAATTTTAGTTCCTGAACCAGAGAGACTGGAGGGAAAGCAGGATCTCATTGTTCATGATTCTCTTCTGTAGTGCAGGAGATTTTCCTGTTTCTGTGGGATTCTTTTCTGGGTTGGTCCAGCTATGGACCCAAGATGGTTCTTCTATCTGTAAATAGTAATAAAAAGTACTTTTTGGTATCTTTTTGCAAGCTCGGGTACCATTTTTGCAATCGGTGGTGACACATTAAAATCTCCCCTAAATATAATCTGATACAATCTAGTAAGGTCTCGTTCTAGGACTTGATATGGGTAAATTCCTTGAGATTAGACTGGCATTTCTGTGGAAAATGTAATTCATTTATTTTTATTTAGAAAACATTAAATGCATCAATACCAGCCTTACTAAGAAACTGCCTCCTTTCTGCATTCTTTTAAGATGAGCAGATAAACAGTGGTTAGAGCTCTGAGAAACAAGCAGTAGGTGACAGTGGGACTGAGCTGCTGAGCCGTTCTTTCAGTGGCAGCATGGGTGAAAGCCAAATCAAAATCACCATGTAACCACAGCCTAAGCGTCACCAGGCACACGACAGGCAGCCTGACAGCCTAACTTCAGAGGGTGGATTCCCCTGGACAGCAGAGCTGAGTTTCACAATGCCTAAATCCCTCTGTGCATTTTGCACTTCCTGTTTTCCTCAAACCTCAGGACTGTGACGCTGAAATCATAGGTCACAGAGTTGCATGCTTCACACAATTGCTGCTGGATGGGACTCTGAGGTTTATCACTGCAGCTCTTAATTGTGATAGTAGGAAAAGCAATGCACATTCTACTATTGACTACTAGTTCGTCTACTATTGGAAGAGGACATTACAATTAATTTAAAAATTACTTTAATTTCTATTCTGGGTTTGGGGATTGAGTTTTTTTTCTATTTGTTTGTTTGTTTGATATTTCTGTTCATTTGTTTGTTTTTTGCTTTTGACAAATTTGCTGGATATTAAACCAAAGATAATGATGTTAAGCAGTTCTTTTACATGATACTTCTTCCCAGCCTCTTCCATCCTCCTTCTCCTCTTCCTCCATCCTTTCCCTCTCTTCTCTGCTCCATACACAGTTATGTCAAAAGATGCCACTTTTGAGCTTGTGAGGAATAAGCTAAATTACATGCCTTATTTTCATCTTCCTCCAGCAGTCAGCACTGTAGTGTAATTTCTAACCTCTAAGAATAAGTATTTCTGCTTTATGCTCATGTATATATCTGCAATTTACATACCCGTGGGCCACATGCCTAGGTATAAATTATGGCTAAACACTTTAATTACAATTAAAATACATTTTATTAACAAATGCAGCCTAAACTAATTAAATATTAAAAAAAAACCCAACCAAAACCAACAAAACCCAAAAAACTCGTAGTAGGATCAAAACTCCAAAGACCTTTTACACTGCAAATTCTACCGTTCAAGCAGTGGAAAAACAATACAATTACATGCAAGGGCTTGTAGAGACTTGCTTAATACATGATGAACACGCTGACCAAATACACAGTCCTCCTACCTCTCTCTCCCAGAAGTATCTGAAAGGAAGAGGACAGCTGTAGTCTTCCTGATTTTGGGCCATCACAGAGAATGGGATGACAGATGTTGAGCTATTCTTTCAGTGCGGGCAGGAACTCCTCTCTGTCAAACAAAGAAGATTGACAGTCTCGGAGCCCAGTTTATTTGTATAAAAAAGCCAGCTGCTTCTTTAACAGTTGAAGGCAGTATTCCTAGCATAGCGAAAGTAGATGAATAAATTAATAACTACTAACATGATGTCTGTTGAATGATTCTGTGGAAACAGTAATTCCACAAAAATGTAGCATAGACTCAATGTCACTTTTCCCCGTGGAATGAAATGTGTCTTTACTACTGAACATACCAGGTTCCTAAATTCATACTTGAAGCCATCCTGCAAGATCTAATTAATGCTTACTGCTATCATATATAAAACACTGACCGCATCCCAATAAAAAATGACTTTAAACTTTCTGCCTGTGAGAGATTTTTCCGGTGTAAACAGATTTCTAATTACCAACAAATGGACTTCAACCATGTCAGAAAATCTGTTTAGTATTTGATATGTCTTTTGCCGACTTTTAATATAGCATGACACAAACTGATATTTAAAGCGTCGTTCTTTATAGTACTATTCAATTTTTCATTAGCCAAGAACATCTAAGGAAAAAAGTAGTTTATTCCATAGACGTCAATTTTGAATTGCAGCGTCTGAAATAGAGTCCGCATACAAACAAACTACCGTCGGATTACAAACCCTTCCTAGTCACTAAAACTGCAAATTCCTTCTAATTAGCTGTCATCACACTGAACCCTCCGCGGCCGGACCCGAGCACGAGGAGGCGTGCGCTTTACTGCTGTCCACCTGTACCAGCTTTGCGGAGAAGGCAGATTTGGGTCTGCCGGTGCTGGGAGCGCTGCTGCGCCGCTGCGGAAAAGGCAGATTTGGGTCTGCC